>BFEA01000123.1:917952-944154 GCA_003427395.1 Chara braunii
TTTTTTTTTTTTTTTTTTTTTTTTGTGCCAAAAAGGCGTCGTCCGGAAATCCGGACGACGGGGAGGGGAGACGTCCGGGGGAGACGTCCGGTGGAGACGTCCGGTGGAGACGTCCGGTGGAGACGTCCGGTCTCCGGACCATTGGTAACCTAAAAAATTAGTTTTTTTTTTCCTTTTCTTTTCTTTATTTTGAGTGAGGACACTTGTCCTCACATGGTGCTACCTCTGGCAGGAGCTGCCAGATGTAACTGTCAGGCTCCCGTTTTTGCAGGGAGCCTGGAAATTGAAGGGCCACTAAGGAAAAGGCTAGGTACAACCTTTTCCTTGATGTATTTGTTCTGGGAAAAGGGTCCAGATACATCAAACTGTAAGGGGTTGTATCTTTCCAACCCGTTATCAGAAAAATAAAAGAAAAAAGGTTTTGGAAATGGCAGGAACCCAGCTATCTCGTGAGATTCCGAGATAGCTGGGAAAAAGAAAAGGAAAATTAAAATGGGACAGTTAAAGAAACTGCCCCACACTAAGGTTGTGGCTGTGGTGCAGTCACAATCAGCCCTGGATCCTGGCCAGATCAAGAGCTCATAGTGAGCCCGCGATTTTGCCTGGGGGCTGGAGTGACGTCCATCCCTCCTCAGCCAATATAAAACATGCAGCTGCCCCACAGCTGCCACACATATGCACTCGTGATGCCAGTGTGTGACGAGCACACTTGAGTGTTGCTGGCTGCTGGAGCTGTTGCTTGAGGCAACGTGAGGAGAGGCTGGAGGTCTGAAGAGGAGCGCAAGGAGGAAAGATGGGCAGCCATAGCCAAGGCAGGGAGCACTCTGCTCCCCGTCCCTCTGGCTGGTGCTGATCCCACGGGACAGACCCAGTGACGCTGCGGAACTACGACAATACGACAAGGTGAAATTTGGGCCTGAGGCCCAAATTTTACTAATTTTGGCCTGCTGTTTTTCACAACGGTGGTATGAAAGTGTTGTCGAAATTCTGCAGCGGCGACGCGACTTTTTACGGTAGCGGTTCGGAAGTACTGCCGAAATCCAGAAGCGGTGACGCGGTTTTTTTCGGCGGCGGTACGGAAGTGCTGCCGAAATTCTGTGGCGGCAACGCGGCTTTTACGGCAGCGGTACGGAAGTGCTGTCGAAATTCTGCGGCGACAACGCAGCTTTTTACGGCAGCGGTACGGAAGTGCTGCCGAAATCCTGAGGCGGCGACATGGTTTTTTTTGGCGGTAGTGCGGAAGCGCTGCCGGATTTTTTGTGGCGGCGACTCCGGTTTTTACGGCGGCAGTGCAGAGACGCTACCAGATTATTGCAAGGTCATCGGTGCTGAGAGGGTACCTTGGCAAGCGACCGTAAAAGGAAGTGGTGTCGATCGCTTTGGTGAAGACCGGGTGCGACAACCTTCTCGTAAGGAGAGCGTACTTCTATACGGTTTACTTGGGTATACCGTTGAACTTCACTCAAGGTTAGTTGATTGACTCAGATTCCTTTTCACTCCTGTGTGAACCCACACTTTGCTTGGCCCTGTTTGTTTTGAATGTTCAAAAGAAAAGGTTGAGTAAAATGTGTGTGCTCATGCATGTGAAAAGTGAGATCTGACGGGAGTGTGGATTGCTGGATCTTCTGGACCTGCGGTTGTTTTTTTTTGTATGTGCAGACAGGTAGAAGGATGCTTGCAAAGGAGATTGATTATGCCTATTTGAGAGAAGGGAAAATAATTGTCTTCCCTTTACTTCTTACCTGCCTGCTTGTCAGAAAGAACTTGTTGTTCAAAAAAAGGTTAATTCAATGCATGTCGTAAAATGAATTCGATTCGAATAAAGCTGATAAGGTCGAATGAACTTAACCTCTTCCCCACGATTACCTGTTCTATCCCAAATGACCTTATCTACATGTATCTGTCTAAATGGTTCTTATTCTCTATCTCCTTCGATTGTCTTTTCGTCTAAGGTATCCAAAATTCAGGAAATATATACATATATATATATATATATATTATATATGAAAGGTTTTTGCAGTGGAAAAATCTTCTATCTCTAGGAAGCATCTGGGACGAGGGTTCGTTGCTTCAAGAGCCGGCCTTGTTATCGACCCCAAGTGGACCGGTCTACAGGAGGGTACTTCGCCGATTTGGTGGAGACGGTCCGACTACTGAGATTCGAGCCTTGTGCCCGGACGAGGAGGAGGAGTACCCCAGACCACTTCCTAGAGGAAGAGGCATGCAACACGTCAAGCAATGCCCCTGATCAAGAATCATCCGTAAAGCAGTCAGTCGTTCAATAATATTAAGAATGTGTGGGGACATGTGCGCGTGCTTAATCTTAGGTCGGCGGTAGGCTGAAATGAATGACTTTGACAACGTGTCTCATCAAGTCAAACTAAGGCAGCCGACTACCTTGTCGGTTGCATTTATATTATCATCAATAGCCAACTTCTTGCTGGCGGTTGTATGATTGTCTTGTGATATTCGACCTGAGGCGGTCGAATTGCTTTTTTATCTTGCGATATTGGATGTATCAAATGAAGATTTGGATTCTCTCAGTTATAATTTCAGATTGGATATGTTCTTGTCAACTACAGTCGGTTCTTTTCGATTTAACTGTATATGGTCTTTACAACTTTCTCCTGATTGTGTGTCTAAGGGACAAGGATCAATGTTGGGTTTCACGCTTGGTTGAGGTTGTCCTAGTCGACCGGCGTACGGCTCGTACTTGGGAGATCAGCGCCCCAGGGGACGAACGGTGTCCGGGTTTACTCGACGTTAACCAAGCGTATCTATACTACGACGAATGAGCAAATACCCTCGGCTGACCTACCTCTGCAATTGCATATAAAAACTTTCGCATGTGGGTCAGTAGCTCATTAGGGATACGCCCCTAAGGGTGGTGACAACCCCTTAGGGAAGCAAGCTTATGCCACGCGGAGACCTGTTTTGTCGTAGGGGACCGCGAGAAGTATAGCTGGCGCACCCTGCTAGAGCGGTGAAGGAGCGATGCAACCGCGTCCGTCTCGGCGGTTCGCGAAATGTTATGCGTCGTTCCCGAGTTGTCTCTTGAAGTTATGTTTTATGTAAACTCCTGCGTGACATGGTCGGGAGGACCCTCATTTTCGCACGATGGCCGATGCGCTCGAAACCGTGACGGATTCGAGGGGGTTTTGGACTCGATCTTTAATCATAAAGAGCGCTTGTTCTGGATGGATATAATCGAACCGATTTATAAAGTCTCGCTCGAAAGTTGGAAGATCCACCCATACATAGGTACTAAACCAATGATGGGCGTCCCCTCCTAATCGAGCGGGGATGTTCACCTGAGCTTCGATATCATCATACTGCTATGCTCGGAGCGTAGCTAACCATGCTCCAGCAAGATGATGCGCAGGATCAAACAGATAGAGATCTGGTGGTGTCATAGGAGTTCGTGCACGTGGTACAGGTTGATTAGGATTTTGCAGGGGATTCGGGTTCTGTAGGGGGTTCTGATGATTAGCATTTATGTTGACGGCCCGTCGATTAGCCGATCTGCTTCTAGTGACGACGGGGTCGCGTCTATGCTCGTTCCGGGGTCAAGGTCGCCCTCGGTTAGCCAGATCGCTTAATTATCGTGTTGTTAGTCCAATAACCTGGCCACGTGTCGGGCTCCGATACCAATCGCACGCCCAACGCGACTTCTTGATCGGAGTGGGATGTGGGCCTGGAAGTGCGAAAAGGGGTGTGCCAAGGATTTATGGGAAAGCGGGGGTGGAGTCCCAAGTCAGAACTGAGATCTCTTGTGGCAAGGTTCTAGGGGCACGGGTGCAATAAGGCTGAGGGCAAGTTCCTTCCGGTCTGTTGGCGTTTATGTCGGGCAGCATAAGACAGATGGCATGCGCAGTGCATTCAGGGTCGTCCGGTTCGTCTGTTTTAGGGGCAGCGGTTCGAGGAGGGGTCTGCCCGGGCTGGCTGAGGTGCTGATGAGTCGGGCTTGTGGGGGCCGCCACGTGGCGTCTGTCGTCGCGCGCTTGGGTTAGGCCTCCCGTTTTCGGGGGCTCGTTGGTTGCCACGTTGCCGACAGTTTCCGCAAGGCGTGCGGAGCCAGTACTCGGCGATGGAATTCCACATGACAACTGTGAGCTGGTGGTACGGGAGAAGGAGGCGGAAGGGAGGGAAATTGGTGGCGATAACGATGAAGCCGGGGGATATGAAGTAGTGCGAGTTATCCGAAGTGGGAAAATCGGGGCACCTTGGATTGTTGGTGGTGGCATGGTGAAACTCCTTGGGGCACAATCGGTTCTCGGTTAGGCAGGGGAATTTCAGGCGTCTTTGTCTGAGATACTCTCTCACTGAAGGGTCAAAATACTCCAGGTCCCACGACGAATCTGAGTCCCTCGAGGACGTCATCTTGTCATCGCGGTGTGCGGGAATTCTTCCGCACGCATCTAACTAGTAAGGGGGATTTTCCGATGCGATATCGGAACTCCCTTCCGTCTAGGTGCGTGGGGGAAGAATTCCTCCCGTCTACCCAGTATCGAAGATGCCGAGCTTGCCAATGGTTACGAAGCGGCGCGCGCGGATGCGTGTAGGCTGCGCAGATCAGACCGCGCATACACGCATCCCTGCGAGGTATTCGCTTCGTTTTGGACAATCCACTACTCAATCATCTAATCACTCCGTGATCCCGTACGCAACGGCTCCTGAGCATGCAAGATGCAGTAAAAACAGCAAGGGAAGCAGTATTGATGACTACGCAAAATTCCTACTATGCTTATGAGTGTATCACAACGACAAGCAAAACAACCAGCAAAGGCAAGGATTAGGCAAAATGACACGCAATCCGACATGACAGTCATTCATTCATTCGACCTAACACATAGCAAACAAAATCGAGATCAATCGCAAACGAGTATGGGCAGAAAAACCAAACCAAGATTCCGCAACAAAAGAAAACGGGTGAATCGCCCTGAGCTGATATCAAAATTATATACAAAAGCAAAGAGGGAGAAAAGACAAAAGAAACAGCAAATCCGCGTCCATCAACCTCAGCTTCCCCTTCCTCTCTCTCTCTCTCTCCGATGCGGACAGTCCGTCGTCCCGCACCAACCCACGAAGTCGTCACCCCCCTTAGTCCTCCCGCACCCGTCAGGTTCGCCCGCGCCCACAGTCTGTTGTGGCCCGCATCAACCCCGCACGTTTGGCACCAGCTCGTCGGGTCGTCCGACTCCCACTTCAACTCACCTCTTACTTCGCTCGTGAGCCGACCCTCACTGATCGCGCTACCCCGAACTTCCAATAGTTGGTTAAGAGAGCTATCTGATCGCGCAGCCGGAATTTATAGCGTGCATGCATGCGCAAAGAACACGGAATTACAAGGACTTAGAAGGAAGATCAGGAGAGGGAGAGCGTACGTTCTGGATGGCCAGATGGCGGCGTGGGGGACGTAGCCTCTCTCCACGCATCGATCCGAGCATGCAGTTCGCGGGCTGGCTAGACACAGCAAGAGAAAGCGAGAGCAGGAAGGACGAAGCACAAGAAGAAAGGATACCGTTACAATGGCGCCCACCCAAAATTACAGTTACACACACGATTAAAGGCGCCGACTAATCAGAGTTCCGTTGCAGCCGCACAGAGAAGCGCGTAAGAAAAAAGCGCTGTGCGGCAAAAGGAAAATCCTAATTGCAAAATTCCTAAATTTCTGTCTAATGCAGAAAAAGCGAAAAACACAAATTCGAAAAGAAGTTTGAAATTCCGAGAGCCATAGTGGCTCGACAAGATTCGAGAAAAGAATTCAAAAAGAAATTTCAAAAAGAACGAAGCAAAATTCCCGCGCGGTGTCCGCGCCAAAAAAGTCCAAAACCGGAACAGAAGAAGCGATGTCAACATTTATTAATCGCGCGCGTGGCGGCGCGCCACTCACACAGCCAATCAACCAATCGATCGTCCCGGGGCTCACCCGGGACCGAACCCAACCATCCGAAAAGACGACGAAAAAGGACGAAGAAGTGAGGACACTGATACAATTTCCCTTCCATCCCAATCTCCCGTAGTTGGCCCATCCTTCCCAGCTTAGGACCCCTCGTTGCTACCGCACAGGTAATCGCGCGGTGCAGAAATCGGTTTGTCACAACCCCGCTCACAGCTTGAAGTCCGTTGTCAGCGACGGTGGGCGATACCGATCACGGCATGAAGTCCGTCTTCTGTCTCCCGGAAGTCGACGTTTATCGATGCACTCTCGTCCTTCATCTCCAGCTCTTCATCCAGATAAAACTGCATCCGCTCCAGCGACGCAATCATTCTCCGTATCTATAATCTGCAGGCAAAGCCCCTGATTCGGTAGTAATACTGATATGTACCATGCACAGATCCTGCCCGTTGACCGACCCCACATCGCTCTCCTTCCTTCTGCGGCCAATCTAGGATTACCAACTTTCATCGGCCAAGATTAGGCTATGGAAGGTGCATGGTTGTGCCCCTTCGAAGTGGCCTCCACCTCAGTGCCTACACACTCTATCACCTCTCCGCCTCCGCCATACCCGACAGCAAGTTCTGGCTAAGCGCAACTTACACACAGCTGCCCCCGTGCGATCCCCCGCTGCCCGCGCATCATAATAGTGACGCTCTGACCAACGCGCTATTGATAACCCCTTTCTTTTGTTTTGCATCGGCGTATGAACTAAAGCTCTGCATTGACCTGTACGAGTACTCCAGCCTGTTCAGCTGGTGGCTGCCATTATTTCAAGTTTCAGGTGGGTCACCTGTTCAGCTTCAGAATCTGCAGCCAAGGCTAGGAACGTTCCGCTCCCCACCGCTGCTCACATTATGCTCCATGGGGAAGGTCCCATCAAGTCTTTGAAACAACTAGCACGAACATAGCTCCTTTTCACGCTCAGATTCGTGCTGACGTAGGACTAGCACAGCACAAGTGGGGTCTGCCTCTTTGCTAGGTCAGTCGCGATCTGCAGCTGGACGGGTTCCGGGTCCCCCCCCTCCTGCATTGAGTCAGACATGAGAGTGAATTCATTGACACTGCAGTCAGGCCAGTGTGGGAAATTACTGTAGTTTTCCGGGGGCCAAGTCACACTTACGCTGATCCTTGATTTCTGGTCGTGTGATCTTCCAAATCTGCGGTCAGAAATCGATCACTCGGGTACGTGGGACCTGACCCCGGGACCCCTGTTTAGTACAAATGTGCAATAAATGTTCTTTGCTCTGTTCTCACAATATCGATGTGTCTTGAAAAGAAAAAGGGCTCTTTTCCTTTTTCATCTATTTGAAATTCCACGTCCATCCCAAAAATAAAATAAAAAGATCAATGTCTGTTTCGGCCATGCATGATTCGCTTCTGTTTTTAAAATATTCCCTCTCCAAAGCAAGCAGGTTCACCATGTACTGTACCAGTCTGTACGTAGATTATGTGAATAGGGCCTGTCCTGTCCTTAGTTTTTTTTTGTGACTATTAATGTATTTTGCCCTGCGCACTGGGCCCTTCTAATAACAATGCAATTTTGGGCAAAAAAAACAAACAAACAATGTACTGTCTTACCCCCCCCCCAAAAAAAAGGGACTGCCTTTGGGGCTTGTACCTGTCCACTTTCTCCCAGAAAAATACATTCACACAATTTCACACATTAAAATGATGAAATTAATTTTCGAGACAGTGCAGGCAGGCCCTTTTCCTGTTTTAACACACCTCCACTCCCAATGCCCCCCATTTCCCCCACTCGACCCCCTCCCCCAAAGCAGCAAGTGGGAAACCAAAAAAAAAAGGAAAAAAAAAAAAAAAAGGAGCAAGTGGGTACAGTTGCCTGCCACAACTGAAAATTCGCTGCTGCGAATAGACCTTGGGCGGACCAGAACCGTTTTTGTTTCTTTCTGTTTGGCTTTCTTGTTTTTATCCTTGTGTTTGTTTTGTTTTGTTCTGTCCCCTCCTCCCCTCCCCTCCCCTCCCCTCAGACAAGATACTTCATGCAATGCGCCCAGTCTGTCGTTTCTGGTTCTTTTCTTTTTCAGTTTTTTCTGTTGTTGTCGTTGCTGTCTTGTCCATTGCCGCAATTGTCCTTTTCCTAACACAACCAACTCCTGTCTGTATGTATGTGTGTCCCTCATCTGATTGATACATTGCATTCCACGTGCAGCCATGGCAGGTGGCAGGACCTCACAATTTTTTATTTTATTTTTTTTCCCCGCCTTCAAAATTCAAATTCCGATTTTCAAAATTCAAATTCGAGTTTTCGTGGCAGGTCACGATGTCCGCTTTAATAAAAAAAAAGGTATACTGTATTTATGTATAGTATCTATATAAATTATTATTATTTATGTATATATCGTCACATTCTATTTGACGATATATATCGTCACAAATAGAACTGCCCGGTAAACCGTAGGCAGAGAGAGAGAAGAGGACAACAAACGAGGGGCTGTGACAAACTGTTTCGTATATATATATAGATATATATAAAATCAAGAGTCAAGGACGAAGGACGAGACTTTTTTTTTTTTTTTTTTTTGAACAAAGAAGTGTTATTATTAGGGACCAAAGACAAGGCTTAGAACAGTCAATTTCCTGTTTCATTTCTTTGTCGATGGCAGAGGGCCACAAGCTTGAGCTACAGGGTACCGTAGAAAATCGGGTGCCGAGGTCTCACTAGCAAAGAGGATTGGATTAAGCTCCTGAATCTGGATGTGTTTTAAAGCTGAGATGCAGAAAAAGCAGTTCTATCTCTATATTCTGCACCTTTCCACCAAAACACGTCCACATTCCTGCATGCAACCCAATTATCCTCTTTGCTAGTGGGACCTCACCCCGGTGCCAAGTGCCACTTGGGCAAATTCTTCGTTTCCTTTCCGGCCCCTTGATCTTCAGAATCCACTGGTCAGAAATCGGGAACTCTGGTAAATGGGACTCGGTCCCAGATTACCATGATGGGACTCGGTCCCAGATTACCTGGGCCGGGACCGGCATGGTAGGGCGGCCAGATCAAATGAAATTTTTAGCAGTACTTTTGCCTTTTGAGTGAGAATTTGGGATGGCTTCAAAATCCTGGGCTGATGTCCCACAAGCCCAAAGGATTGCGTTGAGCCGTTGAGCGGCTGACTCTGGACGTGTCCGTGGACAGGTGCAGAATTTTGTGATTGATCTGCTTTTCCCCATCTCTGCCTAAAACCCATCCAGATTCGAGTGGTCAAATCCATATGGTCAGCTATCCAAAGAAGCCAGGATCGTTGTGAGAGAATCTTAAAACTTTTTTTTTTTTTTAGAATCTTAAAACTTTTTTTTTTTTTTTTNTTTTTTTAAGGGCGATGGCCTTGAGGTATTATCATCGGACTAACCAGCCCAGGTAAATTCAATCTTGTGTCTAATCTGACAACGGTGGCCTTTTCAGCCCAGGGTGGCCTGATAGCCTTCAGGGAACCCCCAACAAACTTAGCGCTGAGGGGCTCCTTTTTGTTTCCAGAAAGAAGAAAAAAAAAAGTCTTTATATTATTAACGGGCCCTTTTTAGAGACTCCTTTTTTTTTTCTTTTTTTTTTTGTTTTGGGCCTCTTGTCCCCAGTCTGCCCCATTAATTTCAAGAGATGCAAAGTCCAACTTGAAGGTGCTCTTTTTGCCAGCTCCACATGTAACCTTTTCAGTGCTTCATTTATTTTATTAATTTTTATATTTATTTTTCGGATTTTTCCTTTCCATTTTCGGTTTTTTCCCCTCCACCCCCAACAAATCCGTACATTCTCCACAGGTAACCTCTGGCCCCTTCGCCAGCTGCATGCAACACGTTTCTACTCAGACTACTCCCTTGCAGAAAGGACTCATGTGCCCGCAATCTTGATTCCTGACCACTGATCTCGACAATCTATGAGTGGAAACACAAAACTCGAGTAGGTGGGACCCAGGGCCTAGGCAGCACAAGGAAGTTATAAGAGCGAATTTCGGCACAAGCCGCGCAACTCAATCTTCCCGGATACACAAGTTGCCCAGCTCTCTAATCTAAGGGGCTCTCGCCGCACCACTGTCGAAAAGCCCAAATTTAAAGCTGAAAAATTTGACTGCTGTCAGAATAAATTCGACAGCCGCCCTCTCTACAGCTTGCCCCTTTTTAGCCACACAGCACTGTTGTAGAATGGATGCACTTGTGGATGCAAGATGGAAAATTTAGAGATGAACGCGCCTGGCAGATCCCACTTCTTTTACGACGGCCACTTTCAGGGAAAACTTGGGAATCCGGTCCCACTTGTTTCTGCGGAAGCTGGAGGTGGCCCTGCATTGTCGCGGATGTAGAAATGCCGTCGTATGTGGAACCGCGAGCACAATTAAAAATCTGGGGAGCAACACAGTCTCGGACCTTTATTGGTTCCTGAAAAGACAGGCAGCATTAGCTGCACTTGAACACCATGAAATTCAAATTGAGGAACAGCGTAAAGAGTGGCTGAAAATAAAGGGGATGATAAATTATGACCGCATGTCTAAGGACACGTTCCGAGCACTCGTGAAAGCACACACTCGTCCATTAATGAATCGAACTGGAACACCCCTTTTCACTGACTGCCCCCCCGGCTGAGAACACAATCCAAATGTGTGATTATGCCAAAGAGTACTTCAGCGATATGCTCACTACTCGCCGCCCTTTTGATCAACTGAACACTGACTTACGGGACTTCTCAGAGTTCTGGAACTTGAACCTCTCAGATAAGAAGATTCCGCTGCATGTCTCGTTGAATCTCGACCACCCCCTCTCAGAGGAGGAACTTAAGTTAGCAGCGCAGGCCATGGCCAAAGGGAAAGCCCCAGGCCCAGATGGCCTGCCAATTGAGTTCATTTTGACCTTTTAGGAAACCTTTGCCGCGATATTTACGTCACTGTTCAACAATGTGCTCATAGGGGAGGACCTCCCCCGGGGCATGGTGGAAGGAGCTATCTCCCTGCTCTACAAAAAAAGATAAAAAAAGGATATAAGGAACTGGTGTCCAATCTCCTTGCTGAACGCAGCGTATAAACTGTTAGCCAACTAAGCCAAGGCGCTAGCCCTGTGGATAGCGACACATCTACCACATCTGACAGGACAGGAACAAGGAGTCTTTGTCAAAGGCCGGTCCATCCATGAAAACATCATCACCACCGTCCAGGCAGTTGAGGTAATTGCAAAAGAAAATAGGGATGTGGCGATCCTTCTCCTTGATACGGAGAAGGCATATGACAAAGTTGGTTGGTCTTTTGTACTAACTACCTTAGAGCATATGAAGTTTGGCAAGAACATATGTAGATGGGTGCGGGGGATGTACTCCCAAGCCACAGCATCTGTGATGATCAACGGTCACTGATTGGACTCTTTTAAACTAACAAGATCGCTGCGTCAGGGGTGCCCGTTGGCCCCGTTGCTGTTCGTAATACACCTTGAAGTCCTCCTTGACAACCTTAGGTTCAACCCGCAGATTCCTGGCTTGAAAATTAAACAGAATGTGGAATGGAAAGTAGGAGCCATCGCTGATGATCTAACTATCTGCGTGGAAAACTCCCCACAAGCATTGAATCAAATTTCTCACGTTCTCAACTCGTATTGCTCCCTATCAGAGGCTTCGATCAATTGGTCCAAGTCCGTCTATTTATTGCCATCCTCTCATTAGTTGTGCGTGGATTGGGGGATGAAACGAGTGTCAGGAGATTCATTTGAATGCTTCTTGGGCGTTCAAGTGTCAATGGCAGATTGCTCAGAGTCACAGGATCGACTGTTGGAAGAGAAAGTGCGGTCAAGAATGGCTAGCTGGAATTGGCCATACCTTCATTGTCTGTTTGGCCGTGCCCTCCTAGTCTCAACTTCTGCCTTTTCGATACTGTGGTATGTTCTGACCATTCATTGGTTGAGCGATGCAGCGTATACCCGGATCAGATCAAGAGCCAGGAAGCTGATTTGGAAACCGGAAGCTGGAGAAGATCAGGGATGCTTGAACAAAGTGGCCTGGGAGACTATAGCCACTCCAAGAGAAGAGGGAGGCTTGGGGCTGCTAGACCCCAGACTGCAAAATATAGCAGCCCTGGCAAAGTGGCCCATTAGAGCAGTCATGGGTTCGCAGGGCAGACTGTGAGTCACGTTAGGGGAATATATCTTAGGCAAAGAATGGAACTTGGCTAACCCCAAGGACGTTTTGTCCTGCTTTCTCAGTGAATTATTTGTGAACAGACGGCCCAGATCTGTTTTCTGGCGGTCCATTCTACGGGCCAGGAAACAAATCAGGCCGCATTACTACTCAGAGCCACAGACGCCAACGGAGGTTTTCAACGAATGCCTTTTTGATAACCCCCATATATTGGACTCAAAGGGCTTACCCTTTTCCGCAGGCGAAGGTCCAAATCTATTTGGTAAACGATGGATGGAAAAGGGGATCTTCAGAATACGGGATATATGGAATCTGGGAAAAGGGGACTGGGTCTCAGTAGAGGAGTTGAGAAGGAGATATCCATATCTAAGGGAGGCCCATGAAAACCTGCAGACCTTAACTGAAGCAATCCCACAAGACTGGAAATCTCAGCTGTGCCGAAACGACTGGTTGCAGGAAGGGAGCTGGTACATGCACAAGGACTATTCTCAGGACTCAAGAATCTGCAGATTTCTGCAGAAAGATGAAGCAGGCGAGTTAATTTTTCAGCTGTGGATGCAGGAACGGACCTGGGAAGAAATGGTCCCCTTGAGGTTCGAGAACGAAGGCATTCTGACCCACACTGTCAGACCTTAGGGAGTTTGTTGTGGACGAGAACATCGACCGGTTCAATGTGGCCCGTCCGCGCCTTTGTATGCCAGGGTGGTCTGTGTCAGACGTAACGATACATCCTATGAGATGGTCCTGGATTGTGAAGACAGCACATGCGACGGTGAATCTGCGGCTTCATCAATATACCCCGAAGTGGGGGGTCCGCATTCTGAGACAGCATGCAAGACAGAAACCTATTGCGGCAGTTCGGAAAGCCAGGTCAGATCTGGCCTTAAAGAACTACACTGAGGAAGAATACAGGATTCTTTGGCATCAGTTGCAGAAGCTCCCCTCTCAACGTCTGGCCAGTCTCCTATGGACGCAATCGCTACTTGTCATCCCCTCTGCAGCCTTTATGGCGGGAAGGGGAATGGATGTGCAGCTAAGTTGTGCTCGGTGCAAGTGGGCGTGGGAAACTACTCGCCACCTGTGGCTGGACTGCCCTTTCTCTAAGCATATCTGGTCCTGGTGGCGCAAGCATTGGAAAGACCTGAAGATCTCCAACATGGAATGGTCAGATGACTACATTCTAGACGGTATCCCAGAAAAAAAAGGGGCAGCTGGCACGGCGGAGGTGTATTTGGCCCAAGTCTTCAGAGCGGTGCTGCTAACTACTATTTGGGAAGAAAGGAATGGCCTTGTTTTTCGCCAGGAGCGGATTCCGGATGCAGTTCTGAAAAGCAAGATCAAGACACAATTCAGGCAGTGCATTTGGGCAGACTGGCATAGGAAAGCAAGGTTAGGAGTTTCATCTACAGGAACAGAGTGGTTCTGGAGTACATGGGGCCACAAGGGAAGATTGGTGGTGCGGGACAACAAAGGAAAGCTGTCGGTTACCTCGTGGTTAACAATAGGGCCGTCGTAGGCCCTATGATTTGGTTACTGTTTGGCCGGAGACAGCCATCTGGAAAGACTGCTTTATAAGTAATATCCAAATAGGCATATCTCCCGCCTCCCTTGTTCTGTTTCTGTAAGATTTTAAAGCTAAACTGGGTAAGGCTCCCAGATATTATCAGGAGAGGCTGCTTTGATTAGTTAGTTGTAGTGATATCTTCTCCCCTAGTCTGATAGGAATTTTGGTCCAGTTTTAACCTTTTTTTTGGAGTTGCTTGCAGGGGTGCTGGACCCGGTTTCCAGCTGGCCCACAGGAGGCCTCTCTCAGTTTGTACCGGGTTGAGATGTTGAGGGATTTTTTTTTTTTGGCGCGCCACGTGTCGGTTGTAAATTCATACACAACAAACCCCACCAACACATGGCGCAATATATCCTGGTAAGCACCCTCGATTGCCCCCTGAATGAGGAAATCAGCTGCTCATCTCTATGGAATTGAAATACCCTCTCCGAAACCCTTATCGTCTACTAATAAGGGGGAGGGGAATCCGAAGCCGGGTTTCTAGAATCTAATAAAACGTCAGCACAACACATAGCCAAATCTCTTTAATCCACAAAGGCAGTAATACCTATCTGTACTGCTCCATGCTGCCGTAAGAAGTCATTGTTTATTGCAAATTCGCCAGATCCACAGCAATCATCATCAAAATCATATACCCGAACTGGCGAACAAAATCATATCAAATTGCCATCAACTACCTCCCCCCCGATTCCCAAGATTCGTAAGCGCGTTTCAACCGGGGAGGTAAAAGCTCTGCCTATCCTACCCCTTCCCGCCACCAACCCCACCCCCACAATCCCGCGCCCTGTCCCTGTTCAACGCACATCCCAATCGCCCAACCCACTCGCGCCCCTGACCCCAATCGCGCCCCACAGCCCACAGAAACGAAATGAGAATGGAAGAAGAAAACTGGGAAGAGAGAAGCAACCGGATCACACTTACTTCCCTACCAGTGTCTTCCCCAAGTTCGGTGTCATTGCAAGTTTCATTGTTGCATGCTATGTAGTTGACCTTGTTGTTGTTGTTGTTTTCATCGCAGCGACCGTCGTCATTCATAACCACATCGTCAGCAGCAAGGCCGACCACAGTATCGTCATCGTCATCCTTATGAAAACGCTCATAGATCTCGGCACACAGGCCCCGCCGCTCCTCAAGGCCCCCGCCTCCGCGACTTATGAAGTTATGAGCGCATTCAAGCATAGTCGATCCGCACATTCCACACATTGTCAAGAGGGCAGCCCCTCTCCCTGCCCCCTTGCCTCGTCAGCCTGCTCAAGCAGCCCCCATTGCTGAACAGAGCTCAACGTATTCGATGACCTCGCTGCTGCAGATAGTGATGTCATCGTCGTGGATGTCATTTTTGGCAATACAACCGCTGATGATGTAGCTGTACTCGATGTCAATTCCGTTATTGCCGTAGTTGGTGAAGTTAATGTTGTTGATGATATTATGAAAGATGTTGGAGGTATTGATGCTGTCTGTATCTCTGTGCTTGGCAAACCACACGCATGTCCTCTCGCCAAAAGGTCAGAGAACTTGTCTTTAATCTGCTGCACCAACTCCACGCAGTCGTAGAAAACGGCGATCGCCCACGCTCTATCATGCAGTCATGAAGAGATCAGTTCATAGAGCTCATCATCCAACCCATCATAGGTCTCCTCTCCCTCCAGCAGACGTATGGCAGAACCGCATTTGCTTGGCACAGCGTCGCATGCATCTCCTCCAACTGCAGTTTATAAGTCATCGCAAGGGACAACGCAGACACTTCCTCAGTCTCCATGGCCCCCTCCATCGTTGCTGATAAAATTTTGAAGCCGCCACCACTAAACGTCGTCGTATCCAATCGTTCCACGGCTGGCGCTACCCCTGTCCGCGCGTCGCGGGGCACGTGCGTCACCAACAGCAGACGCCACGTAGCAAAACACCACTAACGTCTGCTGGGCGCGCGCACAGGCCTAGCACCCGGGGAAACCCCCCCGGGACACTAGTCGAGCCAGCGGCCCAAGCGTTGCCGGACCGGCAGCTGCGGGGCGCTAGCGCTTGCGGCCGGCTCTGGGGAAGGAGAAGTTCCCGGCCTCATTTCCTTGTTTCAATATAAAATCGGCAACTTCAAAAAAAAAAAAAAAAAAAAAAAAAAAGCGGTAGTTCTTTCGAAAATGGAGGGACACCAACCCGGTACTGCCCGCCCTTTTTTTTGTTTTTTTGTTTTTTTGTTTTTCTTTGCATGTCTGCCATTCTTCCCCGTATGGTTCGTGAAAGTCCCTGCCTCTTCAGCGATGCGGGACGCCGGGATCCAAATTTTCTTTCATGGACGATGCGGCTCAGCTCTACTGAAAGCGGTTCTTTTTGGTTCTTTCGAAAAAGAGAAGAGGTGGAATCAGACTCACACTCACTCACCAAATTTCGAGGAGAAGTCGATCGCGCAGCCGAGCGAGGACTGTTGAAAGCGTACTAGGAGTAGAAGGCTGGCTTGGGATTCAACAACTTTCGGAAGGAGGTGCGGAGAAGCATTCTCCGACAAATTGCAAATTTTTGTCCCGTCCCAATTTCGACAGGCTGTGTGGCCAAGAGAAACTATATTTCTTTCTTTTTTTCTTTCTTTCTTTCTTTTTTTCTTTTTTTTCCTTTTTTGTTAAGGGTCTTGTGCAAGGCCTCTATCCCACCGGGATTGAGGTTTTGCCTGCTGGCTACTCCGTCTATTCGGTGGGGACTCGGGAGAATCACCTGCTGGAAACCTGGTCGAAAATCGTGTTTTCAACTTTTCAACAGTGGTGTGGCAAGCCCCTAATCTTGCGCTTGAGCTCACAGAACCTTAAATGTCAATGCTGGAGGACTACTATAACAGGCTTTTTTTTTTTTTTTTTTGGTGTTTGGGTCCTTTGGGACAGTGGGACTACTATAACAGTGCCAATGTGAAATATGATTGAGCATATCCTTCGTACATTGTGCAAGCTGTCCTGGACTTTGCAGATAGATTGCTCGCGAACGTAGGTTTCCTTAGGCCTCTGGTATGGTGTAGCTGCCATAGATAATAAATAGCCTGATGGCTTAATACCGTCATAGAGAGGAAAATACAACGTACTAGTCTGAGGTTACGGTCGCAGCATAACCACATCGCAAAAGAGCCCGAAGTAACCCCCTCTACAGACCTTCTCCTCTATGCCACTCATCAGTCTGCGTTCAGAGAGATCCCTCCATTCCAATAAATACTCATTTGTAGAATACTCGAGCTGGGCACAGGCTCTCCCGCCACAGTCAAGACCGAAGTATCGGCCAATTTCGGTCTTAAATGCGGTGTATAAAAATTCTCGTGAAGGCGCTTGCTCTCCACCTAGCGGACTGTGACGCCCAACCTCACGCCCAGCGCGACTTCCTGGTCGGAGTGTGGGTGGGCCTGGAAGTGCGAAGAGGGGTGTGCCAAGGATTTTTGGAAAGTGGGGTTGGAGTCTCAGGTCGGAACTGAGATCTCCTGTGACAAGTTTCAGGGATGCGAATGCAGGAGGAGGATAGATGCGGATCGGAGTCCTGCTGTAGGCCTGGGAACGCTCGGCTATCGCCTCCAATGGTTCCATCTTCTGGGTCGTACGCGTATCTGGTGAACCGTCGGGACGCTATGGCTATCTCGCTGATTGACCAACTGTCGGCGCCGAACGTCGCAGGCCTCGGAATCCGACGCTGCTGGCCTTAGTCGAAGGCTGTGCGCTCGTCGTTCTTCCTCCGAGCGGGTTCGCCGGATGAAGCCGGAAGCTCGGTACTCGTGGTCCTGCAAGCACTCCGAGCACGGGGGTTGGGGCCAGTAGGGGGTGATGGTGAGCCAAGGGACAATGGTGAGGGAGTGGTAGGGTAGGATGAGGTGATAGGGAGGAAACTCGGTGCCTATGATGATAATCCCGGGTTTTGCGACGACGTGACACATGTATGGGTTAGAATAGTGAGGGGGATAGGGAATACGCCCGAAGGCCTGATCAAGGTCCCACTCGCAGATTCGTTCGTCCCCGTTAAGTAAGTGAAGTTCGGGGGTTCCGTCCTGGGCTGTGCAGACAAGCGAGAGTGCTCCCAATATCCCCGAAATTCCCGATCCCTCAAACACTCACGGTCAGTCATGTAAACGGGGGCGTCGACATTCATGCTGCGAGTTGGGGTGGAACATCGGGCATTCGAGATTTAGTCGAGTTTAGGGTTCACGGACGCGTGTGTAGGCAGCGATCACCTCCGACCGAACTTACACACGTATACACGAACTCTGTCCTTCGATCAGAGGAGCGAAAGCCAGTGGCTCGCAAGACAGATCATCCTATAATGAGGCAACCTTTCGATAGTCAATCATGCCTATCCAATTCATACACAAGCAGGATTACGCCTGTCATCCATGCATCTAGTTTTGTATCGAGGTTCGTGCAACACTTGGGCCAATCGGCGGGGATCAATCAATTAGACCCATCAAAAGACAGGGAAGGGGAGGGGAGGAAGACAACTATTCATCAACACCCGAGCACCCCCTCAGATGCCACCCCCCCGCCCGGGGAAGGCCCCCGAAATGGGTCGTACGACCCGCACAAGCGCCTGGGGGGCCGTACGTACTCCCCGTATCCATATGGGGGGCAACATAGCCATACATCACCTGCAGGTAGTCAATCTTCTGGCCTCTGCCAGAGCAATCGATGCCGACCTGCCCCTCAACGTATCTTCAAAGTATATGGGACGTTAGACCCATTTTCCAGCACGTGCAGCTTCCCGCGAATAGAACGGAGCCATCAACAGGCCACCTTCAACCGGGGAGGTGGGAGAGATTGCAACAAGAGAGTGGAGACGAATGACAACGACGATGGAACACTTGCACAGCTCGAACAATTCCCAAACTCCCAAGCAATCTATAAGGGATTCATGAATCTTTTTGAAGTGCATCTCAAATTCCACCGCACAACATTGAGTAACAAAAGGCATGCAACATAGCACAGTAGGTTGACACATTGTCCTACATGTTTCAGTCAGTCATGGAGCCTGACATCATCAGGAGCAGAGAACAAATCGCAGGAATCTGTATGGCAACTGGCTAGATCCGCTAGGAAAGCATACAGTAACTTTGGTAACACGGTGAATCCATAAACATCCCAAAGGAAGAGAATCAGCTCGAAAAACAGAGATGTAAGAAGCAATTAGAGCACAGAAAAATGCAGCGAGGGGGAGGTAGAAGGATATTGGGGTTGGACTAGCAAAGCCGGATGAACCAGAAATATGACCACGGGGAAGGAAAATCTCTCAAGTATAGAAGAGAGCGACTTTGCTGCCATCAGCACTGGATCGATGCAGGAGCGCTCGTGCCACCTGGCACGACGAATGCGGTGATGCATTGGCAGAGTGTGACGTGACGCTCCCGGAGCCGATCGTCCTCCACGTGGCGACGTGATAGGAGGAGGATAACAGAGTATTGACTATCGCATTCTAAGTGTGGTGCGTCGGAATTGCTACGACAGGCTCGTGGGGTCGAAGGCGCTCCCGCTCATGAGCGGGATCTTCATGGCAGCGTTCAGGACGCTAGCTGGGACGACATACGGAAGGTGATTGTAAGGAAAAAGATGTGAGGGCAATGTGACATTGTGAGGTGTTGCGTCATTATCATCAGCAACAGGAGCATCATCAGGAGCCAGTAGTGGCAGCAGCAGTATCAAGGGTAATCATCAGCTGCCGTCATCACCATCATCATCGTCATCATCACCATCTTCGGTTTTATCATCGCTGTCATCATCATCATCATCGACGGTTATCATCATCACCATTATCATCACCATCATCATCATCATCTTCATCATTATCATCATCATCATCATCATCGTTATGATCATCATCATCATCATCAGTATGGAGACTGGCGTGCTTTTCAACCAGAGCTTCCTTTGGGCCCAACGAAGTGTGTATGACTATCATGCGTCATCATCATCATCATTAGCAGCAGCAGCATTACTGACATCACCATCATCATTATGAGCATCTTCATTGGCGCGTCATCATCATCATCATCATCATCATCATCATCAGCAGCAGCAGCAGCATCATCATCATCAGCAGCAGCAGCAGCAGCATTACTGACATCATCATCATCATCATCATCATCATCGTTATGAGCATCATCATTGGTGTGTCTTCATCATCATCATCATCATCATCATCATCATCATCATCATCGACATCATCGACATCATCGACATCATCAACATCATTATCATCATTATGATGATGATTATTATCATCATTATTAGTTTGTTATCATTAGAGTTCGTTCAGAGTGGAGATCTGAAGGATGACCCACCAGTCGGACAGGAGCGGGAGCTGGCGCGCGTTAGCGCTAGCACTATGGCTGGCGGGCCGTCGCGGCATGCAGATGGTGGCATGCTGGTTGCTTGCAGGCGAGGCGCTGGCTGGTCGGAGGTGGCGGGGCGCTGACTTCTCTCAGGTTGCGAGGCGCTGGCTTCTCGCGAGTGGCGAGGCGCTGGCTGTGTGAGTGCAGCGAGGCGCTGGCTGTTGGCGAAGGGCGAGGCGCTGGTAACAGGTGAATTGTGGGGCGCTGGTGACTTGCGGCTGGCGAGGCGCTGGCTTGGGGTGACTAGTAATATGCTAGCTGACACGTGGCGCGGTGCTGGCAGCCAACGAGAGGGAGGCGCTGAGGCGATGGTGCTGTGATGTTGTGAATTAGATGGGGGATAGTGCTTGACGCATGCGCGGTATCCAGAGGCGCTGGGTCATTACTACGTCACAGGCTGACGTGGCATCTGGCATAAGGCAGAGAGGAAAAGGGAGAACGGTAGCGGCAGCTGCCGTTTGAACATTTTCCCTGTGTTTTTCATATGAAGTACTTCATAGCCAAGACCTTTAAAGACGCTGGAGAGCTCATGCGAGTTGACGAAAGTCGATGTCGGTGGAGGAAAGTGGAGTCAGCCCCGTGGAGACCAAAGTGTGGAGAACGTTGGTCCTACTTGAAGAATCATCACAGTGCCACAAGGAGAGTATCATCAAGAGAGCGGCTAGGAGGTCATCATCAACCTATATATGTGCTTTCGTCTGTTTTTTGTCTTGTGCAGGTTATCCATCAAGAGCATCAAGATTTTCATCATTGTGTTTTCAGCGGGGGTTTTTCATCAAGGGCACCGTCATTTTTATAATCCTCATTTGGTTACCGGTGGTATTCGTCTTTCATGTTATTTATCTTCTTTTTATCTTCTTCATGATCATCATCTAGACTTCTCTGTAAAAATCGTAACCATCCTCATCTTCTATTTTCATTACAGCAATTGTGAGTTGTCAATCTTCCACACCGATGCCATTAGGGCATTGCAAGTCCGATGTTCCTTATTTATTTTCACCTATTTTATTTCATCATCATCATCATCATCAATCATCATCATCAATCATCATCATCATCATCATCATCATCATCATCATCATCATCATCATCACAGTTTCTTTATTCATTTTTTCATCAATCAGTAGTTGTCTATGTGTTGGTGGTTATATTCTCATATCCCAGATAGGCTATGGTCTAGTTGGTAGGTAGGTTGGTCAGGAAGGGAGCGCTACTCCACAGGGGTAACACAAGGTGGGAGGTGATTGCCCTCCAGGAAGTAAACGCAAACGATGGGAGCTGACCTGGGCTGGGGCTGGGAGATATGTATGGGGGCGCATTATCTCCTGGCGGAGGCAGACTAGGTCAGTGTTAGTTTTGAGGTACACCTTTTGGGGGAACTGGTTACCTCAAGGTAGAAGAGAATGAGGATGTTCTCTCTCTCGTTGGGGCTGATCGGAACCACATGCTGATAGCGGGGTTGGGCTCAGCGGAGGCAGCGAGAGGAGAAGAGGAAATGAGGGGAGAGGAGGAGGATACATGGAAGAAGGGGAGGAGGGGAAAAAAATAATCATCAGCGTCGTCGTCATTATCCATCATCTTTGTGATCTTCTCAGGGTACTCGTCAAATTTCATCATCAGAAAGTTTTGCTGATCAGGATTCTGATATTATCAGATCCTTGTTTTCTGGTTGACATTCTAGATTAGCTAATTCCTAATTGAGTCTTCTTGTGTAATGGCCAGGTTGAGTTGGCGCCAAAACGACGCTAGCCGGCGCTGGGGCAGTGCCCTGTAACCTGCTTGTGTAGGAGCTTGAGGCTTTGTATAGAGGTCTGGAATTGCCGAGGGAGGAAGACAATCTGCAAACTTGACTAATGGCTACAATCTGGCCGACGATGGTCAGAGTTGGGGTGGGTAGCGCTGCCCTATAACCGAGCCACTGAGCCAGATTGGGGTGTGAGACCGGGAAGAGGTCTGATTGGTGCACAACACGGGCTCAATTGTGATTGGTTGTTTGTAATGGATACAGAAAATTAGGGATAGGATAGTAATTCAGTGCTGAGTAGACAATCTTTCTGATTAGTCATCATCTAGCTCTATTTCATGACCTCAATCACCCACTCTGACATCCTAAATCATCCAAAATGATCCTCAATCATCCCAAATTTTCATCAATTGTCAATCATCAATGTATTCCCATTATAAGGGACACTGGGCCCGGTTCCCAGCACGTGATGCTCCCCACGAATAGATTGGAGCAATTAAAAAAAAAAAAAAAAAAAAAAAAAAGTTTGCTCTTCAAGGCATTGTTCACCTTTCGCATCAGCAGGTGAGTGGGTCGTCATCATCATCCTCATCATCATTATCTTCAAGATGTTGTCCTTCGTAATCAACAAAATCCAAGTGAATGACATTTTGGTGAGGGGGAGGGGGAGAGCCCAGCCCCCCAGGGGTTTCATTAGGCGGGTGGTGAAACCCTGGAAGGGGTACGGGCAGATTGTGAGGAATACTCTTTTCTGGGGCTGGACATCAAATCCCAGCGGGGCCAGATTAGGGTAAAGGGATAAATAGGGGAATGGAGAGAATGGAGGAAGGAAGGGAAAGGGGGGATTTTTTTCTGAATCATCTCATCATCAAAATCATCATCATCATCCATGTTATATCATGCTTTCTGGTGTGTTGTAATTCTCGGTTGTATCTGGCCTCCTTCCTTAATCGGGATATAGGATTTTAGAGATGGTCGAATCTGGACCGATATCTACAGAGTTGCTTTGTCTTTGCCCCTGGTTTGGCGATGCCAGAACGACGCTGGCCGGAGCTGGGGCGTTGCCCTGTAACCTGCAATTGGCAGGAGTGTGAGGCCTTGTAGAGAGATCTGGGGATTTGCTGAGGGAGGAAGGCAATCCAGTGGCGAATCGGGGGGGCTGCCTTGACAACCTATGGGGCTAGGGATAGTCTAGGTGGCGAGAACAGCTATGGTAGACATTGGTTAGGAGGGTATTGTCTCTGAGATGTAATGTCCTGGTGCAGGGAGGGCTGGGAGGGTTCAAAGATTAGGAGGCCAGAAGTGTTGTTATAACATAGTCTTCTATATTTTCTATATACTAATCATCATCATCATCATCATCATCATCATCATCATCACATCATTAGTATCATTATCTGATTATTGTTATATTAAGCTTTTTGGTGTTCTGAAATTTTGGCAGCATCTAGCATTCTTCCACATTCGGGATATAGGACTTCAGAGGTGGTTGAACCTGGACTGATATCTACTGAGTTGCTCTGTTCTGTGCCCTTGGTTTGCCGATGCCAGAACGACGCTGGTCGGAGCTGGGGCGTTGCCCTGTAACCTGTAAATGGCAGGAGTGTGAGGCCTTGTAGAGAGATCTGGGGTTTGCTGAGGGTGGAAGGCATTCCAGTGGTGAACCGGGGGGGGGTGCAAGGAGGCAAGAAGAGATCAGCTATGGTTGATGTTGGTTAGGTTGGTTTTGTCTCTGAGGTACAGTGTCCTGGTACAGGGAGGGCTTGGAGTTGTACTAGGATTAGGAGGCCACAATAGCTGATATAGCATAATCTTCTATATTTTTTCATATTTTTTCATATATTTGAATCATCATTCTCATTAGCATCATTATCTATGGTATCATCAGTATCATCATGATCATCATCATAACCATTTGAGGGACGCTGAGCCCGGTTCTCAGCTGTTTCGGTTCGATCACTCTGGGCAGACTGTGAGGACCCCGGCCTCAATCTTATTATTGGTAATATCAGCCTTGGGCACCGGGCCCGGTTTAAAAAAAAAAAAAAAAAAAGGGCGACTTCGCATGGAATGCTCTGATGAGGGCACAAACAGGGAACAAGCATGCTTAGACTACTACAGAAACCAACACAGAGTCTGACACTATGCGACAATTATGGATGCAGGGCTGGCCAAAGCTAGCACAAAGGTAGTCATACCATCCACCTTTCCATTTATATTGAAGGGGTCAAAGAAACCAGTAGCATCGAGTCCATCGACCACACAGATTCAAGCCTTGTCTGAAGAGAGAAGGATGGCAATGCCAAACCCGAGAGAAGTCTGTCACACCGGAATGCTGATAAATAATATATCCAAGTCAAGAGCAGTTCTCGCCAGGTGCTGTGCTGCCAGAGCCCTTGGAGACCTTATGGGCTCTGAGGCTGGTCCAGGACTTGTTTGAGGCGCGCTCCATATGACAGCCCAGTCGTTCCACCCCTTTGCAAATTGTGCACACTTGGTGAAACACCTCACACCGAACAATAATTCCACACCGCGCGGACGCCCGTTAGAGAAGGTTTACATGACCCCTGTGCCCCATTAGGTAGATAGTGAGTGTACTGTAATAGAGAATGCAGAGAAAAATAAGGATAGTCCCTGTGGAAGGACGACACCCCCATGCAGCACAAAAGAAACAGGGTCGTGCAGATGTGTTGCAATCGGCTGACTCAATTTGACTCCAACGTTGCAATTATGCAAGTCCCCTGCCAAGTGGCTGTGGCTCATTGGTTTGGGCACCGGTTCTCAATGCGCATTGTGATCTGAGGTTGTGGGTTCAAAACTCGGCACCTGTATGCAGAGAGGGCGTTTACATAAAGTCCAGTCACTTGCATATTGGGCTGACGCAGGTAAGCTATTACAGATGCTACCTGCACACCACCCAAGGGCCTTAGTTCACAGTTGTTGTATGCTGGGTATATATCATAAGGGTTGCCTGATGTTCCTGGTACATGGAGTTGTCTGGATGTTTGCACACTTGTCCCCTACTCGAGCTCAGCATAGCACATGTTTAGACCATTCGACTCGATTCCAGGCTGTGGCTCGGTAGGTTAACACTGGTCACTGATAAGCACGAGGTTCGGGGTTCAAGGTTTCATACCAATCAAAACGAGTTCACGAATAGACAATCTGGGGATGCAGACTGGGGTTGTTGGCGGCTGATCACGTGGTATTAATTACCGTAGGGCTCAGCTTTTGGGGGGCATGGGTTCTGGGTGGGATTTGATCGGGGACTCCGCTGGGGGGAGGGTTGGTAGGACACTATCCCTACTGGAGGGTTGGAGCCCCTGCGGTAGTGCATGTCTTATGGGTCCTCTGGGTTGACGTAGAGCTGGGATAGGCCCTGGTGGAGGATACCGTAGGGGAACCTGCAGTAGAGGCTGTCAGAGGGAGTGAATATTCGTCTGTTACTTGCATGGAGATAACTGTCAGATTACAATTATAGCCCTGGGTAGCTGTCGTTGGTGACAGAGGTTGGGGGAGCGGATGGTGGCCGTGAACCCGCTGAGAATGGAAAATGGAGCGGATGCTAATAGAATACCTAGACATCCAGTTGATGATAGAGGTACAGGGAGCGGATGGTGGCTGTAAGCCTACTGAGGATGGAGACTGGAGATGCTCTAGGTTCGCATAAACGCCGCAAGAATTCAAGAATAACCAGAGGGATCTGATGATGATAAGGCTAGGCTGGGGTTCGCCTATGGGACTTGTAGTGGCATGCTTACCCCTAGCGCTTGAAATGCCCGGTACGATGTGGCCCGTTCAATACTATCAATAGGGCTTCGATCAGTGCTGGGGAGGGAGGTGAGACCCTGCTTAGCCCTGATGCCTATAACCACTGTCCAGGCAAAGGTCACTAGAATGGGTGATGATCCTGGGTATACTCGGGTAGGACCTTGGGAGTAGCGATGCGCCGGGGATTGTGATCATGACTGAGGGTGGGAGGGGACCGGTTAGGCAATACATCGGGATGATCAAATGGTCAGGTGCTGACGGGCCTGTCATACTATGCCTGGTAGCCAGCCTCTACAACAACCTGGACTAATAAAAGAAATAAGTTCACACCACACTCGCATAGCAGAGCAACGAGGCAAGTATCACTAGAAACTCGAAGATATTCTTCCAAATTACAAAATTCACGCAATTATCCGGACATACAACTTGGGCAGCTGTGGAAGTCAATGCCGTCTACACCCTCAGCCCCACATATGTCCTCTCTCTCTCTCTCTCTCTCTCTCTCTCTCTCTCTCTCTCTCTCTCTCTCTCTCTCTCTCTCTCTCTCTTGGTTTTGTCGTTTTCTCCTCTCTCTCAATGGACTCAGCGCTCACACTCCATGGCTACTTCTTCTCTCTCTTGCCTCGCGATGGGGCTTCCCGGCAGGTTACCCTGCCAGTTCGCCCGTCGTCCAATCAGTGATTCTCCTTCTTCTTCTTCTTCTTTTTCTTTTTTTTTTTTT
>BFEA01000123.1:945264-958398 GCA_003427395.1 Chara braunii
AGAGAGAGAGAGAGAGAGAGAGAGAGAGAGAGAGAGAGAGAGAGAGAGAGAGAGAGAGAGAGAGAGAGAGAGAGAGAGAGAGAGAGAAACAGTTGCATTACTGTTGAAGAGTCATCTGAGTTGAGTCTGCACTTGAGCTATGGCATTCACTCAGTGACACACTGTTATAACTACGCAGGAACGGCCAATGTGCCCAAGAACATGTCACCAGAGATCCAGCTCTGGGGCTCATATCATGTCCACTGCCAGCTAGGCCAGTTACAGTTGCACGATGATCAAAAGCAGGGCCATCTAGACAAGGCATTATGTGGAACTGGGTTGGCGAGCAGATAGCTAGAGAACAACAGAAAATGAGGAAGCAAAAGCAGAACAGGAGAAGAAACAAAGAAAATGCTCAAAGAGTTTGAAAAACGCACTGTCACGGGGGAACACAACAACATGCAGTAGGTGCTAAGATCCAATATACAAGTCATCAGTGTGAGTGCAACGGACCCCTTGGTCCAACACCGGTGAGCGCACACAATCACACCACATGCATGTATGAGAACACACACATAAATTCACACAGGAGACCAAAAGGATGAAGACCAGGTAGCGCAACTCAGTAATCCAACAAACAATTATGGGAGATAGAAGAGTTCTAGTCACCAGCGCTCATCAGCGCACACAAAGGTAACCAATACAAGCCCTCAGGTAAGTGTCTCTTCCTCCAGCTCTTCTCTCTCTTACAAATCTCCCTAGCTATGTCCTTGCTGTGTCTTCTCTCCCTACACACGTGTACACTCACTAACCCCAACTCAAGAATCTACTCTGAATACACCCACTGACATGCCTACTAACTATCTGAAGTCTACTACTAACTCCCTCCACTGGCGCAGCTATGGCTGCCTTTGCCCTGCCAGCGCTATCTTCCTCTCTCTCTCCCTCACTTAGCGCAGCACTCTGGCTTCAGCGCTCGGCTCCTCACTACAGCGCACAAGTGCACCATCACTTCCACACTACTCGCGAATGAGCAATCTGCCCGAATGGAAGGCTGGCCCCTCCTTTTGTAGTCTTGGTTTGCACTTCAACTCGTGCCAGCCTCTGTCCTGGGGCTTGACTGGTTCCGGTACCACATCCCACGGCCTGTCTGCTTCTGAATGCCAAGGCCTGGAACTTTCGCGAATTTTCATTGGTCAGCTGCTGCTTAGGCCTTTGAGTCATGACTTTTCAAGCTTGACGAATGGATCTGACTATGAGCTTCGACTCCTGCCTTCGAGACACGATTCTTCTTTTTGGGACTGACCTTTCACTCGTGGAATGTGACTTTCCAGTATGTCTTTTCATTATGGGACGTGACTCTTGCCCCTAAGACGTGACTGTTTATTGGGTACCAGTTGGAGTGGACTGCTAAGGTACCCGTGACTTTCCTGAATTCGGCCTTTCTTGGCCAGGCTTTTGACCCTGTGACCTGAGTCTGGGGTCTGAATCGTGGAAGGCCTTACACTCTCGCCGGCCTAAATTCGAGGTCCTCCGAGAAAATTAACAATTTTTATCTATCCACTATGTTAACTCCTCTCGTAGCTCTTTCGTAATATGACACAATATGCAGTGCTGTTTCTATTAATTCATCTCTCGTGAACCAGCGATCTTCTGTAGGTTCCTGATAGGCAAATCTAACCTTATACTGTCGCTGCGGTCTACCCATGTGTCCAGATGTGTAAACATCTTCCCCAACAATCCTATCCACATCGTATTTACCATCCATATCAGGGGAAAATCATAGATCTGCGTGATGGGAACATATCATTACTAACGCAAGGCAAGAACTTTGAAGCGTGAAACACCGGATACGTGTGCAGGTGTGGAGGAATCTCAACAACATAGGAAGGACCATCCACATCACCAATCACATCTAGAATCTGCCAGGGTCCTTGATATGCAGGCAATAACTTCTGAGAAATATTCCCCTCAGGCAGGAACTCCTTTGACTTCACCCAAACCAAATCTCCTACAACAAATTGTGAAGGTCTGCGATGCTTATTAGCCTGCTCTATCATCTGATGTGCTGTCTTGCTAATATTCTCTTTAACCTTTTCAATATCCTTCTGCTACTGCACAACAAGCTTTTGTGTTCCCGGTGGAAGTCTCTGTATCTGATCAGGATTTAAATAGTCTATGGCCCTACGAGGGCGCCACCCCAAATGCAACTCAGTAGGTGTTCTGCAGGTAGATAGATGTACTGAGTTGTTATAGGCACTAACAAGTTTGGACAGACGTTCATCCCAGTCAAATTGATCTGGTCGGATGTACATTCGCAACGTCGGTTGCAACAGTTTGTTCATTTGTTCTGTCTGTCCGTTAGTTTCAGGATGTCTACCTGAGGACATAGTCAACTTGGATTTGTAGACTTTCATAAGTTCCTGCCATTGTTCACCTGTGAACTGAGTATCTATGTCACTAACAATGGTTAAGGGATGACCGAAATCCTTTTCCTAATGATTGAAAAATTCCCAAATCACCAAAGATGTCCTTGCTTCAGCGGGAAGTGGAACAAAGACAACGAATTTACTAAACCTGTCCACTATAACCATAACTTGACTTTTCCCACTTCTACTTCTTATTTTGGTGTCCATGAAGCCGATAGACACAAAGTCTCCAGGACCTGACGGAATAGGCAAAGGTTTGAGTAAACCAAAGGTAGGCTACGTGAAACTCTTGCTCCGCTGACAAACTTGACAGCCTTGCACATATTAAGCGATGCAGTCATGTTTCATTCCAGTCCATGTATAGAAACGCAGGAGGTTAGCATACGTTTTCCTCCAGCCAAAATGCCCCTCAGTGTCATGACATTCCCCTATAATCAAACTTCTAATCTCTTCGTTGTGTGGAATACAAAATTTATCATGCACATCCATTTTTTCAAACAACAATCCTTGAGTCACTCTATAATCCGGTACTTCATGAGGAGCCTCTTGCACTTTCTTTATTAACGCGCTATAGATAGGATCAGCAACGTATGCAATCCTAACTTTCTCTTGCACATCATCGCCTATGTCCAAATATGTCACAATGGCACTAAAAAAGTCAGATCTTCGACTGAATGTGTCGACGATAACATTGTACTTACCCTTTATTGGCTTCAATTCAAAGTCAAACTGATCAATCTTTCCGGCCCACCTAGTCAGTTTAAGTGTCATCCGAGTCTGGGTTTTTGGCCAGCGAAAGTGTCTCATGATCTGAGTAGACTTTAAAGTGACGTCCCAACAGATATTGTCGTTAGTGGTTCAATGCTTCCCTTAGAGCGAACAACTCTCTCTCATAGGTAGAAGCGGTGACCTTTTCGCTAGGCAGTTTACAAGACATAAATTCTATAGGCCTGTACCCCTTTCCATTGTCTTGCTGAAGTACAACACCAATCCCGTATTTACTGGCGTCAGTGGTTACAATAAAAGGCAGAGATGGGTCGACAACTTTCAATACCGAGTAATTAATCAAACATTTCTTTAAACGCTTGAAAGACGCAGTACAATCCTGATCCCATTTCCAGATAGTTTCTTTCTTTAACAGTTTGTGCAATGGGGCAGCGATTACCGTAAAGTTTTGAACGAACTTGTGGTAATAGTTAGCCAGACCAAGAAACGAGCGCAATTCCGTCAATGTGCACGGGTTAGGCCAATCTCTAATAGTTGCAACATTAGTGTCTTCTGATTTAATCCCATCACCATCTACCATAAGTCCCAAGTAAAGGACCTGACGTTTTGCCCACTCACATTTCTTCGGGTTAATCTTAAATTTCGCTTCCTGCAATTTATTAACCACAACTCGAAGGTGCTCCTCATGACTCAGACTCCTACTGAAAATCGGTATGTCATCTAGATAAACAACGACGAACTTCTCAAGTCAATCACGAAAAAGTTCATTCATACATTGTTGGAAGGTTGCAGGGGCATTTCCCAAACCAAACGGCATCACCACAAACTCATAGTGGCCATATCCCGTTCGAAAAGTTGTTTTGTGTTGATCCTCGGGCAATACCGCAATCTAATGATATCCCGATTTCAGATCAATTTTCGAGAAATACTTGCAACCCTGAACTCGGAGATCGTTTATGCGTGGTAACAGTTCTGCATTCTTAATGGTGATTGCATTGAGTCCCCTATAGTCTATACACATATGCAGTTCGCCGCCTTTCTTTGGCACAAACAGAACTGGTGCACCGAATGGTGAGGAACTCGGTTTAACCTACCCTTTCTCAAGCAACTCATCTAATTGCTTTCGCAGTTCATCAAGCTCTTGTGGACACATCATGTAGATAGGGACCTTGGGTTCTAACTCTATCCGGTGTTTAGTTTCTCTCTCCACCACTCCACTTAAGGCTTCTCCAATATCAGCGAACTCAACAAGCAACTTCTGCACGGTGGGCGGAATAGGTTCTTTCTCTTTTTTTTCTTCACAAGACCGGGCGCACATATGCAACAAGCACTTGGTCATTCTTGTCTACATGCCAGGCGAACGCGGGGGCACTCATGCAGCAAAGGGATAGGCTATTCTCTACGCCAAATGCATGGTAAAGTCAAATTTTCTTCTTCCCACCTGTTGGGCTAGGCAAGCAACCCTCATGCTCACCCAATTTCACATCTGCATCAGCGGCCTCACCCCAATCAGTTCCTAGTATCATGTCAAAAGGGAGACCGTCCTCCACTAAGAATGTCATGGAGTGCAAAACATGTTCCACCTTTCCCCCTGCCTCCCACCGGAAGTATGCCCTAACCCCTTCAACATAACTATCAAGCATCATTTCTCTATTATCCGCTAGCTTACTTACAATGGGTTGTTCTAACTTTTGGACCTTCAGCCCTAGGCGCACTTTCTGCAGCCCTTTCTTGCTTATATAGTTGTGCGTTGACTCATTATCTACTAACGCGTCAACTCTTACTCCTGTAACCTCTACATCTGCAATTATTAAGTGCCCTTTTCTTTTCTTCATTTCGGTCCAAGCGCGGCGACGAGTGATCAGTTCATCACCTACGCTTGTGAGGGAACCACCTAGAGAAGTCCTAGCACAAGCAACTTCTAGGCGGCTAACTAGGTGGGGGCCAACTACCGTCTCAGTCTCTTCCATTGGGATCTCTGGATGAGGGGTTGACAGTCTGCTTGCATCCAGAGTCCCCGTCGAGGCAAGTGCAACCTCTACTGGTTGTTCTCTTTTGGGTACCTATAATCGGGACAAAAGGGAATAATGTGGTCAGGGTCACCACATTTAAAACATTGTCCAGCCTTGTGACGTTATTCCCATGTTTTCTCGTCTATACCCATCTCTAACCAAGGTTTGCCTTCAACTATCCCTGGGTGTTCCGGGTATGGCCGTCTACCTCTACCTCTTCCTCCTGTGGAGTTGGAACTTCTACCTCCTTACGAGGGACCATTACCCCTACCTCCCACGTAGTAGCTACCTTCGTCACTACCCCTCTGGGTGGCGGGTCCTTTTCCTCCACCTCGACCGCGGCTTCCTCTTCCTCTACCACGGCCTCTTCCTCCTTGTTGCCCTCCCCTGCGGGCTGTAACAACCGCATAGTCCTCTCCCTGGGCTAAGTGACGATTGCTATCTTCTTCCAGTCCATCTTCTATTTGGTCATATGTAAGCGATTCTACTACTTCTTCTTCGAAGGTGACCAAAAAATTATCTTTACTTGCTATATTTTCAGAAATTGTTCGATCTTTCCACTTCTTGCCAGCCTGCAGGTCTTTCCAGTAATGACAGTATTGTGCCTCTTGCAGGAAACCAGCGTGATCTACAACGATCTTGCTAAACTTTTCATATGTCATTCCCTCTTCTTTAGTACGGGGATATAGTTGTGTCCTGAGGGGGTCTGGGAGTGCTCTAGCGAAGTTATTCAGGATCTGGGTTGATGTTAATCTATGATCTGGGCATTGTAACAATTCATCCATCGTGGCCGTGAGGGCTGATGCACTCTTTCATTTACGGTCGCCTATATTAAGAATCAAAGACTCAGTCCTACGAGCCAGGTTCTTATCTTCGAACCTTTCTCTAAGGGCTTTGAAAAAGTCGTCGATCCTCATCTGTTGAGATAACTTTACCATGGTTGTGCAACCTGCTTCTTTCATCAAAGAAATAGTATCCCCGACCATACACGAACCTTCCATATATCCCCATCATCACCGTCATCGTCTCCATCTCCCTCCCCGCCCACCAATCTTCAATTGTTTAATCACAATAAGGTCCCTAAGTCTTTGGCAAGGAGCTTCATCTAACTGCTCCACATAATCGTGGACTCGCAAGTCAATTTGTGGCGAGACAGTATTTCGGAAATTATTTCGGGTATCAGTAAATTCACCCTGTTGCGCCTCTACTGGTTACGGTCTGATGAAGTACAGCGAGTTGATCGTTGGTATGAAGGAGGGCATCCGTGCCATCAGTGAGGAGGGTAAGTCATTTTTCTATTGCAACTTGTTTCCCTTTTTGTTCTTGCAACATCTACCGCAATCTCTCTCCCTTCGCTTTCATCATCTTCTTCTCATAAATCTTTTTTCTCCTTTCTAGTAGCATGCGATTATGCAAGCTTGCTCTCTTCTCCTCCACCAACAATTGTTTCTCTGCCATATTTTTCACTTCAGACAACAACTTGAGGAAATCTGCCTTCTCTTCCTCACTCTCCTCTGGCAGCTCCTCCCGTAATCCAAACTAGCCTAGCCAGTCCATTGCCTCCAAGTTTCAACTGGCGCATCCGTATGCCACCCATATGATTGTTCTCAGCCTGGTCCGCCCATGGTTACCTCTCCTTCTTTCCAATCTTTCTCCCACATCTTCTTCTTCTTCTTCTTCTTCTTCTTCTTCTTCTTCTTCTTCTTCTTCTTTCTTCTTTTTATCTTTTTAATTATTCCATCAACTTCTTTTCCTTTGCCTTCATCTCCTTCTCCAACTTCTCTGTTTCTTCTTGCAACTTCTTCTTCACTTCCTCCTCCTTTTTCTTTATTTTTTCCTCCTTTTCTTTTTTCTTTTCTGCTAAGCGGCGATTTATCTCAGCCTTCTGTTCAACTACTTGGGCCTGTGTCGACTTCTCGGACCTCAACACAGCATGTGAAAAGAGGGTTCTCTAGAACCCAAGAGGAAAAAAGAAACGAAGGAGTGGTCCCCAAAGCACTGGCAGGGCCAGAAGTGCGAACATAGGATAGTTATCCATGGTGATCAAAAGCACAGGTACCTACCCTCCACCTCGCCACCACTTAGACCTACCCCTTCTACTAGCGACTAACTTATGAGTGGGTTTGACTGTTACGGACTGTCGTGTACCTTCCCATAACTATTTATATGTATGTATATACATATATATATATATATATATATATATATATATATATTACAGTTGGACTGGTTTCTAGACTCAACTATGTCACAAGATTCGATTCAGCCCAGCAGCAGCGACTCCAAGGTTGGGAAGGTACCAAACACCAATACAAATCGGCAAGCAATACAAGTTTTAATGGAGGGATGTACTTCACTCAGATGAACGTTTTGTTGATGAAGTTCCACGGCTGCTCCAATGCTCCAACGCGGTAGCAACAGGTATGTAACCAAGCCACTTCTTCTTCGGCCTTCTTCTTTCCCCCCCCTTACACCAGTCTTCTCCCCACTCAACTCACTCTCTTATCTCCCTCCTTGCCGACCTTGATCATTGTCAGCGATGTCCAATGGGTGTAACGAGCCACTGCTCCGATATCAATTTGCAACGAACCCCTTGGTCCAACAGCGGTAAGCGCACACAATCACACCACATGCATGTATGAGAACACACAAAATTCACACAGGATACCAAAAGGGTGAAGACCAAGTAGCGCAACTCAGTAATCCAACAAACAATTATGGGAGATATAAGAGTTATAGTCACCAACGCTCATCAGCGCACTCAAAGGTAACCAATACAAACCCTAAGGTAAGTGTTTCTTCCTTCAGCTCTTAACTCTCTTATGAATCTCCCTAGCTATGTCCAGGCTGTGTCTTTTCTCCCTACACGTGTGTACACTCACTAATAACTATCTGAAGTCTACTACTACCTCCCTGCACTGGCGCAGCTATGGCTGCCTTTCCCCTGCCAGTGCTATCTTCCTCTCTCTCTCCCTCACTTAGCGCAGCACTCTGGCTTCAACGCTCGACTCTTCACTCCAGCACACAAGTGCACCCGCACTTCCACACTACTCGCGAATGAGCAGTCTGCCCGAATGGGAGGCTGGCCCCTCCTTTTGTAGTCTTGGTTTGCACTTCAGCTCATGCCAGCCTTTGTCCTGGGTCTTGACTGGTTCCGGTACGACGGTACCACATCCCATGGTCTGTTTGCTTCTGAATGCCAAGGCCTGGAACTTTCCCAAATTTTCATTGGTCAGCTGCTGCTTAGGCCTTTGAGTCATGACTTTTCAAGTTTGGCGAATGGATATGACTGTGAACTTTGACTCCTGCCTTTGAGACACGACTCTTGTTTTTAGGACTGACCTTTCACTCATGGGATGTGACTTTCCAGTATGTCTTTTCATTATGGGACGTGACTGTTGGCCCTAAGATGTGACGGTTTATTGGGTACTTGTTGGAGTGGACTGCTAAGGTACCCATGACTTTGCTGAATTTGGCCTTTCTCGGCCAGACTTTTGACCCTGTTACCCGAGTTTGGGTTCTGAATCGTGGAATACCTTACATGAGGAACTCAGAACAGTGGTGGCAAGGAATGCAGAAACTTGTTTGTACAAGGAAGAGCAGAGACAAACCACCTAAGAGAAGAAGAGATTGTGAATAATCTGCTACATCACTGTCACTGTATTACTAGATTCGAAATTCAGGAGGGAACTGCACAGATTCCTCATATAAACATCAAAAGATGAAACGGCGGAAGGAAGTGATGATGTAGAGCAATGGGTAAGAAATGTTGTGGTGACAACGTGAAAAAGTGTCAATGCGAAGAGAAGTGTATTGAGCGCTAGCGCCGTTCCGGTGAGCGCTATTGCGATGCTCTAACTTGTAACCCCGCGTCGCCACGACTTTCTGTTCACGGCGGGAAACCACCGCACGATCAGTTTGTGCGCTTTCCTTCTGTTTCAATTTTGAATCCTGCGTGGGGGAAATCGGAAGTGAGGTGCAAGTACCGGATGCCACGCCAAGCCACGCCTTCGGGCGTGGCTACCCCAAGCTAGACTTCGAACAGTCAGGAATAACGAAGAGAAGGGAAAAAGGGAGAGAAGGTGAGGGAAAAGGACATGATCACTAAGGAAGGAAGGAATATGCGGACAATCTAAGAACAAGAAAAGAAAGAGAGATCAAGGGAGGCGAGAAGAATCTTACCAAGTGCAGGAGAGCAGTTTGTGGAAGCAGGTTATGCAAAGAAGCATTGCAAGCGGAAGAAGGGAACACCTCAGTTGCGACCAATCATCATCACGCTGATGTAAGGTTCGAGCGATTGCGTTCATCTCTAAAGGTAAGACTAGAACACCATCCTACTTCCCCCACAGTGTAGGAGACAGCACAAGGGCGACGCGAAGACGGAAGACGACACGAGCGGGGGACAACCGAACAGCGAGAAGGGGGAGCAGGAACGTACTTGTTATTGATCTTAGAAATGAATGATTTGGGAAGTAAACAAGAATGGTATTACACAATGATCCGCTTTAACGTGGGATGCAAAGTGTCTGAGTAACGTCTGGTTCAAGTTGATATAGACGGCCAATCAACAGAGTAGATAGTCGAAATATTCCTTATCCGGATTCCTCGTCCCCGTTGCGATTCCCCCCTGACCCTATCTGACCTCGATAGGAGCTCTTCCCAACCTTTCTAATCCTCCTCTCTAATCTGACCCGATCGCGTTCCAGCCACGACTCTATCCCGATCCGGAGCCAACCTTTTCTATCCTAACTCTTCATCCAGATTTGATCTCGATCACGCCCCGACAACATCCCGACTCTGGTCCGGATCCCATTCCGATGTAATCCCGATTTCCACCCCGATTAGTTTCGATCTCCATCTCGATTAGGGCCTGATCTCTATCTTGATCCTATATCCATCCCGATCCGACCCCGATCCCCATCCCAATTCGATCTCGATCTCCACCCCGACTTGATCTTGGTTTTCATCCCAAGTTGATAGCGGTCCCCAACCAGGTTTGTTCCAGATCTCTATCCAGGTCACAATTTCCACCCCGATTTAATCCTGATCCCGTCGCAATGTCACTCTGAGTCCGACCCTGTTCCCATCTAAAGCCCGATTCGTCCTCAGTTCACTCCCACCTTGATTTGCGTCCGCACCCAATCCGTCCACGTGCTGATCCCTTCTTGAGCCCAGTTCGTCATTGCTCTTCACCCTTCCATATTCGCGTGCTGAATCCACCCCAACCCTGAACAATCTCCAATCCAATTCGCCCCCCAGCAACGCTCCTCCTCGGCCTCGACCTAGTCGCTCCTAAGTTTCATCCTCATCCTAATCCCGACCCTCATCCCCTTCCCTTCCCCTTCCCCGTCCTGTTCTCTTCCTTACCTCATCCTGTTTTGGGCCTAGCCTCGTCCCCACTGTCGGCCCCATCTGGCACCGCCCCTAGCCGAGTCCCGAGCTCTATTGGTCTTCGGTTCGTCCCCTCACTAAATCCACCCTGGGCCCGGCCCGTCTTCAATCCCCCCTCCTCCCGCTCACCTCTCCCCTCACAGACCAAGCAAACACTGGGGTAACTTCACCTGAACGATTGCATCACCGACAGTCACAACGATGGACGAAATGGGAATCGAAATACAAAATTGGCTCGCGGAACAGACCAGAACATCACTCATCAAAACCACCAAACTCATTAATCACGGCAGTAACAACAGAGAAGAGGTGGTGATTTAGGAATGTCCCAAAGAACTGACGACTAAACAAGACGAGTTTCACAAAAAGCATGTTGTCCTATTCATCTTTTCCAAAAAGAGTCAGAAGTTGGATAGATAAGCCAAATTAAAATGGATTTGGGAAAAACTGAAGAGTCAGGAGCTAGTATAGGGACAAGAGCCCAAAGTATCCTTCCACCCAAGATCACGGAATGTCATCATCGTTCTGTGTATGGAAGAATCACTTGCCACGTTTCTGAAGAACAAGTGTTTCACATGCAACTCGTCAGTGGTCACGGTGCACCCATGGAAACAAACAGCGAATTATCAGCAAACACCTTTCAGATACAGACAATAATTGATCAAAAACATTTTTGGATTCAATTTGATAACGTACCAGAAGGAATGCATGACAGTGTAAAAGAGAGAGTGAGGATCGAATATGGACACTTCAAGGAAGCACACTGGATCGTCTCAACCCCAGACTTTCTCACTTCACATCACAATCAGATGAGAGTGGTATTGGATACGGGATCATACGAGAGACAGTCCGCTACCGTTCATCCCGAATGAATGGTTTTTCTCTCAAGAGAACAAAGTCATCAGGTGTCCAACAAAAACAATCCCCTGTGCTTCAAGTGCAGACGGAGGGGACATCTAGGCACGCATGTCAACTGTCCAAAGACAAAAGAAAACGCAAAACTGAAACCACTCAAAACAGCAAACCTTCAAAAAGTAGCAAACAAAAGGGGATACTGGTATGTCCCCGGTGCCCAGTACGCAGGCAAGGTGTTCAATAACAACTTGGACACACCTGACTGAGTATGGATGATCAAGGGAGAGCCAACCCCCAAACCGGAGGTCTACCCACCGTTTGACAGCTGGTGACAAAAACTGAAAATGGAAAAGAAATCACCCAAATGTTTCACCAGAGACCCGGTAATAAATGTCGTCTCTGAAGCAAGAAATTTGGGAAAATGACTTATGTGCAGACTTGCAGGCAATGCAGGAAACAACTCCAAGGGAATGGGTGGAAGTGGTAAAACAGAGACAGGAGGAAGAAAGGAAAAAGGAGGTCATGGAACAACCAAAAAAAAAACCATACCCCAGAAGAGCACAGAGGGGGAAGGACAAATCCAATCGAGGACAGAGCACGGATGTAGAAAGGCCGGATGAAAACATGGAACGGAGAGTAGGGAACATAAAGCACGAAGAGGGGGAAGCAACACAAGCGGTTATCGGGTAGCTGAAAATTCAGGAATGAAGATTCTGAAGTGAGAGTTATGGGCAGTCTGAAAATCCTCAATGGTCTTGAAGTAGTGAAAGATCCGAACACCCTGAAAACCACCTGTTTAGGCAGGCTGCATCATGAAGTGGTGAAGGGTGTTCTGAAGTGGTCAAGTGAGAGTTTTAGGCAGTCTGAAAATCCTGAATGGTCCTGAAGTGGTGAAAGGTCCGAAGACCATGAARACCACCCTTCACCACTTGAGGATGCAGCCTGCCTAAACAGGTGGTTTTCAGGGTCTTCGGAGCTTTCACCACTTCAGGATTATTCATGATTTTCAGACCTGAATAGTCTTGAAGTGGTGAAAGGTTCGAAGACCCTGAAAACCACCTGTTTAGGCAGGCTGCATCCTGAAGTAATGAAAGGTGTCCTGAAGTGGTGATGAAAAATACGACTGTTGTTAACTTTCTCTCGGAAGGAACAAAAAATCCGACAGTGGGCGAAAAGAGGAAGCACATTGAAGGTTTGGACGACAGGCTATGTGACACCCGCGGCCTAGGCCGCGGGCATTTCGGCCGCTGCGACCGAGAATCTCGGTCGCGGCCGCGGCCGATGAGACCCACTCCGCTGCTTGTTTTTTTAATATTTTGTTTTTACCCCTAAAAATACGTTAAAAAAATAAAATAAAAAATATAGGGGTGTAGGGTTTGAAAAACCGTACAATCCTGTGTTTTTTATTTCGGAATCCGACTTCGTTTAAGATTTTTCAAAAATAAAAAATGAAATTTGATTTAAACAAAATATTTATAAAAAATTAAAAAGAAAAGCAACAATTTTTTTTTACTATTTTTTATCATGAGGGATATGGTCCCTCAGTTGTGCTGTATTTTGTTTTGAAATGATTTTCGTTTTTTTGTTCGGAAACAAGGTGTTTAAAAAAAATGAAGATGCAAAAATTTAAAACAAATCAACAAAAAAACGGGTCAGGCTGGGGTTGGTGTGTGTCTGTATCCCCTTGTGTGTGTGTGTGTGTGTGTGTGTGTGTGTGTGTGTGTGTGTGTGTGTGTGTGTGT
>BFEA01000123.1:959123-975011 GCA_003427395.1 Chara braunii
CAATCAATCAATCAATCAATCAATCAATCAATCAATCAATCAATCAATCAATCAATCAATCAATCAACCAACCAATCAATCAATCAATCAATCAATCAATCAATCAATAAAAAAAACAATCAAAAAGAAAACTTTAATTTTTTTTGTTGCAGTCCCATAGGGGACGACGTGCGTCGTCCGCGCGCGTGCGCCCTCACTGGGCCGTGGTGCGGCCGCGCGGGAACTCGGCCGCGCAGCCTAGGCCGAGGCCGAGTCGGAGGCGGTTGTGGCCTAGGGGGACACATAGACGACAGGGAGGAAACCGAAGAGGAAATGGAATGGGTGGAAAACAACTACCCATGGTCTGAACAAGAGGAGAGCGAGCTCCTCAAGCTCATTCAAGTCTACGAAAAACAAGACGAATTCGAGTTGCAGTTGATTCTGCACAAAGAGGAGCAGAAAAACAAACAGAAAAAAACGTCACAAACCCATCCCAGCTCATTCCTCTCTCAGAAAATCCCTTTGCACCTCTGAAGAGAGAAAAGGAACTTGCAACCCTCTATGAGGAGAAGCATTGTGGAGCCAAGGAGGATCAGAGAATGGAAATAGATGGGGCAACGGAGTCGAGGCAAAAGAAAAATCATAGGTCAAGGGGAAAAAAATGTTAGGCTATAAGCCGGCCTACCCCCTAAACGACTAGGAGAAACAAAAGGATCAGGACACTCTGGGCAAAGAGTCTACAACATTAATGCAATTGGGCATCCAGGCACAAACATTGTACGCACAATGTGACAGACTTGCATAATTGAATAGAAAAATGGAGCTACGCACAGTAGCGGTACAGGATCCACAATACAAGTCAAACGAAAAGTTCTCGGAAAGAGCAAAAAAGATTGCGTTACCACTTGTACGCACCCTCGTACTCTTGTACTCGTACGCTAAGGGCCCCGTACGAGTTTTTATTTTTATTTTTATCCGGTAGTATTTTTGTTTGTTTTCTCAAATTCTAATAAGAATCTGAAGATGATGCTCAACCAAATGTTGCTTGTTTTGTGTTGTTGCATCACATATGTTTTTTCCGGATTTTTTTTATTACTTTTTTATTTTTTTGCTTTTTCGTAAGGGGGTGTACAAGACGTACAGGTTTCCGTACAGGTTCCCATACAGATCCCGTACAAACATTACCTGTACGTTTCGTACGGAAAGACCCCGTACATGTACTCTATGCAACGTAGAAAAAAGGAAGCGAGTATGTTTTTACCAACAAGGGCGGTAATTCCCATTCAAGTGGATCCGCTGACAGAAAAATGGAACGTGGCAGTACACAAGGATCTTTCAACCGCCAGATGGCAATTGGGGCAAACGAGGGAAGATGTTCTGAAGAGGATCAGTAAGGGGAACGAACCGAAATTCTTTGGGCTGGCAGGTGAAGTTACGGGTGACGTTCAACAAAGTCAAATGGAAGCCACAGGGAATCAGGCAGAAAAGACCAGGCGCCTTATGATGCAAGGTCGTTGCTAGTCTGTTTCGATAAGGAAACAGAACTGCCTGAGGATATGGAATTGAGACCTTGGTGGTGGGTGGCAGCCTTACTGATCACAACACTGGGCAACGGAAATTTTATGACTCACAACGCAGCAGTACTTGCTACATTGGTGAAGTTAGGGGTCCTCTTGCGGAAGAGAATGAATTACCCTCTCTCCTTATTCCCCAGGAGGAGGAAGCAGAGTGCAACTCTCTCACCTAAACAAAAAACTCCAAGACCAACAAGAGAGCAATTCTAGTAAATAATGAAAGTACCAAGGGGGGATCTGGTAATTCAATCCTGGAACGTGAGGGGACTAGCAACAATTTTGCCAAACCCAGCAAATGACATAGTCTAATAAACACGACAAGATGGAATGGTCCCAACCCCCCAGACATGTTGCTCCTCCACGAAACCCACCTAACCAACTCACACTCACACGTCATAGCAGAGATGAAAATCATAAGGAGACTAAAAAGTTGTGCAACAACAGTATCAACGTATAGTCCCTCACCATTCTCAGCGGGCGTCAGCACGATAGTACACAATAATTTGGAAGCAGCTCAACTAATACAAATTAACTCGATAACAACGGATACTATAAGAGGGAGATGGAACAAGTTAGAGATGACACTCAGAGGAAAGGACGTCACAATAAGTCACAATAATTAACTTATACGCCCCTAACTCATCCGCAGAGAGAGCAACATTCTTTGAGGAAATTGGGAACCTCATCCAACCCCATAGGCATACAATATTGGTGGGGGACTGGAACACAACACAGAACACTCATTTGGATAGAATCTCATGGGCGGAAGAAGTCTCCCAAGATCCGGTCGTGGCGGCACTAGCTAAAGTAGCAACGAAAAACAATCTCAAAGACCCATATAAGACCCTTAATATGGAAAAAAAAAAATACACTTGTATCAGGAAAACAATTCAGGGTAGAACCTCCTTCTCCAGAATAAACTTCTTTCTAATTTCAGAGTCTTTAGAGGGGGCAGTCTTAGATAGCACAATCCAATTGCTTTGAACCTGACTCTTTGCATAGACAACTCGCCAGGGAAGAGCTTCTTTAGAAGGCTTCCGCATTATGATGGCTTCGACCACAATCCAATTGCTTTGAACCTGACTCTTTGCATAGACAACTCGCCAGGGAAGAGCCTTTTTAAGCTAAACACCTCACTCCTCAACCTAGACTCATTTAAGCAAGAATTCAAAGCCAAGTGGGAGGAGCTAAATGAGAGTTTTGCGGAAGGGGCCACTTCAAAGGTCCTTCCTTCAGCTGTCCGGAAGGTAAGTGATTGGGCGAGCCTATTCTCAAGAAGGGGGGCTGAAAAAAGAAAAGCAAGGCAGGAAAGTCTGGAAGCCATGGTGGAGATTGCAAAATTTAACCTGATTGCCAATCCGGGAGCAACTTTGTATGAACAACTCCTAGAGGAGGCTAGGGCTGAGTTGTGACAATGGGCGGAGTGGAGGAGGCAAGGACTAGCCATAAGGGCCAGAGTAAGAGACTGGGAAAGCAACAAAGCCATGACAAAAATTTTCTTTCAAGGGATTAAAGTAAATCACAGGAACAACGGAATACTTGCTTTGAGAGACTCATTGGGAAACCTACAAACCACGCAAGAAGGAATATTAAAAGTCGCTTTAGATTTCTATCGGAATCTCTACATCTCCAAAACCTTTCTAGAAAACCCAGGCAGGGTATAGAAAGCAAGAGAGAAATTTTTAAAATATCAAAAGCCTCAAGCAGGAAGCAATAGACTATCTGGAAAAGGAAATCACCAAGGATGAGCTCTGGGGAGCCCTCAAAAACATGCAACCCAACAAAACTCCAGGGAAGGATAGCCTCCCGAAAGAATTATGGCAAGACAACTGACACTTACTAGGGGATACAGTAACTGTTTTTTTCAAGGAAACTTTTGCAAAAGGATCTATAGGTGAAAAGTTCAGCACACGAGTAGTTACTCTGCTATATAAGAAAGGGAAACGAGAAGACATAAGGAATTACAGACTCATAACCTTACTGCCAGCAGTGTCAAAAATCCTAGCCAAAGCCCTAGCTAATAGCATAAGGAATGTTAAGACAAATGCTTTCATTTAGACCAAACGGGGATTAATACCAGGGAGATACATTTTGGACAACGTAGTCAGCCTAAACGAACTAGTCAAGGTCATAAAGGATAAAAAAACGCAAGCAGCAATACTTTTCTTCGACTTTGAAAAAGCGTATGACCAGGTCAACTGGGACTTCCTTCAGCAAAGCATGAAAAAAATGGGTGTAGGACCAAATTTCAAAAAATGGGTAAGAGTGTTTTATGAGGCGCCAGAGGTATGGTTCAGGTTAACAAACACCTCTCAGAGAAATACAAAATGACCAGATCCGTAAGGCAAGGCGACCCGCTAGCAGCACCAATCTTCCTTTTTGTGATGGAAGCGATTGCAGCATTCCTTCGCGAGGACCCTTCGATAGAAAGACTCACAGCTCAACATGATGGAAGACCAATCGCCATCCCTATAGTAATGTTGTTCGCTGATGACCTGACCGTAGCAGATTTTTCCTTCCTTGCTCTCACAAAGGCTATGCAAGCATTCCAACTTGCATCGGAAATGAAAATTAACTGGAATAAAACAGTAGGATGGTGGTTAGCATCCTCAGATCCCCCGCAACAAAACCAAGTCACCCGAGGACTGCAATGGCTGGACGCGTGTCAACCGACACGATTTCTCGAGATCCAGGTATCAGCAGAGGGAACAAGTGAAGTCTCTGGAGACAGCCTCCTAGTCAAGATGTCGAATAGGTTAGCAAGATGCCAGGCCACTTACGTCTCACTCGTGGGAAAAGCGCTGGTGATCAATACATCAATTATATCCATGGGTTGGTACGCGACTTCTCTCCGGAACCCGCCAACGTATTTCTTCACAAGACTCAAAAAGAAGATAAGATCCTATCTTTGGACAGGGAAAGCGGATAAAGAATGATACATTTCCAAAGTAGCTTGGAAATACATTACCAGACCCAAGTCATYAGGGGGGCTAGGAATACTGAGCCCAATAGCACAATTCCAAGCGCTACAACTAAAGTGGATAATGAAGCTCCTTTTCAACAGGGAGTTACCATGGCACAATATGACGCTTCACCAAATTCGCAATCTAGTCCCTTTCAAAGTAGACCCATCAATAGAAGGCTATCACTGGATCCTGAACCCGGCATGGACTCCCAGACGAAAGGAAAAAGGTAGGCATACGGAAACAAAAAATCCGCCGAGTGAGCACTTAAACACCCTATTAACTCTCTGGAGGGCGTACTTTCCTGAGAAAGTAATAACCCCTTAGATCAAGGAGGAAGTGTTGAGACAACCCCTGTTCGGGACCCCCCTACTCACGGATCAGAACAACAGGTGTGGTCGTTAAATTCCAAAGAAAGGAGATGGAGAAAATGGATGAGCAACGGGATTTTAAAATTTGATCATTTATGGATCTCTGGGGAAAACAGATGGATCACGGCGCTGGAACTTAGAGCCATAATTAAAGGGGTACACCTGCATAGCACGGCGAATGTGTTCGCGCCCCTTCATGTTTGCTCGAACGTGTTCGCGCGTTCGCGGAAACAGCTCGCGAACATGTTCGGGCGAACATAATTTTTTTTCGTAAAAAAGAAAATTAAAAAAAAAAAAGTTTTTTTGTTATTTATTTTTAACTCATGATTGGCTACGAATTTGAACATGACTCCAAGGCAAAAGTTTCTTGTATTGTTATTTTACATAATATATATTGTTTTCAGATTTTTCTGAGAATTTTTTTTTTTTTTTTTTAATATTTTTTATGTTCGGGTTCGAAGGGTTTTGGGCGCTTGTTCGCGTTCGCCTCCGAACGCGAAGACGGTGCTACGTAGGGGTACACAGCTTAAAGGAACAACTAGAAAGTATATAAGAAAGTGTCCCTCTGAAATTAGAGCTCTTGCTAAAATCCGAAAGCAAATGGTCAGTAGGGGACTGGGCGACAAAAAAGCAGCCATCCCTTCCGACCGACGGGTACAAGCTGGTCAAAATATTGGACACTGAGGAAAGCAAGGCGGAGTTTATGTCATTCAAATTGACAGACTTGCACAAAACCTGGGCAAAACAAGGCAAAACAGTGGAGCGAAGGACAATATTAGAACTTAAAGAGCTCAAAAAGGTCAGAGCATGCTCACCTAGACTCAGTCGTAAAGGATCCCTAACCAATGTCCCAGGCCAGAAGAAAACTTGGATCTATAGACCCGATCAGGACATAAGAGATTTGGAAGTAGACCCAACGAAATGGGGCTGGATAATCCCCAGCAGCGAGGGAGGAGCTAGAAAACTCACAGCGCTCTAGGACTATGAGGTCAAAGCAGGGTATAGACTAACAAATCAAACGAAGGACCCCCAACCGACTATATCAGAAAGATGGAAGAAAAATCTGGGAGAAAAACGCAGAACGGGCAGGCAAAATTCCATGAAACCAGTATGCCAACATAAGACCAACAAGGATCAGAAGCCTACAATGGCTAATTATATACTGGGCGGTCCCGGTCAATCAATGGTTGGGAATAAGAAAGAAGCAAGAGGTCTGGTGTAAAGTATGCAATGAGAATGTTGAAGAAACATTGACGCACTGCTTGATACACTGCCAGCGGGCTCAAGAACTTTGGGGTAGAACCAGCGCGTTGTGGGCCAAACTTACAGGACAGGTATACCCTTCAAATATAATTTATTTACTATCAGGAAGGAAAGAAGATGAGGATCTTGAAGAAGAGGACGCGGTGCTGGGAAGCCTATTGAGAAGAGCGACCCTGTGGGCAATCTGGAAAGCGAGGTGCAAAGGCACCTTGGCGGGACAAAATATCAGCGCAGAAGAGAAGTGGTCCGAAATCAAAGACATAGCACAAACAGAGATAAGAGCCCAATGGAGCAGGGAACAAAAAACACAGCAGAGAATTATCCAACCAGATAAGCGGGAGCCAGCGGAACTTTGAAAGAATCTGGCTAAGTGAGAAGTTGAGAACAGATTCGCAGAAATAGAGAAGGGCAAAATGATATTCAAAATCTGGGACTAAAACAAAAAGCAAAGGACTAGTGGAGAGAAGATGGGCCATCAGACGTCACAGAGGGTATCCAAGAAGATTTAATGCACTGCCTAATTCAAAGTAGTGAGGCGACGGAATACTGGGCTCGAGTTTCAGCGGGATGGATTCTACACTTCAATGCTCCCTTCCCCAAGCACCCCTTTCAAACCCTCTCCTGGAGTAACATTCCAAATCTGTTTCAAAAGTCAGAAAGATTGTGGTTCAGACTGATTAGGAAGGTGGCACCCAAGATCATCTGAAAGGAAAGAGGCTACGGGACTGTCAAGGGTCAGCCCAACTCAAGAGAGAAGGTACGGGCGCAGTCAAGATATATGCTACAGGGTAGTACAGGCTAAATTCCGGGTAGCAGACAGAGATGAAGGCAGACGAGGCCCGAGGTTGAGGATCAGCAAGAGAAGGTCAGGAAGAAGTTTTAATGGGCAGGGATTGGAGAACGGCAAAGTGACAGAGTTCCGGAATGTTCGAGTATGCTGAAAAGAATGGCACAACTCAGAAACAGGAGGGAGAGCCCAGAACACACCCGAAGCGGATAAGAGGATGAGCTGAAGTGATAAAATTACAATTCAGGCCACTCGAGCGGTCAAAGACAAGGCAAACTGGTAGCCTCAGAAAAAATATCTCAAGGCGAGGGTTTAGGGTTTAGGGTTTTGAAGGTGCTTTGATAATGAGAGATAAGGATGAATAGGGGGAGAAGGACGATATGGATAAGGTTGAAGTCTCGAAGCTCAAGGATTATCCAGAGTTTAACGGTAAGCTCTTTCTTGCGGTCATGGGTTTATCTGGCAGATCTAGGGGGCAGATCTGAGAGGAAAGAACGAAACACGGCAAGCTGGCAGTGAATCCTCCAGAAGGCCGCAGTAATCAATGCTGCCCAGGGGTCCTCCGGCCAGACGGGAGGAAGCGTGTGGGTTCTATGATGTAATGTTTATTCTGACTTGCCTGTGGAATAGGAACCGGACTGCTGCTCCCCAGAATGGAAAGGAGCCGGGTCCATAAGGCCCTGTTTTCTTTTTAAAAAAAAAAAAAAAAAAAAAAAAAAAAGTGCCAATGCAACGACTCGGAGGGAAGCAGCCCTGTAGATGCCTTCGAACTTCATCACCGGGGTCATAGCACCGTCGGGTGCAGTAGGCTAGTAGCCACGTAAGCAAAAGGAGAGGCAAGAGCACATCCGGAACACACGAGTTGAAAGGAGTATGGGTTGAAAGCGCTCCTGCTAGAAGGGTTACCACATCTCATGTCAAGACATAACCAACAATTTAAAGCCAAACGCGGCTTAGCAGACAGGCGTTATAGCCAGGGGGAGTGTGCACATGATGAGCAGTATGGGAGTGACATTTAACATCGAAATATATTCACACAGCCATGGACTTGAAGGGTGAGAGTTCCAAGTCAACCACAGCCATGGAGTGGGGGGAGGGATGGGAACATGGAGGAGGACCAATATTCAATTACAGGGACTCAGAAATGATGGCACACGGAAGTAGAAATGATCAGAAAAAAAAAGAGGAGAAAAGCATAGGAGAAGTGGGTAAAGGCCAGAGGGACAACCGGGAAGCGTCTCAACTTGAAGAAGCACCTATTTGTGACAAGGGCGAGCTAGGGCAAAGGGAAACAGCAGCATTGAGCCTTTGGCCACTCGTTGACCCACTGGATTCCGTTATCCCTCCTCGGACCTTCAGCTATATTGGGCAAAGAAATCTCGGAGTCCCTCCACTTTAGAACCAACAGAGGAATAGGAGATAAAGCAGAATCAAAGAGCAATGCAATGAACCTCACAATTCCACTCGAACTCGAACATGCAAGGTGAGAGCATTCACATGAAAGTTCACACCACCCCTGAGAGATAATGCAATAATCAGCACGAGATGTATTTCCACTCAACGACATCATGATGATAAAACACAATTGGAGAGTTCAAGTATTCAGCAGCAACAGCCGCCACTCAACATTGCAATCTTGGCACAGGTACGTGACACTGTTCGACTCCCCCTCCCTCTATGTCTGGCCTCTCTCTCTCTCTCTCTCTCTCTCTCTCTCTCTCTCTCTCTCTCTCTCTCTCNCTCTCTCTCTCTCTCTCTCTCTCTCTCTCTCTCTCTCTCTCTCTCTCTCTCTCTCTCTCTCTCCCCCTCTCTCTCTCTCTTGATTCCCAGGATCTACCTTTAATACACTGTGTGGAGCTTCCCTAAGCCTTGCGGCTATGGTCTCCGTCTTCCCCCTCCGTCTATCCCTAACAATGGCTGATTCCCTCCTCCCAACGCTTGCTTCAACTTCAGTGCTGTCTGCAGTCCAGGTCACGTGATCGCACAAGCAACCAGCAGCGCTTCTGAAACTTTGTGAGTGAACTGTTACAGTGTATTGGCCTTGGCACTGTAGCAGCTATGAATAGCTGCAGTTGACTGTATGTGCCTGCTTCGGACCAATACCGGTTGCCCGCTTGCCGAAATTGGTGTTCCGAAAGCCTCCGGACTTTCTTGGGATGCTGCTGCAAAATTTGACTTTGGGACTGGACTTCCTCTACCGGTACTTGCAGACTTTTATCTACCTGCGACATTTCGGTACGCGACTCCTATCGATCTATGACGTTTCAACTTACGGACCCTAGGACTTGGCCTACTGGGACAGCCTGGGACCAGGACCAATTGCCACTCTGGGACCAGGACTTGGGGGCTGACAGCATGAAATCCCTTCAGCGATTTTGTCCATTACTGAATTCAGGCAAGAGCTACAGTGGCTCCTAGTTAAAGATGCCAAGAGGAGTGGAATCCCTTCAGGGACTCCGGGACCAGTATGCTCAAATCATTGTGTTTTGTCGACTTAACATCACTCCACTGCATCATGTTGGCATTTTCAATTTTTCGCATTGGTGTATGTTCCGCATGAGCAAAAAGGAAGTTGTCATGATTCACAAGGAGTTGAACGTCTTAGTTGCGAAAGGGCGGATCGCCACAAACAAGCAGCTTGCCACACCTTGTTTCACGCGGAGCTCTCCTCACCCAACAGAAGAACAGGGATTTGTGCCTTAGAACCATAAGCTCAATGCGCAAACTGTAAAGATTGATGGCCGTCCCCCATCCATTGACAATCTTCTTGAGCGATTGGGCGATGCCAAGTACTTTTCCAAGTGGTACCTCAAGTCGGGTTATCATCAAACTGATATCCGTCTGCAGGATTGCTACAAGACCACGTTTAAGATGTGGTGTGGGCAGGTCGAATGGGTAGTGATGCTATATGGCCTCACCAATGCCTCGACCACCTTCCAAGCGGCCACACAACGAGGTTTCATCAGTGCAGTCGTACGGGGGATGTCCTTACGGGCCGTCTGGACGGACGGTCAGACGGCCGTACGGCCGTATGGACGCCCCTGTACAAGGGTGCCAGGGGCTGGTGGGGGGGTGTTGGTGGGGGTTTGCCGCCTTGGGGGGGTAGTAGAGGTGGCAGGGACACCCTGTGTGTATATATATATGTCACAGCCCCTCGTTTGTTGTCCTCTTCTCTCTCTGCCTATGGTTTACCGGGTAGTTCTGTTTGTGACGATATATATCGTCACAAACAGATATATATATATATATATATATCGTCAAATAGAACTGCCCGGTAAACCGTAGGCAGAGAGGGAGAAGAGGACAACAAACGAGGGGSTGTGWSAMACTRTYTYKTYSSWGTKTYATATATATATATATATRTATATATATATATATATATATATATATATATATATATATATATATATATATAATATGTATTGGTGAAAAATGAAAAAAATAAAATTGATTGATTGATTGATTCAACAAAAAAAGTCGCTCCCATCAACGTGCAGCAGTGGGAGGGAGCAGGAGCAGGCCAGGGAGGCAGCAGGAGCAGGCCAGGGAGGCAACGGAAGCGGGGGAGGCAGCGGGAGCGGTCCAGGATGGCACAGAGCGGGAGCGGGGTAGGCAGCGAGCAGAGTATGTACGTGTGTGTGTGTGTGCGTGTGTGTGTGTGTGTGTGTGTGCGTGTGTTACATGCTGAGCCCGCCACACGAGCCCCGTTTTGGGGGCCCGACTGTTGTTTGGGTCCCCCAGGCTGTGCGCCCATTTTTTGCGCACGACCTGGAGGCCCACGGCCAGCCTCGTGGGCCAGGCACGTTTGCTCTGCCATCCAGGTTCTCTTTTTCTTTAGTCAGCATTAAATTTTTATTTATTTATTTATTTGTTTATTATTTTGCTGACTATTCGTCTGTTCTATTTTTGTCTGTTCCAGAGTGTCGTTCCGGACTTTGCAGTATGTCCGAACAGACTATTGTTTTTTCGGACTGGGACCACGTTTTGGGGTCTCTGGGAGGCCAAGTTCCTGACTGGGCCGTCTTAGGCCAGATTCTGAGTCGTCCAGTAGTGGACTTCTCCTGCTGCATCAGCAGGAGAGCCTGGACCCAGGCATGCCATTTTTAGGCGTAGGACCAGGAGCAGGACTTGGGCCTGCAATCTGGGCCATTGATTGGACTTAGGATCCGACAGCCCAGATTACATACTGTGGCATTGCAGCCAGGCCCAGCTCTATATCTAGCTGGGCCAGTCCAGTTCCTGGACAGACAGGAGTTCTCCCACTCCATTGGGTGACATGATGTCGGAGCAGTGCGCTATTTCCAGCGCTGCGCTGTTGTAGATGTAGAGGTAGGGGCGTAGGAGTTAGGAGAGGTGAGTGAGGGAGAGGGTGTGGTCATACCTGCGAGGTGCGGACAGCTTACCTTGGGGCCATAGCTGGTTCCTTAGCCAGCGACCTGCAGAACAGAGAGGCACGCCAGCTCGTCAGTTTGTGGCAGCAGTTACCTGCAGGTGAGGCAGTGGAGAGGTCGGTATCTTCTTCTTCTTCCTGCTCTCGCCCTCCATATCTTCCTTCTTCCTCTGCTTCTCCTTCCTCTTCTTCTTCGTCCTTCAGAGAGAGAGAGAGAGAGAGATTACAGGCAGAGGACCAGAGGTTACGTCGGGCTATGGGGCCCAGGATCTGATTCGACATCACAGGGGCAGACATTGATTGTACATTCGACAGGGAGGCTCAGACTCTTTTTGGGCTGCGCTATCGCAATCTCGGTCTTTTCCCTCATCTCAATCTTTGGTCTTGCTCTTCCTCCATCCCCTCAGCTGTGGTTTCTCCTCATGTGCGTGGTCAAGGAGGGACCTTTCTTGGTCCCTCCCTTCTCTCTCACATGTGTGGTGTGTGATGGGCTGAGTCGAGTCACTGTCCGACAGGCCAGGTCATATCTTTTAGCTTTCCGCTGCGCTACATTGTGCTATTTTGTGTGTATATGGATGCACATTGCTTGTTGATGCTTCATTGCTGCTGAATTGTCCATTCGAGTCGTTATCATCACTTTGCTGATCCTTTGGGTCCATTTACATCACTCGGACTATTCCTAGTATGCATCAGTGTGTGTGTGTGTGTGTGTGTGTGTGTGTGTGTGTGTGTGTGTGTGTGTGTGTGCGTGTGCGTGTGCGTGTGCGTGTGTGTGTGTGTGTGTGTGGCATGCGTGTGCATATGAGTTAGGCGTGACTACGACATGTCACGCTCAAGCGGCTCGAAAAAACATTCAGCACACTGTGAACAAGGTGCAAGTCGCGGGGTTGATTTTCAACGTGGCAGGGTAATACCTTTTCGTGTGTCCAGTTTGTGGTGAGGGTAATAAAGAGCCGCTAAGTCAAAAGCAACCATATATAAGAAAGTAGCAAGACGAAGTGAGGGGAGTGGGGTTTGTCTCCCTTTTTTGAAAGCGGACAAGCAAGAATACATACAGACATTCATCAGGGTTCAATATGACCCAATGTTCTCTTGAAACTTTTCAGCAAGTAGGTGTATGGCTAACATATATGCATGGACCTCCAAGCATCCCCATCATCGCAAGCATTCCTGGAAAGGACCATTCTCTAGAAGGAGACCAACATGAATGGTTTGCAAGCATAAATTCCTCAAAAAGTTCAGAATACAACATCCCAAAGATAATTTTGGATACCAATTTTTATTCATAACGCAACCCGTAGTACCAGATAATCCGCTTCCCATAACGGGGAAGGAAGGAGGGGAGCAGGCATTTCTTCACACCTCCATTGCTTCTGCTTCAGACGTACGAAGAAAAGGGGTTGAAGAGGAAAAAAAGTGTAGTACCCCAATTGGTAAGCACATAGGAAAAAGGAGGCAACTTAAAGAATTACAAGCTTGAGGGGGGCACCCCATTAGGGCAAACAAGCATACATAGTCAAAAAAGAAGGGCGAGACGTATAAGCGGCAAACACTGGCCAACGTCTTGTGGAAGCCCGTATGACCGACAACTGCCTGATCATGGAAATCTACTACGGCCTGGATGCGGAGCTGTTTAATGTAGGGAACATATATATGTGGTTTAAACCCAGATCTACCATGCCAATACACGAGACCGGTCTCACCAAGGCAGTATAATAAAGGAATGGTCTTGCCACTCCGCACAATTGCGTGGATGTCGCGATAATCCGGACAGTGGCAGTACTGAGTGTGATATGTATCTATCATTGACTGATCAACGATGGTGAGTGAGATGGAAGCAAGGTGGATGGGTTCCTAATTGTGGTCAGGACGGCGGGACATGGCATCGACGACGCGGTTCATTTCACCTTTAATAGGTTGAGTGGTGAAACTTAACTCAGATAAATCACGCCACCAACGTGCTTGTAGAGAGAAAGCTTGGACTTTGTGAGAAATGCGTGGACAACATAGTGATCCATGGGCATCGTGAAAGACACCTTGTGCAAGTAATAATGCCAGTGTCGGGTAGCATATGAAGGGACGATCAAAATTAGGAAGGCGAAGAACTAGTACACAAGTTACCACCTTCCTGAGAGCGTCAAATGCATCGTCACAGAGGGGTGTCCAAAACCATGGCGGGTTCTTTCAGAGGAGGGTGGAGGTGAGAATGTAGGAATAGGTAGCATATTCCCGGATGAAAGCATTATAGTGACCAGTGAGGCTTAGGAAACTGCAAAGCTACTTGACGGACGTAGGGGTGGGCCACCCCGCGACAGTAGTGATCTTCGTGTATTTCATGTGGAGACTCTAGTCAGATACAAGGTGTCTTAGAAGTTCACTTTGCGCTAGGCTTTGGATAGAAGCCATGATTGTGTAAGCGTTGTAGGACGTCACAGAGGTGTCTAAGATGATCTTCCAAGGTACGACTATAAACCAAGATGTCGTGTAGGTATACGAGAACGTATTCTTCAAAGATGTCTCTGAAGATATCGTTCATTATCGTCTGGAAGGTGGCGGGTGCTTTGGTGAAGCCGGATGGCATCACCGTGAACTCGTAATGGCCGAAGCGCAATGGGAAGGCGGTCTTTAACTGATCCTCCACTGCAACGCCGATCAGGTGGTAACCGCTACGCGGATTAATCTTCGTAAAAAAACGATTGTCTACCATACGGTCAAACTACTCATCCACGTGAGACATGAGATAGTTGTTCTTAACAGTGTAACGGTTAAGACCGCGATAATCAATGTAGAGACAGGAAGTTTCATCCGCTTTGCAAGCAAAGAGGACAGGTGCACCCTAAGGAGAGTTATTGGGTTTAATGAAACTTAGTTGAAGGAGCTCCTTAAGCTGACACTTGAGTCTCGTCTCCTCTGAAATCGAGAGTCAGTTGGGTGCCTGATGGTGGACACGATAGTCAGGTACGGGATGAATATAATGCTCAACACCGCACATCGTAGGGATCCCGCTGTATGAGAAATAAGGGGGGAAAATGTCGTGGTACTCTTGAATCAGTTTAGGAATAACGGACTCTAAGTCAACCGTGAACCGTACGAGTTCCTTAACATTTGTGTCAACATGAGACGTATGTGAGGACTCGCAAGTAAACAGCGGAGGAACTTGGGATGTTGAAGGGGTATTCACAGACTAAGGGTTGGATGTAGAGATGAGAGCCGCGAAAATGGAAGAACGGTCAAGGGGATCGGACTCCAAGGAGATGAAATCAACATCTATAGAGAGCGGATCGTACTAAAAAAATCCATGACGTTAACTGAGTAGAGGGTGACATCCTTTTGACGCAAGAAGTGAGTGAATTGGTTGGGGGTTGTGAAGGGAATGTCCGGGTAGAACCCAAAGGGACGAAGATCCTAGGGAGGGAGGTCGGGAGGGGTGTCGGCCATGGTGTCAAGGAATGAGACACAATAGGTCTGACCACACTTCATTTTGAGAACGAGTGTCTCGATCGCCCATTCGGCATATGTGCCACAAAACTTGCAATACCAAGGAGTGTCAAGGATAAAGTCATACACAATCTCCAGCGTGTCGAAGTATGAGGATGAATGGTAGCGCCGAGGCACCTGAGTACTATCCGATGGCTGGAGGGTGAGAAAAAAGTAGAGGTCGGGGACCGTCTAATCGAAGAAGCACTGTGTCTTCTTATCTCTGAGGGTAATGAAAATAGGAGATTGTGACTTGGAGGTAGCTAGACGAGAGTCCTCAACCACACGAGGGTGAACAAGATCCCCCTGCGAGTCGAAGTCCCATAAAGTTGCATAAAGCATGTTACACCCTCATGGATGTTCCAAGACGAATAAAAATAACGAGGAGGGTGCGATCAAGGTCAGAGAGCAGAGCGAGAAGACGACACAGGATATCTATGTGTCTCGTAAGTCGCTCCTGAGAAGCTTGAAAAATGCTGAAATCCAGGAGAGATGATACAACGTCACCGTGAGTTGTCAACTGAGCGCTACAAGGGGCTGTGTGAATGACGCGACGTGTCAGAAGTTACGGAGGGGAAGGAATAAATGCGGCGGTCTACTGTGGGGCAGACGGTACCTCAACAGACAACGAGGCAGAGGGAACTTCGTTTGTCGTGTCCTGAGGATCCTCTGGTGTGGTAGCCAAAGGGGCGAAGTTACGTGCGAGGCCTCAGTGGTACATTGCACCGTGACTAGCAGGATGGCATTGGTCGGGCGGGGCCCGGGAGGGGACTGAGATTAGCGTTGACAAGAAATGTCCGCATAGTTCCGATCAAGGGCGATATGGTATGAACATTGTCTGTGTGACCATTTGAACGCATTGAACGCATTCAAAGGGTGTGTGAGCACGTTCAAGCATGTTCAAACGCGCCACGTGGCATTGGAGAGGAGAAAAGTGAATGCACACCCCTGGCTAGCGTGCGCACGTGGTAAGCTACCGGTGGGCACGGGCAGTTTGAAAAAAAAAAAAATAAAAAAAAATTGTGTGTGTATGTGGTTGTGTTTACTTGTTTGTTTGTGTGTGTGTGTATGTGGAGGGGAAAAA
>BFEA01000123.1:981837-991898 GCA_003427395.1 Chara braunii
GTCCCGTACGTTCGGGCGTTCGGGTTCGGGTGTTCGTCCCGTCCCGAACGCCGGCAACCCTGATAATAATAATAAAAATAAATAAATAAAGAAAGAAACAAAAGGTGAAGAGAAAAATAACATTTATTTTTATTTTATTTTTTTTTGGAATTTTCGACAGCATTTCCCTACCTCCCATGGGGTCAAAAATGTGCCAAGAGGAAAGAGAGACCAAGAGAAGCACAGTGAGTTTCAAAATCCGCAAATTAATTAAAAAAAAATAAAATAAATAAAGAAATAAAGAAATGAGGAGGTGGAGGGGAGTGAAGAAACAACTAAGTTTTTTATTTAAAAAAAAAAATCGGCAAAGTTTCGTTATCTCAATGAGGTTGAAGTGTGCCATCAATGAGAATGACTAGGTAAAAAATGGAAAAATTAAGCCAACACTTTGCTACCCCCAAGAGGTCAAAATGTGCTAGAAGAAGAGAAATGGGAGAAAAGAGAAAATTTCCGCAGCACTTCCTCGTCCCCAAGGGGTCAAAATGTGCACCGATAGCAGAAAGAACTAAGTCATAACAAGATATAAAGGTGCCACAACAAAATTCGAAGTTTCAAAATAGATAAAAATAAGAAATAAAATAAATCAGAAAATAAGAGAAGAAGTAGGGAATAAGAAATTTTGAGTTTTTGGAGAAAAAAAAGAATTTCAATCAAAGAGAAAAAGTCTAAAAAACAAATCAAGAAAAACAGAAAAATTTGAAATGGGGGGTGGGGGGGGAGGGGGAATGAAAAAGTGATGAAGAAAGATAGAAAAAGGTGAGAAAGAGAAAAAGATTGATGTTGGAGGTGGGGAGATAATGGGGTTGTAGTTGGGGGAGGGAAGGGGGAGAGGACGGTAAGAGAATGAGAGAAAAACGAATGAGAAAGGTGGAGAAGAGGGGCAAAGATTAGTGGCAGAGAGTAAGGAGGAGGGGAGAAAAAAATGGTGGAAGATAACTTAGATAAGTAAAGACGGAGGGGTATGCGAAAACAGTGGGAAGGAGAGGAGAGAAGTAGGGAAGAGAAGAGAGAAGAGTGAGGTAGAATGCGGGAGTAGTGGTAGAGTTAAAAATGATTATTAGATTATGGGGGGAGGGGAGAGAAAAGGGGTTGGGGGAGAGTAGGTCAGTAAGTAGGGAGGTTATACCAAGCTCTTGGGTAGCCATGAGTAGACAACACTACCAAGATTCACAGCTTTCCCGCTAGCACGATTATATTTTTTCCCACACCTGTGGGATTGGTTGGGTAAGAGCGGGACCGTTCCCGGTCATGATAACAGTGTTACAGACCCGCCAAAATAGTGGTCCATTAGGATCAAGACGAAGGGATGAGGATGGGGGAGATGAAGATGGAGCAGTGCAGCTCCAACGCAGACTCAACATGCACGTACTCCAAACTATGCAAATGAAGAATGAGGCCGAAAATAAACTGCAGCTGCGGTATACCCCCAGCGGACTGACTGGACTGGACTGGACTGGACCGGTACCGACAGTGGTACCAGGCAGGACTGGATTGGACTGAATCAGCACACGGCCTGGTCCCACATGCTGAACAGGCAAAGGGGCTCGTTCGACACTCCTCGGGCACGTAAAGTCCCCGAGGAATTGTTCATTCCACCTGGCCTCGGGGATGCAGTCGGAAAAGAAAAACTGAAAACACTCCGAAGGAAATTCCTTGGGCTCCGAGGATTCCCCAGCCATTTCTTTCTTTTGCCCAAGGAACCTCACGAGGTCCCTTGGGCAGAAATAATCTGCATTTCACAGAGAGGAGCAGGCACATGGGTAGAAAGACGTTACAACCGAGAATCTGGATTGTGGCGGCACCCTATTGGCTGAAGGCCTCAAACACATTTGATTTTTTTATTTTTATTTTTTTTTCTTGTCTGACATTGTTCGAAGGAAATGTCCTCGGGCGACGTCACCGAGGACAGGTGGAACGATGGCGGGAATTTCCTTGAAACCCCCCAAGGAAACTTCCTTCAGCCCCGAGGATGCCCCAAGGAGTGTCGAACGAGCCCCAAAATAGCCAGATAGCCCTCGCTCTAGGGCAGGCAGCTAGAGGCACACTACAAATATGGCCATCGTGACATGTCGCAGCGAGCTGTGTTCTAAGGTAGCGATCAACAGTCATACGAGGACATGATGAGATCCATGTGACGCGCAAACCTCACGCCCTGTGCTGTCTTACAACCGAGGGGACACGGACAAAACCGAAATCCCCCGTGTTGGTCCGACTTAGTAAGAGGGGAAGCTCCGTCACTACGCGGATATCTAGGGACAAACAGGCACGCGCGGGACGTTCGGCGCGGGAAAATTCAATCCAAAGAATATCGTTGAACTTCCCAACGGGCCGTTACCCTTCGTTTCGCGTGAAAGGGGGCGGGTACACTTCTAGTGTCTCGTTTTCGGATCAAGTCCCGACGCCGCTCATTGCACAACTCAGAATCTGACATGGAGGGTCTCAATCGTGTAGCTCGTTCTCTGTATTCGTCCTCACTCCTTACGAGGTAGTGGAAACCTTTTGATTGGTAGCGCTCGAGGCGACAACAGTCGATGCACAGAGTGTTAGGCCAATGGGGTACCACTGCCGTCTATGGAATGACAATGAACTCGTTAAATGGTAATGGCAGTGAATAAGGCGGAAAATGTGTATCAATAATGACAAAGCCCGCTCCGACAAATCCTGAGCATCGAGTTTCGGGAGGGAAATAATATCGGTCGCCGATCTTGGCGACGGCTTCTCGTACGTCTCACTCGCATACAAGTGTCCTGCTCTCCTTTTACGGGAAGGGACGTGGCGGGAGTACGGGAGGCCGACGCCCAGTCGGATTGGGGCCTTCAGTCCACATGGCAATCCAATCAATTGCAAGAGTCGGTATCAATCATTCATCGTTAATCCCTCGTTTATCGATCGGACTTTTCTGGTTATCGCCTTTTTCTATCTGAAACATGAGAAGCAAAGCCAGAACATCCTTCGCTTCTCAAAGTGAGAGAGAGAGAGAGAAAGAGAGAATGCTTGCACTAGTCTATGGTTTCGCCCAGAAGTTTTCATACAGGGGTCGTGGAGGCGATACTTACATCAAGTGGGACATAGTTGGTGATCCACGTATGCAGGTCGTACGTGCGCCCTCCTTCTTTCTGGGGGGATAGGTCGCCTTTGGGATTTTTGCGAAACGAGGGTAAGCCGCAGAGGGTATGCGGAGCGTATCCTGGATTGAAAACCCGCCTGCAATCACAACATCGTCAAATCTAAACACTCTTGCATTCTCGAACAAAATCCCAACAACCTTGCTCTAGGCTGCAATTCAATCGTTCTCACGCATTCCATTCACCACAACTCTTCAGCTGAATCAAAGATCAATCCATCAGAGACAAAACATTCGGAGTTACTCATCGCGGAAGGTGCGAAAATGGCAGACATATATTATGCAGTGTTTCGTGTGCTCAGTACCCCTATCCCGCCATTCCGAGTCTAATCAAAGCGTCAGCCCATCACACAACCATTCTCCGACATGCATAGGCATTCACATAAAAAAAGGCAAGCCGGCGAAATGAATTCGACAAAGACAATCACACAGAAACCTGGAGATGAAAAGAATTTCCGGCTTAACTGTCATGAAACTGCACTCACACCAAAGAATAGAACAGAGACAAGGAGGCGCATCAGCCGTAAAGTTCCATCATAGCCCCAGGCCATTCATTCATCCAACTCCTGTCACTCCTCATACATGCACCGACGATCCCGACCGCCGTGTGTCCCCTGCCACCATTGCGATCGTCACCCCGCCGACTTAGTTTCTGCGCGGGCTTGCCCCGATCCCGCAATCCGTCGTGGCGATCAGGCGCACAACCGGCAAGTCTACAGTCGGCCCGTCGGGACTTTTCGACTCGCACCATACACACCCCATTTAGCCACTGCTTCCCGGAAGCTGGCTGGCGAGTTGAGAGAGAGATTTGCGGATGCGCCGGCGAAATATATAGTTGCGAGAAGGGAGGGAGATGCGGGAAAAGATGAAGAGTAGGGTAGAGGAGGGTAAGGGAGGGCTTGAGAATAATCGCCTGTTGAAAGCCATGTCGATCCCTCACAACCCGATCTCAGCCAATCAGAATCGTCACGCAGTAGGAATCTCCTCTTACACGGCGCTTCTCCTTGGCTAGATGGGAAGAGAGGATCGACCGGGTTTTTCGAGCGCGGGTCTTAGAGCGGGAAGACGAGGAGTGCGAAGGATAGTGGGAAACGGGTCCAAGATTCAGATGATCAAGAAAGAGAAAAAGGGGCCGCGCGGGGAAGGAGAGAGAAAAACAGTTACAGTGGGAGGGAGCGAGAAAGCATGTGCGTACGAGGGAAGGCGCTGAGAGAAGCGCAAGAAGGAAGGAGGAGGGAGCTCGTTGGCATGGTGACGAACAGCAAAAGAAGAATGGGCACCGAAACAGTTGCAGTTTTTCCCAACCCTACACTAATTCAAAAATTGAAATCACCATATCCGCGCGAAAAGAAGACGAGGGAAAAGAAAGAAAGTCCTACGCTCACCCATATTCTTACAAAATTCCCAGAGTCTTCCATGTCGAGGCCAAGAACATTCGTGCGTGAAAGGTCGCGCCGCGTTCCGTTAATTCCGGAATTCCTAACTGTCGAGCCAAATTCCGGGCGCGCTCACTAAGGCGCACAAAATTCCCACGCATTTTCAAATTAAAAAAAATGGCAGAATTTCAAGAGCTACCAGTGCTGACAACATACGGATTTCAACGAGGTACCTTTAAAAACAGAGGGGGGGGGGTTCTCAGGGGCCGATCAGGACACATCTAGATGCAGAGAAAATATGGGGAGGGAAGGGGTCCGAAAGATGGCGGTGGTCCGGAAGCTGGTTCGTCACATCCACAACTTATGGTTGCATATAAGACACACACACCCAAACAAGAAGAAAAAAGTAAGTGAACTCATAGACCTCTATCTTTCACCAACCCTACAACTACATAAGGACTAGTGCCACTTGGCCACACGACCACAAAGAGAAAAGCAAAAGACAATGAGCCAAAAGTAGTAGCCCAAGGCAGAAGATAAGAGCTAGACAAGGGCCGACAAAGCAATGAGACTTTGAACGAGAAGCATTCACAGGGCCTGGGGAAAATGGGCCTGAGTTAATGATAAAAAAAGATTACTTTCTGACGTTCGATGATTGGTTCAACATTCTGCCAGGGGACTATCTCAGAAGTGCTGCATGTTTCTCAGATCTGTTTCCTATCTCTGAGCTCGCACTTGTAGAGTTGAACTGGTAGACTGAAGAGGTGACCGTATCCCCAAGTACTAAGATCAATCTGAACTCTCTATGTTCTGTTACATTGACAAGGGACACTGGACCCGATTTCCAGCAGCTGCTACTCCCCACCAATAGATTGGAGTCCCAGCTGGGTGATTAGGAATGTATGCTCATATCGGCATTCCTCATCATCTCAGTTGTCTTGCTTTAAAAAAAAAAAAAAAAAAAAAAAAAAAAAAAAGGCACATGCTGGTGGGCAATGGGGGAGGCGAGTGGGCAAGCAAACAACACAAGGGAGCTACAGGAAGAAAGCACAAAGCACACGGAGCACACAGCTGCACACTGAAAGAAATCATCAACAACAAAAATCAGAAGAGCCAAAAAAATAAAAAGCTGATGATAACAAGATTGTTTTGTCAGACTCCCACCCATTCACCAGGAGACTGAACCCTCTACAATCTGCGAAATCTCTGCATTCTATGGCTTGGGTCATGAACCCTTTGACCCTTGTTGAAGGCAGACTGTCCCCAAACGGTACACAGCAGCGCGCAGCAACCCAACGAAGCACCAGGCAACGCTGCAAAGGCAACACGACTGCTTAACGCCAATGACTACTGCAAGGAACGACAGGGCAAGTGGACGTGCAGAGCAGCAAGCATGCAGTGCCACGCGGCAGTGAAGCACAAGACAACACCAACAAGGCAGCCACAAACAAAGCAGCGGGCAACAACTCAGCAAAGCACCAGGTAACGCTGTCAGAGCAACCTGACTGCACAACAACAACAACTACTGCAAAGGAACAACAGGGCGAGCAGGCGAGCAGCATGGCAGCCGTGCAGCGAAGCACAAGGCAACATCAAGTTGAATAAGCCTCAACAAGGTAACCAAAGTTACCAAACTACAGGGCACACAAGCGACACACACGGAAGGCACGGCCTGCGGATGGACGGCAAGGCAGTGCAGCAGCGAAGCGCAAGGCAACACCAACAACACGGCCACACCACACAGCAAACACAGGTTACACAGCAGCTTGCCAAGAAGGCAGCAGCAGAGTGCAGACGAGGCAGTCGACACATCCAACACGGAGCAAAGTGGCACATCACCGACTCACACAGTGGGTGAACCCTGCAGACTGTTGGTTCCCACCACCCACTGCGCCAGGGAGTCACTACTACACACATCTTTCATCCCCCGTCAGGCAGGCCCCCCTAGGAGTGCTGCAGGCACTCCAAACCAGGAATGACCGACTATTTGGCACTGCTTAAAGGTGCTCAGTTGGAGTCAGTTGGGCATATGAAAAATACGGGAGAAAAATCGGAGAAAGAACAAACAACAGGAGAAAACCAGACATACATAAAACTGATTGTGTGTGTGTGTGTGTGTGTGTGTGTGTGTGTGTGTGTGTGTGTGTGTGAGAGAGAGAGAGAGAGAGAGAGAGAGAGAGAGAGAGAGAGAGAGAGAGAGCATATGAAAGCATCGTTATCGTATTCTGCAAGTCAGTGCAAGACTGTCGAGTGTTCAGCTCCCTGACGAGTTAGTGACAGTCATGACGGACAAAAACAAATGTCAAGACATTCCTTTCTTCTCTAAGACTTCTTTCTGGCATCATTGTGCGACGAGTATATTTGTTTTATTTCATCATTTTAACGGCTTTTCACCATTTATTTTTTTAAATAAAAATCTGGACCATTTCTGGATTTAGCCATGTCATCCTTGCGCAGGGGCCATGCTTATATTCTTTCTCCATATTGTTCCATCTTTAACGGATGTCCCGAGGACTTATGTTTTACTTAAAATTTTTGTGTTTCTTTTTTGAACGAATTTCAGGTCTGTTTTAACATATTATTCTACACAAATATAGCCTTTGGAAACGGATTCTTTGCTTGGGGAATTTTTAAGAACACACACACACACACGCCACCCGCCCACACACACACACACACACACACACACACACACACACACACACAGATGACAATGCATGTTCTATGCATACAAGATATCCACTGAGTCTCCTACACATACCTTAATTCTTTTCTGGCCACATGATCTGTAACAAAAGGAATTCCACCCATCAAAATGAGCAAAACGGTCCATCAGACTCCACCTCCTGGCACAGTGACATTTGAAATCACGAATAGAAAGGACCCATTATAGCTTAGGACGTCTACAATGTCAGAGAGCCTTGCATTGGATCATTGGGATGTCTTGGAAATCCGGGGCGCCCACCATTACGCTTGCCTTTCGAAAAGCGAAACGAAAGAAAAGAAGCACGACAAAAGAAGAACCACATCTACATCCAACCTCAACATATATTCTTCAACGAAGCTCAGTATCCAAGTCCATCCCTGAGACGAGCATCAAGAGTTCGAACTCCAACTTGAAATTGTAAGGTGAATGTGATGAAGCTGGAGTGACGTAGTCTCAGCCTCTCAGACTCTCAGTTGACTCGTAGGGCTTTGAGCTCCGACTTTTTGGTAACTTTTTGGTAACTTTTTGCTAACTTTTTGGTTACTTTTGGGTTACTTTTGGGTTAAAGCCCTTCGCCCGCCCCCCGGGCCCCCCTTTGCCACACACACAAAAAAAAAGAAAAAAGAAAATGATATTACTATCTACCTGCCTGGTGGCTGCACGCAGTGCACGGTATTATATTTTGTTACTGTGCCACCTTAAAATGCTGGCATGCACTTGAAGAGTTCGAGTCCTGGCAGTTGAGAACTTGAGAGACATTTGGAGCTACCGGTCCCGAATTTTCCAGGGATGGATATAACAAGCTTAAAGATTGAATTAGTGGTTTTGAGATGGACTCCCCGAGAAGAAAGTGCACTTCTCGTCAGAATCGAAAGAAGAAGAAGAAAAGCGAAAAAGAAGTCAAAAGAACAATCGGAAAAGTCTCAACAATCAGAGGTAGAGCATTCAGAATCCCAAGAGTCGCGATGATCAAACTAGCATTCTCTTCTTTTCTTTTTTTTTACAATCACCAAAAATGTACCGAATCACAATAATCATATCTAGAGTCATCCTATTAATCACAAGAAGAAGAAGAAGAAGAAGAAGAAGAAGAAAAGTAGTAGTGAAGCAGAAGAAGAATGTTAGTAGTAGTGAAGAAGAAGAAGAAGAAGAAGAAGAAGAAGAAGAAGAAGAAGAAGAAGAAAAGTAATAGTGAAGCAGAAGAAGAATGTTAGTAGTAGTGAAGAAGAAGAAGAAGAAGAAGAAGAAGAAGAAGAAGAAGAAGAAGAAAAGTAGTAGTGAAGCATAAGAAGAATGTTAGTAGTAGTGAAGAAGAAGAAGAAGAAGAAGAAGAAGAAGAAGAAGAAGAAGAAGAAGAAGAAGAAGAAGAAGAAAGCAGGACTACAGTTAAGATTGCCCTCGGGACTCTAGAAGACTAGAAGCGCGATCCCGATTCTGATTTGACAAAGGCATAATCCAAGGGAAGTCTAAGTTATCACAGAACACCAAACCAAGACGAGAAGACGAAGAAGGAAAGGAACATAGCCGAGGAGCAGGAGCAGGAGGAGGAGGCGGAGGAGGAGGAGAAGGCGGAGGAGGAGGAGGAGGAGGAGGAGGAGGAAAAGGAACTTGAAGAAGACTTGAAATTCAGTTTAGGTAACATGAGTCCAGTAGCATGTAAAGGAGAATGGAGGAGGAGGAGTGCTGCTGCGATAAGAAGAAGAATCCAGGCTCACAATAGGACATTCTGGTCCGACAGAATTTGAATCTGGGCGTAGTCATGGTCAAATACACCCAGGAATGTCCCGGTGTGAATATGCTCTGAATATCCCATTTTTAACCAGTTGGGACGCCTGTGCAGCACTCACCAAGTGTGTAAAATCGTGAATGTATATTGTCGTTGAAGACCGATTAATGCACTCACCTTTTTTGTCTCTTTCACATTTGGCACACCGGCCCAGACGATGTGTGGCATGGAAACAGTACGAAACCTTAGGGGGGGGGGAAAAAAAAAAAAAAAAAAAAACACCTTAGGGCATGGTCATCGGTCCCAGCGGGACTTTCCTTCAGGTATCTGGCAGCCATTACGTCCCGGGCCAGTTCAGTCGAGGAAAATCTAGTGCGAACGCCGCTGCAGGAAGAACATCGGGATTGACGGCACAGTTCGAAAAGGACATAGATGATAATTCCGATTAATTCGATATTATGAAATCTTTCAGAGAGTCGAAGAAAATTCCTCGAGACCTGGATAGCATTGCGGTCGGAAAAGCAGGTCCTACTACTAGTAGTACTTTCCTATATGCATCTGACAGCAATTACAGCCAGACCTGGATGAATCTGGACCGCAATAACGTCCAGAGCTTAGAAGAGAAAAAGTCCTAGTGTGAGTATGACCTAAGAAAAAAGCAAAAAGGAAAGCGTTACAAAAGAAAGGTGAGAGGCTCGAGGCTCACCAATGCGGACCAGATGATATCCTCGTATCCATCAATCATGCCACCGGTTGTGGTCCATGTAATCTTGTGCTGTGCTCACTATCACGTCTACTTCAAATTCAAACCTTCTCTTCGTGTTCTCATATTCGATATACAGTGTACAGTCCGAGAACAAAGCACGACTTTGTCGTTCTTTTTTCGTCGGACTTCCACTGACTCATCAGCAGGTTGAACCCCGTGTGAATGTCTGTCTCTCTCTCTCTCTCTCTCTCTCGTGTGTGTGTGTGTGTGTGTGTGTGTGTGTGTTGTGTGTGTTGTGTGTGTGTCACAGTGTGTGTGTGTGTGTGTGTGTGTGTGTGTGTGTGTGTGTGTGTGTGTGGTGTGTGTGTTGTGTGTCTGTGTGT
>BFEA01000123.1:1011695-1028905 GCA_003427395.1 Chara braunii
TCGACAAGAGGCCGGACTCCAAATTCAAAATCCGGTAGGTGTTCGATCCGGTCACCACACAGCGGCAGAGAACTACGAAAAATACAGCGGTACCGAGATTGACTCCCTAGACTGCACTACACCCTTCCAAAAAAAACAAACAGCCTGTAACCCATTTGCGGCTTCCAGCGGTACCCGGTTCGAGTCCCTACAACAACTCAACCACTTTCGAAGGCAAAACAGAAAGTACGAAAGGTTAAAACAAACCATCCTAGTGTCTAGGATACCTAAACTAGCAAAGGTAATGTGTTCAAACCCTGTCTAGATAAAGCACAGAACCCTGTTCGAACCCTGGAAAAGACCCGATATCACGCAATCATGCCTATTATAGTTCACACACGCGACACATCCTAACACTGGAACTACACTACAGCCGACAAGAGGCCGGACTCCAAATTAAAAATCCGGTAGGTGTTCGATCCGGTCACCACACAGTGGCAGAGAACTACGAAAAATACAGCAGTACCGGGATCGACTCCCTAGACTGCACTACACCCTTCCAAAAAAACAAACAGCCTGTAACCCATTTGCGGCTTCCAGGGGTACCCGGTTCGAGTCCCTACGACAACTCAACCACTTTCGAAGGCAAAACAGAAAGTACGAAAGGTTAGAACAAACCATCCTAGTGTCTAGGATACCAAAACTAGCAAAGGTAACCTATTATAGTTCACACACGCGACACATCCTAACACTTGAACTACACTACAGCCGACAAGAGGCCGGACTCCAAATTCAAAATCCGGTAGGTGTTCGATCCGGTCACCACACAGCGGTAGAGAACTACGAAAAATACAGCGGTACCAGGATCGACTCCCTAGACTGCACTACACCCTTCCAAAGTGGTTGAGATTCCAGGTGTAGTGCAGTCTAGGGAGTCGATCCCGGTACCGCTGTATTTTTCGTAGTTCTCTGCCGCTGTGTGATGACCGGATCGAACACCTACCGAATTTTGAATTTGGATTCCGGCCTCTTATCGGCTGTAGTGTAGTTCCAGTGTTAGGATGTGTCGCGTGTGTGAACTATAATAGGTTACCTTTGCTAGTTTTGGTATCCTAGACACTAGGATGGTTTGTTTTAACCTTTCGTACTTTCTGTTTTGCCTTCGAAAGTGGTTGAGTTGTCGTAGGGACTCGAACCGGGTACCCCTGGAAGCCGCAAATGGGTTACAGGCTGTTTGTTTTTTTGGAAGGGTGTAGTGCAGTCTAGGGAGTCGATCCCGGTACCGCTGTATTTTTCGTAGTTCTCTACCGCTGTGTGGTTAACCTTTCGTACTTTTTGTTTTGCCTTCGAAAGTGGTTGAGCTGTCGTAGGGACTCGAACCGGGTACCCGTGGAAGCCGCAAATGGGTTACAGGCTATTTGTTTTTTTGGAAGGGTGTAGTGAAGTCTAGGGAGTCGATCCTGGTACCACTGTATTTTTCGTAGTTCTCTGCCGCTGTGTGGTGACCGGATCGAATACCTACCGGATTTTGAATTTGGAGTCCGGCCTCTTGTCGGCTGTAGTACCCTGTTTGAGCCCTGTCGGGTAAAGCACAGAACCCTGCTCGAACCCTGTCTATATAAAGCACAGTACCCTGTTCGGTTCCTGTCATCATATACCAGATGCCCATCCTATAGAGGAAGTCTAACATGATCTAAATATCCATTGAAGTCTAATTAAAAACCCAGTCACCTCCTCCAAAACAGGTCTGACTCCTTATTCCATATCCTCAAACCTCACAAAGTGTACACAATGACTAGGACTAAAAGGCTATGCAGCTATGAGACATCGAATGAAAATGGAAAGAATGGAAAAAAATTGGAATTACAAAAGAACAATTGACACACTGAAAATTGAAAAATTGCGGAGCACCAATCTTTGTAGCTTGCTTATCGGTATCGTGTTTCGATCCTAGTCGTAACAGCGAACTGCTGTCACCGATACTCATGCGTCCTGCAAAAGGCACTTCTTTGGATACAGCTAGTTTACCGTCCAACTCCAGATCCTGTCACGACCTTTCACAAAACGCTTAACAACTCTCTCGACAGCTTGTGTCGGGAAGTCTTTTAGCTTGAGTTCCCGGACCAAACTCAGAACTTGACCCGGAATTCGTGATCACAGGTTCGTGTTCCGGTCGATTCCACGAAGATGGCTAGCAACAATGGCACTCTTTTGCTGCTTGCTTCCCCATGATCTGTAAGACTGTCCATTCTTGAATTTCAGGTCTCCAGAATGCCAAATAGTATACTCATTTTTTGCCATCTGGAAACACGTCACCACAGGTTGAATCAGGTTAACGGTCATCCGGGTGCCCAGAAAATCCCAAGAGCACAACCCGTCATCGGTCCGCTTCAATTGCAAGTTCCTCGGATAACACTCTTCAAAAAGTAATCTGATATGTTCCACTATCATCTGACTGTGTCTTCCTTCTAAGACAACCAAACTGACGTCGTCCATCAAGCGAATGCCGAAAACATCCCTTGTTGTCCTACCCAATGACCGCAGGAACTTGAATTCGGCGTAGGCACAAAGAATACAAGCCAGTGGTGGGCTTGTACTCTTCCCCATCGGGATCCCAACAACTTGCCTCAGCAACATTCCAGTAGCTTTGGTGTAGGTGTGCTTTAGTTCGACGCGCACGAAACCTTTAATCAGCTGCAGATCCACAGTACGCCATTGGTCGTCGCCTGTGGTTCGCCCGAAGGTACTACCCTTCCCTTTTGGGTTAACACGTAACTGGTTGCGGCCCTTACCGAGATGGTAGTCCACTAACCAGTCAACCGCTTCAACAATCTCATCATGTGGTAGTTTACTAAATATGTCTTTGATGTCATACGACATCGCTAACACCTCCGAACTAATCCCCATTCTTCTCCCAATCTTCTTGTTGATGGAGTCCAACGTCGGAACCAGTGCAGCCACAGACTTAAGATTAAAATGCCAATCTCGCGGAAGATTGTACAACAAGTGATTGAGCGCCTTGGCTACAATCCTACAACCTCTGATTGTAGGTTCTGAGTACGTAGGACAGATCAGCCGAAAGCGAGTGAGGTCCTTATGTTTTGGCATAACATAAGCCTCACCAAGCTTTCCCCTCTTGTCCCATTGCGCCAACTGCATTAGCCCAGCTTTGCACAGATCAACTCTCAATGACTCCATGACCTCAGTCTCATGATTGTCCGACACCACGTAACCAGTGCTAACTAGAAAAAGCTCCAGCATGGCCTCGTAATACACCTTCGGGTAGAGAACCAGGGTCTCACCCGGGTTCCGGTCCAAAGGTGTAATCACGAGCCCATCAAGTCTCCTAATCAAACTGTGTACCTCACGCATGTCCATAAACTTAGTGCTGGCATCCTGAGCACCAGTCAAACAAGCTTCCACATCCCCCCTTCCAATCCGTGGTTTAGGGTCTCTCCAATTGACTCATCCTTCCAAACCTGCCGTTATCGCTTGCCTTAGCAAATTACCACGATCCGGATGCGAGAATTTGGGAACGTTGTTGGCGTTACAAACTAGAGGGTGAATGCCCTCCAGCTCGTGAAGACGAAAACGGACGTGGCCACCTATCCGAGGGTAGGGAAGTCCTACACATGAGCAGGTCGCAACAGCAGCTCGGGCATACCCTCGCTGGTTGTGTATCAGGTTTGCCACGGACGGGTTCTTCACCCATACAATGCGCATACCTTTACGCGCGTGAATCTTCAAACAAGCGGAAATCTCCATCTCCTCCAATTTGTCATTAACAAGCTTCCTCACATCTACCAGCCGAATCCTATTGTCAAACTTCAACTTAACCGTGATTTTTGTATTCAACACCCACCCATAGCTGTCCTTAATAGCTCTGCCAATTAGCCGCCTAAGGTACGCTGTCGTGCCAGCTTTCTGAAAATCCTCGGCTGCACTCGTCAGCCTAATCAGGACGTAGAGATTACAATGACGCAAAGTCTCAATCCGATTCTTATTCCGTAGGATAGAGATAAGAAAATCCTTATCCTTATTCATCTTCGGTTTCCACCTCCGTAGGTGGAGAACCTCAATCTCGGTGCCCTTCTCCATGTCGCGCTTGCACTTATACAGCTTACATCACTGGCCGTTGACCTTTACGTCTGACTTGCCAAAGCTAGCTCTAATCGACTTCCATCCGCCACACCAGCAACTACCTTCCCTGAAGTGTACGACGAACTTCCTATGCCCCACCGCCTCCCGCGCTGCTAGGACTTGAAAGCAAATAACGCTCCAATCCTCCATATCTATCTTTGCTCTCACCGGTAGAACCGATTCCAAGCACCGAGTAGCACATTCCTGTGCTAGCAACATACTCCTCTCATGCCACCCTTTTCTCCTTCGTCCGCCCCCGCGCTTCACCTTTGTCTTCCAAGTGGCATTAAGAGTCGGGCTCCACCTCCGAATGTACGTCTCCTCCATAAGAATCAGTTCGGATCGCAAGCATCTATCTATAGGTATCAAGACGTAGGACTCCATGCCGAAGGTCCTCCACCATCTGTACAAATGGTTTTGTTTGCGAGCACGATTACAAACGGAGACATGCTTCTTCCATCGTGTCTTACCATCCCTCCCTGTCTGCCCAACATATTGCGCCCGACACAGCGGAGAGGTAAGAACATACACGCAATCCCCCACAGTCGTAAAGCATCCAATTCCATACCGCTTGAACAGCTCCACCCAGGGTGTAATACACTTCTGCAACCAACGGATTTGGTCAGTCAACGCTAAAACAACAATCACCAACCTATATACTAGCTCCACGGTATCATCGTGAATGTTATCATGTCAGAACTCAATCAGACATCCGCACAGAACCCTGGGTTTTCAAACTGTTCATGCATCGCTTTCAGCGTCTTCGTCATCAACCTCTTTTTCGTTATCTTCGACATTCTCACCAATGACCTCGACCGGTCCCTTCGCCTCCTCATCTCCATATGCAACTTGAGTTCGTTTCTCAGCAATAGCAAGGATAGCTTGCATTTTCCTCCCTTCGTATTCCACGTCTTCTGCCATGCAGACCCTCTTCAATTCTTCGACCGTCATGTTGCCCAAATCCCTCAGGCTGTCTGTAACAAATTTCAACTTACCCATCGTCCCCGGAGCCGCCGGGATCTTTCTTCTACTTGTCCTCGGAGTCTTCCGCGGGGTCTTGCGTGGAGGGGTCTTCGTAATTGGCCGATTGCGACAACCCAGCTAAAGACGTCTTCTTGCCGTACGCTTGGCGGGTGTTTCCATCGGCGGGCTATCCCCCACCGGTTTCTCCACACTTCGCTTCCTCTTCTCCGAAATGACTAGTTGCTCAGTCTTACGGTTGAGAGACTCAACTTCGCTCTCATATGAATCGGCATCGTCTTCATCCGAAAAAGAGGCGACCACCTTCTGTTTCCCCTTAGCCCTCTCCCTCAGGCCTCGTTCGTATCTGCGCTGAAGTGACTTGTCCAATTGCCCCATTCTGAGAGAGATGTCCATTAACATCTCTTTCCTCAATAACTGTCGGTCCTCCTCCTCCTCCTTCAATTTTTCTTCCTTTCTCGCGAGACGCCTTTGTTCAGCTGCCTATTTCTCTTCCGCCGCTTTCGCTTCCTCCTCCTCTCTCTTTTTGCGCTCGAGCTTCTCCGTCTTCCGCTTAATCTTCTCTTCCTTTGCTGCTTTCTCCGCGTCAAGAGCTTCTTTCATGGATGTTATTGTCACCGCCAATTCTTCAATTTGGCGTTTCACTACTGGATCTTCAGAGGCAGCTCTTGGTTCTTGTTGTCGTGCTTGTGGCTTCGGGGATAGCGACCTCCCGCGTTGACCATTGTACCTTGGACCTCCGTCTCTACCCAGCTTCGGGCAATGATTCCTGTAGTGACCTGGCTCCCCGCATTCATAACATACTCGAGTGAATCGCAGAGGAACCTCTCTTTGGCCCCACTGGCTGGTACTCCCTCGTTCCATGGAGCGCTCCTTGCGTCCATCCCCTTGCTGATCGCGTCCTCCGTCGCTACCACCCCAGTAACGTCCTCGATCGTTGCCCCGATCGCGACGGTCATCCCGTCCGAAATCCCGATAGTTCGAACCCACATTGGCAAAACCGATGTTATCCCACTCCTTGATACCAAAACCGCTCAGCTTACGTAGTACCAGAACCCGCAGCACAACGCAGAATCATCAACCCTCACGTATACCAACGAAATCCTACAGAACTCATCAGACAGCTACTTGTGTCATCGCACACCTCCTCCTCAATACCTCTTACAAAGAAGAAATTCACCGATCTCGAAACGTGCTCACGCTCACTTAGCGACTTCCAAGCGGGTTCATACGGGCAATCAGTAGATTACTGAATAGATGAGATAGACATGAGAAAATCAACACAGTATCAAAGACACAGTATCAAAAATCTCATGTATATTCATGTACATAGTACATAAGCACACATGTACAAATGATTGCATGCCGGTTGGGATATGGCTCCCCGACCTGTTTCGACTGCAGCCACGCGGTCATCTTCAGGGGGTTTCCACCATACGTCACCCTTCACTCAGCTCCTTCCTTCCACTTCCCACCTCCGCCTTTGACCAACTAACCATCTCTTGAAACGATTAGTGGCCGTATGCGTCCGACCCGAAAAAGACCCGATATCACGCAATCATGCCTATTATAGTTCACACACACGACACATCCTAACACTGGAACTACACTACAGTCGACAAGAGGCCGGACTCCAAATTCAAAATCCGGTAGGTGTTCGATCCGGTCACCACACAGCGGCAGAGAACTACGAAAAATACAGCGGTACCGGGATCGACTCCCTAGACTGTACTACACCCTTCCAAAAAACCAAACAGCCTGTAACCCATTTGCGGCTTCCAGGGGTACCCGGTTCGAGTCCCTACGACAACTTAACCACTTTCGAAGGCAAAACAGAAAGTACGAAAGGTTAAAACAAAACATCCTAATGTCTGGGATACCAAAACTAGCAAAGGTAATGTGTTCAAACCCTGTCTAGATAAAGCACAGAACCCTCTTCGAACCCTGTCTATATAAAGCACAGTTTTAAAAAGCACAGAACCCTGTTCGAACCCTGTCTATACCAAATATACACAAAAGAAAAAAAGAAAAAAAAAACGTAAAAAAGAAGAATAAAAAGAACTGCCAACCAAAAATCCGTCCCCCCCAAAAAAACTTTCCTTTTAATTTTAGTTTGAATTTCTCTTCTCTACCTTTTCGGTTTTTTTATTTTTTATAATTCTAAAAACTTGTCTTTTTTCAAAAAAACAAATATGGGGTTGTAGGGATTAAAAATCCCTACAAACCCGTATTTTGTTTATATATTTTTACCCATTATTTAATTCAGGAAAAATATGGTAAATTCGCATCCGAGGCGCGGACCAGGTGGGCCGCGGGCCGCCATCCGAGTTGGACCCCACGGACGCGTCCGCGGGTGTTTCATAGGCGGGAGGGGCTGGTCCTCCCGCGGGAGGTGCGGTAAGGAGAGGGTACTGAGTGGGGACGGGGCGGGATGGGCTGGGATTAACCTTTACCAGTTTTTTCATAATATGTTCCAATCGATCCATCTCGGAAGCCTGCATCTGAAGGAGGTTATTCATCCACTCAGATTGTTTAGTCGTAGCGGTATGGATCATCTGGGCCAGATGCAGATTGGTGATGGGTGCTGACGCGGCATCCTGGGCCATGACCGTGTTTACTGGTACCGCTTTAGGAGGGGGAGGAGGTTTCGTAAGGGGTAGGGCGTGATATGGGGAAGGCTCCGGGGCGGGGCCGTCTTGATAGTCTTGATCAGGACGAGGGTAGAATCGCCTAACTGCTCTGAGCCGGGACCGTCTTTTGGCCGCCACGTCCTGAATCGTGTATGAAATGTCTTCTTCTCCCTGACCAATATACTTACGCGTGTCCAACAGATCCAGCTCAAGGGCCTTGGCTATGATAACTGACAGTTGGTTTGTCTTGGGAGGGACCTTTTTCTGCAATTTCACCTTCAACACGGTGTTGCGGAGATTATCGATAAACAAATCCCGAGCCGCATTCTCTTCCCGTCCCGATTTGTCCAAGGCGGTCTGAAAACGATCCACGAAGTCAGGTAGCAACTCCCCTGGTTCCTGCAGACGGGTTTTCAATACGAACCAGGCAGCGTCTTCCCTGACCACGTCAAATCGCGCTAGGAACGCTCTCTTGAAAGTATCCCAGTCTACCCATCGGTGCCTTCTAAACCAATCATGCGCGGTGTTTCGGAGAATCAGAGTAACAGGGTGATGACCCGGGGAAGATCCTCAGCGCCATAACCCTGCGCTTGCACGGCTTCAAGCCATGCCTCTGGATAAGTATAGTTAGGATAGAAGGGAAAGGTAATGGGGATGCTCACCATCACCCGAGGAGGCGCTCCATTAGCATCAGTCATGGGCATCTCTGTTCGGGCCTCGGCAGATCTTTGTTGAGTGACGGGAGGGCTGAGGCGATTGGGTTGTTTAGCTGATCTACCTCTCGCCAACTCGTCTCACTAACGTCAGAACCGACACGTGTCGGCTCCGATACCAACCTCACACCCTGCGCTGTCTTTCATTCGGAGTGCTAAAGGTGCCGAAAGGTGGCCCCGAAAAACAGCAAGATGGGGTGTGCCAAGGATTTTTGGAAAGTTGAGTGTGGGGACACAGACGAAACTGAAATCCCCCATGTTGGTCGGATGAAGTGAGAGATCTGGTTGGCTGCGACGCGGGTTTTGAGGCGGCGCGCGTGCGCGATACGTGACGTGGGGAAGTTTGAATTCAATCCAGAAAATATTGTCGGACCTCCCACTGTGCCACGACTCGGCATTTGGAGTGGAAGGGACCGGGCACGTGTTTAGTATCCCGCTTTCGCACTAGCACCCGACGCCGCACGCTACACAATTTTGAATCCGACGTGGAAAGTCTTAATCGCGCGGCCCTTTCCTTGTGCTCGTCCTCGTTCCACGTTCGGTAATGGAACGATTGGAACCCCTTTGATTGGTAGTGATCGAGACGTTGGCAATCACTACACAAGGTGTTAGGCCAATGGGGCGCCACTGCCGACCACGAGATGACGATCAACTCGTTAAATGGTAGTAGTAGCGAGTACGGTGAAAAATGCGTATCCACAATGACAAACCCAGCGCCGACAAACCCAGAACACTGATTTTCGGGAGGGAAGTAATATTGTCCACCGACCTTCGCGACGGTTCTCGTATGTCCCACTCACAGATACGTGTCCTATCCTCGTTATACGGGAAGGTCGGGAGAGGGGATACGAGAGGCTGGCGCCCAGTCGGGTTGGGCCCGTTAGTCCACATGGCAAAGAATTAGGAAGGTTTTAACCATTCGTCGCATGCATGCAATCCTAGCAATCCAATCAAAAAGGTCAGGAAGGAGAAACAAAGGGTTCGGGGAGAGGCAAAGAAAAGTTCATGTGTGGCGAGACGCGACCGCTATTTCGTGCTCAGATTGCACGTGGCTTCAGGGGTAACCGTAGGAGTCGTGGACTCCGGGCGGGGTTGCTCGCAACACTCCTCGGTGATCACGGATCAAACCACTCTGGCATTTCCGAATAAAATCCCAATAACATTGCCCCTGCCATCAATTCGTCCTTGCGATATCTCAATCAAGGCGGGTTTCGTGCCTGTTCATTCCCATCCTCCATACATGCATTCACTGTGGAAGGTGCGAAAATGATAACCATACGATATCCCAACACGGTTGTGTTAAGAGTGAAATCCTTAACGTTGGATACACGCGCATCCACCGTTCACAAGACAAACCTACGAGATCTGGGGACTTCCCAGGAAACTAATGGAAGAGTTCCAGAAGAAATCATTCCAATCACACAATTACCACGCTCATTCCATCACACGCCAACGATTGACTTATCATGCAGAATCATTCATACCAGCGAAAGGAAGGGGAGGAGAGAAGGAAAGAGACAAAGGTAGGAGGAGAAAGGCAAAGAAGGTCCGGCTTTACCGCCACAAAATCACACCAAAGAATAGATTCGCAACCAAGAGGGTACACTTGCCACCAAATTCCAACACGGCCCCGGGCCACTCATCCACTCAACTCAGATCACCTGTCCGCATTCTGACACCGACGATCCCGGTCGTCGCGTGTCGTCCTCCACCACTGTGATCGTCACCCCGCCAACTTAGTCTCGACGTGGCTTGCCTCGATCCCACAGTCCGAAGTGGCGATCTAGCGCACCGCCAGCCAGTCTACAGTCGGCTCGTTAGGACTTTCCGACTCGCACCACACACATCGTCTAGCCCCTACGTCCCGGAAGTTGGCCGACGAGTTGAGAGAGATCATTTGCGGGGGCGCCGGCGAAATTTATAGCTGCGAGAGGGGAGAGAGATGCGGAGAAAAGCAAAGGGTGAGGTAGGGGTGGGTATAGGAGAGCTTGAGAGTGACCGCCCGTCGAAAGCCATGTTGATCCCTCCTAACTCGACCTCAGCCAATCAGAATCGTCGCGCAGTAAGAACTTACACGACGCTTTTCCTTGGCTAGATGGGGAGAGAGGATCGACTGGGTTTTCGAGCGCGGATCTTAGAGCGGGAAGAAGAAGAGCGCGAAGGATAGCGCGAAACAGGTCCAAGATTCAGATGATCAAGAAGGAGAAAAAGGGTGTGCGCTGAGAAGGGGAGGGAAAAGCAGTTACAGGGGGAGGGAGCAAGAAAGCGTGTGCGCGCGAAGAAAGACAGTGAGAGGAGCGCGGGGAGGAGGGAGGAGGGACCTTGCTTGCATGGCGCCGATCGGCAAAAGGGGAATGGGCACCAAGACAGTTGCAGTTTTTCCCAATCCTATGCTAATTCAAAAATTGAGAGCACCATATCCGGTCGCAAATCAGGCGCGGGAAAGAAAATCTTCCGTCCATTCATATTCTTACAAGAATTCCCAGAGTTTTCAAGGTCGAGGCCGAGATCATCCACGCGCGAAAGGTCACGCGATATTTCGTTCATTCCGGGATTTCTAACTGCCGAGCCGAATTCCAAGCGCACTCGCTAAGGCGCGCGAAATTCCCATGCATTTTCACCCAAACCAAAAAGGAATTGACAAACTCCAACGAGGTGCCTTTACTCACAGACAGAGTGGGGGGGGGGGGGGAGTTCTCGGAGTCGAACTGCACACATCTCGATGCAGAGAAAACACGGGAAAAAGGAAGGGGTGCGAAAGATGGCGCAGGTCCGGAAGCTAGCACGTCAGACGCCTCCAGCTGCCATCGCTCATCCGCTCGTTCCACCATTCCCTGCAAGATGACAACGTCACTTGCGGGACAATGGAGGGATTTGGGCAGTTTAGGAGGTATGCGGGCCTGCGGCCCACCTCCCTGACTCGCTTCTATGCAATCTGGCATCATCTCTATTTTTTTCAGTACTATTATTTTATACCATTTACCTGAAACAGACCTGGCCAGCATTGTCTCTACGGCGACTCCTACGGTTGGGCGACAAAAACAACGGCAGTTGCCTCGGTGGTTATCAACGACAAGGGAGCAAGGAACTACCGGGACACGTAGGTTGGTCCCACTGTGATGCGCAACCTCACGCCCTATGCTGTCTTCCGTTCGGAGTGTTAGCTGTGCGGAAAAGAGGCCCAGAAAAACAGCAAGATGGGGTGTGCCAAGGATTTTTTGAAATTGAGTATGGGGACACAGACGGAACTGAAATCCCCCGTGTTGGTCCGATGGAGCAAGTCGATCGTTTTCGCGCGTCGCAAAATGCGCGTGCGGTAAAGCGGGAAGAGAGGGAAAGATCCAAATTCAATCCAAAAAGTATTGTCGTGCCTACCGGGCTACAGCCCATCGTTTAGAACAAAAGGGCTTGGGCACGCTTCGCGTGTCCCGTTTTCGTATCAAATCTCGTCGTCGTTCGCTGGTTAGTTCTGAGTCTGACGTGGAGGGTCTCAGTCGCGTGGCTCTCTCTTTATGCTCGTCTTTGCTCCGCACACGGTAGTGAAAACCCCTGGACTCGTAGCGCTCAAAACGCTCACATTCGGTGCACAGACGCGGCCAGTGGGGTTCTACTGGCGTTCACGGAATGACAATTAACTCATTAAATGGCAACAATACCGAGTCAGGTGGAAAGTGTGTATCGATAATAACAAACCCGGCTTCTACAAACCCAGAACAGCGGTTGGCCGGAGGGAAGTAATACTGTCCGTCGATTTGTGCAACGGCTTCTCGTACGTCCCACTCACATACACGTGTCCTTTCCTCACTGTAAGGAAAAGGTCGCGTGGGGATGGAAGGTACGAGAGGCTGGCGCCCAATCGAATGGTACTTGTCAGTCCACATATCAATCAATCATAAAATATCCTGAGACGTGATTAAGAACAAAAGCAATTCGCGCGTCCCCCAATCAATCTTTTTGTCACGAGAGAGAGAGAGCAGACACCGATCAGCTTGATCACGCATATGGCTTCGGGTCCGATCAGTTCAACACAACGTAGGTCCCTGGGTGCCCTGTTTCTCAGGGCCGCCTCGTGGCTCGGCTGCTGATGTCCTGCAGCATAAGGCAGATGGCCTGCGCAGTGCAAACAGAGCTACAGATCTAAACACTCTTGCATTTTCGAACAAAATCCCGACGATAATCGTCTAATCGACAAAAGAGTCACATATTTCATTCATGCATTCACTGTGGAAGGTGCAAAAATGAGACATGCACCGGAAAAGATGGGTCGCATTGCACAGTGCACACGCATCCACCGTTCACAAGACAAGAAGGCGGGGTCCTTGCGTAGGATTACCCAAGAAACTAATGGAAGAGTTCCGGAAGAAGTTCTTTTACGCAAGGGGAGCGCCTGATTTGCTCCTACTTAGGAGAGAAAGCGAGAGATAATCAATCGAGACACATCACCATTCAAAAGTAGAAAAAAGAGAGGGGGAGAGAGAGAGATAGAGAGGAAGTCGAGGTAGGTGATGACCAGATCTGGGAGAGAGACATTCGACATGACCACCATGCACTCACGCCAAAGGTAAAAATCCGCAACAACAAAGGCGCATTCGTCGTTAATTCCAATATGGCCCCAGGCCAATCACTCACTCAACTCCAATCATCAAACCTCATACCCACACCGACGATCCCGGCCATCGCATGCTAACTCCCACCACTGCGATCGTCACCCTGCTGCCGTAAGCTCGACACGGTTCGCCCGGATCCCACAGTCCGTCGTGGCGATCAAGCACGCAACCGGCCAGCCTATCGTCTGCCCGACAGGACTTTCCGACTCGCATCAACACACTCTGCCTAGCCACTGCTTCCCGGAAGCTGGCTTAGAGTCGAGAGCGTAAGAGAGATTTGCGGACGCGCTTGCGGGTTTTATAGTTGCGACAGGAGACATAGAAGGGGGAGAAGGCGATAGGAAAGCTGAGGTGTAAGAGGAGAAGCAGGAGGAGAAGACTTTGAGAAGAGTGCTCTACGAATGCCATGCTGATCCCTCGAAACTCAAGGTTTAACCAATCAGATTCGTCGAGCGATAGGAAGGTCCTATCGATCCACGCGCCTGATTGGCGAGCCAGAGTTATCGGGGGATTGACCGGGCGTCGTACGCCAGACTTAGAGGGTGAGAAGAGAAAAGGCGCGAGGCAAGACGGGTCGAAGATTCAGATGATCAAGAAGAGGAAATGGGCGCGCAAAAGCAAGGCGGGAGAGAGAGAGAGGGAGAAAGAAAAACAGTTACGGGGAGAGAGAAAGAGGAGGGAGAAGGAAAGGGAGCGCGGGGAGGCTTTTGCATGCATGGCGCCGTCAGCAAAAATAAAAGAAAAAGGCACCGAAACAGTTACAGCTGGCTCCTAATTCAAAATTGAAATCACCATATCCGCGCGAAGCGTCGCGGGAAGAGAAAATCCTATGCCTATTCGTGTCTGGTCGAAATTCCGAAAGTTTTCCCCGACGCGCCCAAGAACATTTACACACCCAAAAAGGACACGTTGACGTTCCGCTTATCCCGGAGTTCCCAACTACCGAGCCCAATTCCCAGCGCGCTCGCTAAGGCGTGCGCAATTTCCCATGTATTTCCTGACTTTGCAAAAGGAAAAACAGAACTCAGCAGCCGAAAAAGCTCTCGAAAAAAAAGGAAAATGCAGCACCCGAAAGCAAGAAATCAAAACGGGGTTTTTCCTGGGGTTGGTAGGATATAAGCAAAAGAAAGGGTACGAAAGATAGCTCGGGTTTGTGAAGTGGTTCGTCACACCACAAGTGGCGTTTCGGTTTTCATTAGGACTTCATCCGCACCATTGGATCTCTTCATCTACGACTGTACAATTTTCGACATTTGCTCTCCACCACAGACTGCATCTATCTACGACGACACTACCTCATTCAACACCATCAACGGCAGGAAGGTTTTCCACGAGTTGGCACTTACCCTAACTGAAGCAGTGCCTCGCCACCACGAGGGGTCCCACTGCTCTGCCCAGCGACTGCACAGGGACCTGCCCAGTCACGACAGCTTGAGAAGTCTCCTGTGCAGCGCCCTCCAGGCCTCGTCCGCTCACGGCGCTCATTGCATACACTAATCTGTCCACACGGGAGATAAGGATCAAGTCAGGCAGAGGCTGAGTCTTTCTCCTCGCCTTATTTGGCGAAGCGGCCCCACCCACCCTCGATCTTCCCACAGTGTACGGGCCTGCGGCCCACCTCCCTGACTTCTGTGCAATCTGACATCATCTCTGGTTATTTCATGACTATTATTTTATACCATCACGCCGAGGGCTTGATGGCCCTGATTTTTTTTATTTTTTTTCCTTCTTGTTTTTGGGTGCTACCCCTACGAGACTCCACCCACTTGGTGCTACAGCTTGTACAACCTTGGGGCCCTGTAATGAATGGAATAGTTTCTCCCCCCAAAAGAGGAAAAGCAGGGCCTCTGCACGATTGAGACACTCGCCAAACCAAGAGGGAACGCGCCAAAGCGCGCAATGGTCCACGCCATGAGTGGGCCTCGCTCCTGCCATAGGGCGTCGCTCCACTACTCTTGACACGCACAAAAGACAAAACTCGTGGCGGCGTATCTTTCCACGTTCTAGCGGAAGATTCACTCTCGTTTTGCAGATTTCGAAAGTAGTGGAGCGAGGCCCATAGGCGCAAACCTTTCGGAAGTGTATACGCCGCATGATGCTGCCGCGGTGCCTGCTCATCGCTTGCGGAGTTGGCGACCACCTCAGTGCGCTCAGCCCGCCAAACCGTAGGCCTGCGTTTTATCGTGTGTGCTCAGCGTTGAGAGCTGAGCTGGGTCACGTTAGGGCTAATGACTTCGGTCGCGATCGGGACGCGGTCCGAAGCACTGTGTCCGCTTGTCCCTTGCGATACGAATATGCAGCCTTGATGGGCTGAGACTGTGTCATGGATGACAGTCGCGACTGTACGGACAAGACACGTGGGGTGGCGATGTTCTCCCCCTCCTTTCCTTCGTCGGTCCGTTTCGTCTTTCTTTCAGTCGGCAATCTCTTGACATGTGTAATCAGACGAGAAAAGGGCGAGCTTCCAGAGGACACTTGAACCGACGGCAGAGAGCATTGATCGCCAACCTCTCCCTGGATGGATGTTCGTGTCCATCCATACGCCCTCCAAAAGATACTTCCCCCCTATTACTCCCCCCTCTCCTCTGTTCCTTTTTTTTTTTTTTTTTTTTTTGGGCTCTGTCCCTTTTACGTAGTAGGCAGTGCGATGGTACGGGAATGAGGAGCGAAAACGTGAAAACGCCAAGAATAAGTAAAGGGAGAGGGATGCCATTTCCCATTTATGCGTCGGGCCGGCTGCGGAAGACCTCGGCGGCTGCGAAACGCACCGAAGTGGTAGATAAGTAAACAGTGCAATTCACCAGTTGAAATGCACCTGGTCATCAATGCCTCTTGATGCATGATTTGTGCGGCGGGCAGGTGCGCACGCAAGTGCATTCGGACAAGAGAGCCTTTCCACGGATTCCCAAACGATTCAGGAACGGACGACATGCCCGCCGCCTTCGATAGGTGCACAGTGCAATTCACTCGACCGGAATGCACGTGGTCGTCAATGCCTCTCGGTGCATGATTTGTGCGGCAGGTAGGTACGCGCGCAGATGCATTCGGACAAGAGAGCCTTCCACCGATCCCTAAAGGATTCTCTTTTTTTTTTTTTTTTTTTTTTCTTATACACGCCCGAAAGGATTCAGGAACGCCTAATGTCGTCGAGTTACCTCGGACATTCAGGCCCGAAAAAAACTAAAGAGGACGGGCAAAGGGGGGCAAGTGGGCAAAAAAACTCTCTTGAACAGTAGAAAAAGGAAAAGATGCCGATCTCTGGAAAAGAAAAATGGAAAAAAAATTAAAAAAAAAATGGAAAAACTGATCTCCGCTAGGCGCGCGATTCGATCTTTCCGCCGCTTGTCCACGTCGTCATGACGCGTACGGAGAGGGGGGATAAAAACGGTCTCCACTGGAGGCTGGTTTAGCATCATGAGAGAATACCGACGCTAGGACTTTACTCGACAATAGCTGGCCGTGATTACGTCCAGGTACAAGTCAAAAGAAGTCCTACCTGGTAGTGTCAGTACGCCCTTACTCCATTTTTCACCGGGGACAAACGGGTGTAAAGTCACACACAGATGAATCTGGTCGCCTTTGCGCACTAAATGAGATAATTTCGGAAAAGCCATAATGCGAGTATGGCCCTGTTCGTTATAAAATTACTAATGATGGTCATTATTAGGTTGTATTACCCAATTTACCGTAAAGCGCAAAGTTTCTATCGGCACTCCATGCCCAGCTGTGAATGTCTGCCTCGCCGAATCACTCACCAATTCAAATGTGAAAACGACAGAAAGTATGGCCGTGCATCTTCCCATCTTCTAAGAGATAAAACATTCTCCATTTCGCACATGGGTGTGTGTCGTGGAGGCTCGGTGCGGGGAAAGCGTTGTGCATCTCAGAGCGCGATCGTGGCCGTCAGAGTGTGAAAATCCACGGTTTGTAATCAGCCACTCAGTCGGGTAAAACCGCGTTCCAGGTCTCCTGCGAAAGCAGCGGCATGTGCGGCTGTAAAATGAAAGGTGTTCCTGAGAGAGAGAGAGAGAGAGAGAGAGAGAGAGAGAGAGAGCAGAGCGGCGTAATTCTGGCCGTCCATAGACCATTGCCGACCGGCCGGTAAACGAAGACAAGAAGGCGATGAAATCGCTTCAGCCGGCTTCTTTTTTTTTTTTTTT
>BFEA01000123.1:1029340-1044314 GCA_003427395.1 Chara braunii
AACTCACATTGCAATTACAAAAACTCAGGATGAGGGCCGGAAACCCTCAACATACAACCCGGGTGTGGGAGCTGGGTTCGATACCCAGTAAAGGCTCAAGCTGGAAACCGGGTCCAGCGTCCCATCTAATCTATATCACCTGAGACCTTCCAAAACTTCCACTTGAAGCTCAGTAAAAAGGTGTGAGAGCCCTTTTCTCTCTACAGTTAATATTCCTTATAACCAGTAAGGAACTCTCCATTTCTACACAAGGTATCTCAAATGAGGACAGGCTTATCAACTTAAACCACCAGTACCTCGCTCAGCTATTGAATCCGAGCCTCCCAGCACGCTGCGCCCCAAGTCCTGCCCAACCACCGTTGCAATTTTCTTTTTCGTTTTGCCTGCGGCCTCCAGCCAATGCGGTCCGGCAGGCCGAAGCCCAAATGGCGCGGCGCGTATACAGGAAGCCGCGGCCGATAGCTGGGCCAGGTACTGGTGGCTTAACATTCCTCCTCAAAACTGCCTGTTACCGTACGCCTAGGAACCTATCGGCGGCCCCTCTATTCTACATCTGACATGAGCAATGTTAATCATGCGTATCAAAAAGCCAGGAACACAGGGACATTTTGCCTTCTGCAGAGATGGATGCCAGTCGCTTGTCCTTAGACCATGTTTTCTGGAACCACCACACATTCTTCTTTTGCCAATCAGCCTTGATGATCCTTCGCAGCTGTTGCTTGATTTGTTGTTGCTGCTGCCTCCTGGGGGTGTCTTCCCCTTGAAAGATCCGCGTTTCTGGCTGACCATATTACATCCATTAATGTTCCCCTACAGCAGAGAGCTATGTAGCCCCAGCCGCCTGTATACTGCATACCCGTCGGGAGCAAGCCTGTAAGCATCCAATTATCAGACCAATCAAAAGTTCCTCCCACTATCCTATGCCAGTGGTGTTTCCACCACATCAGCAATTCGTTTGTCAGTGGACAGTGTAACCATAGGTGAATCATATTTTCCCACCCCCAGTTACAGCGCATGCACTGGATGGGGATGTCCATACCTTTTTTGGATAACCACATGGCGGTAGCAGTAACGAGGAGAGACTGAAGCCACATAATACCCGCATGTTTCTGGACAGGTAATTTTGTCAGCTCATTCCACAAGCTCTGAACTCCTTGTTTTTTCACTCCTGCTACCTGCTGTGTTTCGGCTCTTTTCAGGGCTAGGGTCGTTGCCGACTTCTCCAGTCCTGCCTGTTGTACCTGTACCCCCACCTTAGGTCTGTATTGGATTAACGGAATAAACTTTCCTTTGATACTCCAACCCAAAATGAGGGGTTCAATTCGATAATAGTTAGCCGGGCCCAACAACGTTGCCACTTGTCTACCTCGCTTATTCAACTGACTAAGCACCCGGACCTCCTCCAACTGGTTGGTACTGTCTACCCTAAGGTCCTCCCTTTCCAATACGAGGTTTCCTGGTCGCCCTACCTGCGAAGATACCGGTAGCCTCCACACCTGAACCCTCATCCCAGAGACCAAGTCAGGACCTAGGACACGAAAGACTTGGGAAGTATGGGTATCTGACTGAAGCCATGTATCAGATGCATTCTCTGTTGATGAGAGCAGAAGCTGTGTCCATGAGCTTGGGATGCCTGCCAAAAGTTCCGCCCTATGTTGCTCCAATCTGTGTAGCCTTGGGAGTTTCTGGCGCAAATGTACAAGGTTCAAAAAAGTTTCTCTCGACTAATCCCAAATATCCCTGACCTGCAAGACACGTTTTTTAACCCAGGCCCTACCAAAACCTCCCGGGGTATCTGCTGCAGAGAAGGGACAGCCATTTGCCTGCAAAATCCTCTCATTATCGAATAACAGTTGATTTAGGATTTCTTGTTTCGTTGTTGGACCCTGACATCTGTTTGGTTTAATCTTGTTCCATGCACTGATGATGTTCCCCCACAGCTTTGATTTCGGCTTACGAGCATAGAAGGAAGGCAGGAGCAAGCACAACCACACCTTGGTATGATCCTGGAGCTCCCACTCCCTTCCCAAAATGTATTCTGCAAATGGCATCCAGCTCTTTCGACCTGCTTCCATCATCTTTTCCACTGACCACTTGGATAGGAGGGCGTCATTTTGCTGGAAAGGGTCCAGCACACCCAGACCCCCTTCCTTCCTAGGGGTGGCTATCACCTCCCAGGCTACCTTAGATATGTAACCCTGCTCCGCCGTGGCTTATGGTTTCCATATGTACCTGCCTGCAGCATTTTTTATTCGTCGATATGACTTTTGACCCAGACGGTGCACCGACAACGGGAACCATAGCAGGGACAAAGCAGATACCGACAGAACCAACTCCCTTCCGAAGAGTGACAAGTAGTTGCGCCTCTCCCAGCTGGCAATGCGCCCGAGGACTTTGTCAGCCAAGATACCATCTTGAACCTCTGCACAATCGGACATGGAGACCTAAATTCCCAAGAATCTGTCTGCTGCATTAGCTGGTACCAACAGCAATCCCCAGTTAACACATAAAGCATGGGCAGGGTGTAGGAAATAAATAGACTTTTCCCCGTTAATAGAGGCCTCAGATAGCACACAACACTCTTCTATCACATTTCTTAACTCAGACATACATTCAGGTACATTCTTACATGCTACAGTAGAGTCATCAGCTAGTGCTCCTCCCTTCCATTGGAAGGCGGGGGAGAGGCACAGTCCTTCAATTCTTTGATTGGTTCGAATATTGGCCATTAGGATTTCTAATTGGATGACGAATATTAGCGGGGCTAAAGGACAACCCTGTCTCAGTGAGCGAGACAGTTGAAACTGCTCAGACTGTTTCCCATTCACTAGTACAGAGGCTGTTGCATTAACGTACATCGTCCTAACCCAATTTCGAAATTGTGGTCCAAACCCCATGTGCCCGAGAGTGGTATTGACAAAGGCCCACTCAACCTTATCATATGCTTTCATCATGTTGAGCATGAGGATGGCCACGTTCCTTTTCTCAAGGCTTATGATTTCCAATGCTTGGACTGTCACTAAAATGTTATCGAAGATAGATCTCCCCTGCACCTTGCTCTTTTCCTACCAATGAAGGGAGCACCAGGGCGAGTCTCAAGGCAAGAACCTTTGTTAATAATTTATAGAAGACATTCAAAACCGAAATCGGTCGCCAATTCCGGATTTCCTTCTTATCCCCTTTTTTATACATTAGGGATATCATTCCATTTACCAATCCTGGTGGCAGGGATCCTGATGTACGGGCCTTATTGAAGATCTCGCAAAAAAACGGACCAAAGGCATCCCATGCTGCAAGAAAGAATTCAATAGGCAGCCCATCAGGGCCTGGGCACTTGCCCTTGGCCATGTGTTTGACCGCCCTCCTCACTTCTTCCAAAGAGATAGGGTCCTCTAGGTCCGCACCCATGCGAGGGGGTATCCGTTTTGAGTTACAGTCCCAGAAGGGATGGAACTCTGCTAGATTAGAATGGAAATTATCAAAGGGCCGCCTTGTAGAGACTATGTCCTGGAAGTATAGCATTGCATATCTGCAGAGATTTTCTGTGTCTGTTGCCAACGTGTCGTTGATGGCAAAAGGATGAGCAAGCTCACGCATAACAGGTCTGACTTTACTCGGAATAAGGGAGCGGAAGGTCTCCTTTGTCATCCTATCATTACCCAAAATGCCTTTTACTCGAAGTCATTCCTGCCAATTAGCCTGCTTGCTGATTTCCAATTCTTCCCACTCTGCCAATGTTGCAGTCCTTGTGACTCACCAATGATATTCAAGAAAGGGATCAGACCCATCATATGCATCTGACTGTTCTATTATCGGGGTCAGTTGATTTTCTTTCCAACTTCTGGCAGAAACTTTCATTCTTGAAAATTCAATCATTCCTTCTCATAAATCTGTCTTCCCGTCCAAATTAATCCTGCAAAACATTAGAACACATTTTCCTACAATGCCCAGGGGCGGTATGTCTATGGCGCTGGTGGGATAGGATCTGGAACCAGACTGAGACCTCATTACCATGGCCATGAAACTCGAAAGCCCTTCTCCTAGAAGCATGGTTTCCACCCTGTGAAGATAATTTCACAACAAATCTATTTACAATTGGGAGAAGAGTGTGACGAACCACTTCCCGACCCCGTGCTATCTTTCGTACCCCTTTTTGCTTGTATCATACCAACCCCATAAAAACCCCGTTTCGTTTTCTTGATTTTGGGTACCTCGTTCTTGGTTCCCATCTTTCGGAAAGCTTTTTCGACTCCCGGGTTCTGCTTTTCCTTTCTGCAATTCGAGAAATACATAGGAAATTACGTGCGCCTTAGCGAGCGCACTGGGAATTGGGCTCGGCAGTTGGGAATTCCGGGATAAGCGGAACCTCGACGTGTCCTTTTCGTGTGTGTGAATGTTCTTGGTCGCATCGGGGAAAACTCTCGGAATTTTGTGCGAATACGAATAGGCATAGGATTTTCTTTTCCCGCGTCGCTCTTTCGCGCGCGGATATGGTGATTTCAATTTTGAATTAGGCTGTCACTGTTTCGGTGCCTTTTTCTCTCTTTTTGTTGACGGCGCCGCGCATGCAAAGCTTTCTCCTCTTTGTCCCCCGCATCGCTCCCTCCCGCGCTCCTTTCCCCTTCTCCCTCCTCTTTCTCTCGCCCCGTAACTGTTTTCTTTCTCTCTCTCCCTCTCCCACCTTGCTCTCTGCGCGCCCCTTTTCCTCTCTTGATCATCTGAATCTTGGACCCGTCTTACGCCACTTCTCGCACCTTTTCTCCCCTCATCCTCTGAGTCTGGCGCACTACGCCCAGTCGATCCATCGATAACTCCCAATCCCGAATCAGGTGCATGGATCAATAGAACCTTCCTATTGCGCGGCGAATCTAATTGGTTGAACCTTGAGTTTCGAGGGATCAACATGGCGTTCGTAGAGCATTCTTCTCAAAGTCTTCTCCTCCTGGTTCTCCTCTTACACCTCAGCTTTCCCGTCACTTTTCCCCCCTTCTATCTCCCCTGTCGCAACTATAAAACCCGCAAGCGTGTCCGCAAATCTCTCTTACGTTCTCGACTCTCAAGCCAGCATCCGGGAAGAAGTGGCTAGGCAGAGTGTTTGGTGCGAGTCAAAAAGTCCTGTCGGGTTGACGATAGGCTGGCCGGTTGCACGCTCGATCGCCACGACGGACTGTGGGATCGGGGCGAACCGTGTCGGGTCTACGACAGCGGGGTGACGATCGCAGTGGTGGGAGTTAGCACACAACGGTCGGGATCGTCGGTGCGGGTATGAGGATTGGGGATTGGAGTTGAGTGAGTGATTGGCCCGGGGCCATACTGGAATTAACGACGAATGCGCCTTTGTTGTTGCGGATCTTTCTCTCTGACAACGCTGAACTTCCTTCTTTTGGGTTACGTCATCTCCTATCTCGCCTCTCCCCCCTCCCCCCCCTTTTTCCCTTCTCCTCTATCTTTGAACAATGATGTGTCTCGATGCTTCTCTCCTTCTCCCTCTCTTCTGGATAAGAGTGAATCTGCATGCTTTCCTTGCGTGAAAGAACTTCTTCCGAAACTCTGCGATTAGTTTCCTGGGTAATCCTCCTGCACAAGGACCCCGCCTTCTTGTCTTGTGAATGGGATGCATGTGTACTGTGCAAGCAATCCATCTTTTCATGTGCATGGCTTATTTTTCGCATCTTCCACAGTGAATGAATGTATGGAAATGCGCGTCTCTTTGGCGTTGATTAGACGATTGTCGTCGGGATTTCGTCCGAGAATGCAAGAGTGTTAAGATCTGTAGCTCTGAATGCACTGCGCATGCCATCTGCCTTATGCTGTCCGACATCAGCAGCCGAACCACGAGGCGGCCTCGAGAAACAAGGCGCCTGGGATCAACGTCGCGCTGGCTCACTAAAACTGAGTCGCGGATCGGTCCCTCAGTTATATGCATGATCAAGCTGCTGAAGTGTCTTCTCTCTCCCTCTCTCGTGTTAAAGGGATTGATTGTGAGTTGTGCGAGTGTTTTCTTTTCTTTTGATGAGGACGTCACGAGGTCTTTGCAATTGATTGACATGTGGATGGACAAACACCCTTCGATCGGGCACCAACCTCCTGCACCTCCCGCCTCAACACGACCTTTTCCCTACAACGAGGAAAGGACACGTGTATGCGAGTGGGACATATGAGAAGCTGTCGCACAGATCGGCGGGCAATACTACTTCCCTCCGGCCAACCGCTGTTCAGGGTTTGTAGAGGCTGGGTTTGTCATTATCGATACGCACTTCCCACCTTACTCGATATTGTTGTCATTCAACGAGTTGATCGTCATCCCGTGGACGGCAGTAGAACCCCACTGGCCGCGCACTCTATGCACCGAATGCCAGCGTTTTGAGCGCTACGAATCCAGGGGTTTCCACTACCGTGTGCGGAGTGAAGACGAGCATAAAGAAAGAGCTACGCGACAGAGACCATCCATGTCGGACTCGAAACTGACCATCGAACGACGACGAGATTTGATACGAAAACGAGACAGCGGAGCGTGCCAAAGCCTTTTCGTTCTAAACGACGGGCTGTAGCTCGGTGGGGAACCCGACAATACTTTTTGGATTGAATTTGGATTTTTCTCTTTTCGCGTCGTGCCCGCGCGCGCATTCCGCGACGCGCGAAAGAAATGGACTTGCTTCATTGGACCAACACGGGGGATTTTAGTTCCATCTGTGTCCCCACACTCAGTTTTCAAAAATCCTTGGCGCATTCCATCTTGCCGTTTTTCTAGGCCTTTTTCCGCACGCCTAACACTCTGAACGAAAGACAGCACAGGGTGTGAGGTTGGTATCGAAGCCGACACGTGTCGGTTCTGATGATAGTAAGTCGAACTGGCGAGAGGTAGGAGAGACCCTCAACTAGTTCGTCGGGATCGCCTCGTGACCCGGTCTCGGTCTGGTGCGGCTGCACCCGCGACACCAATGGTGGACGGTACTAGGGTGATCGTTAGCATCCCCGCCCCTTTCCCTTCTTCCCTAATCATATCCATCCCAAGGCGTGGCTGGAAGCTGTAGAAGCTCAAAACTACAGCGCAACCGATCTTCCTCGCGTTTTGACATTGCTACTCCAAAATACGTCGCATGACTGGTTTAAAAAACATACGTGGGTAGATTGGGATACTTTCAAGCAAGCCTTCTTGGCTCGATTCGATACGGTCAGTAAAGATGCCGCCTGGTACGTGCTCGAAAATCGGCCACAAGGACCAGGGGAATTGTTGCCCAATTTCGTCGATCGATTTCAAACCACGCTGGACAAATCTGGGCGAGACGAGAAATCCTCTTGAGATTTGTTCATCGATCATGTACGAAGTCCGACATTGAAAGGCAAACTGCAGAAAAAGGTCCCGCCGCAAACACACCAGTTATCAGCTATCATCGCTAAAGCGTTGGAATTGGACCTGGCTGATACAGAAAAGTATATCAGCCAGGGAGACGAAGACATTACAGATACCATACGGGATGTAACGGCTAAAAGGCGATCATGGCTGCAGGCGGTCGAACGGTTTTATCCCCGCCCCGACCATGACCTTCCCGGCGGGATCGTTTCCGATATCCCGCCTGCTTCTTCTTCCTCTCCCCCGGTGAATCAATCGATCGCAGCCGTTAAAAGCGGAATCTCAGCCGAACCCCCCTCGCCGGCCATAACCAACTTACACCTTGCCCAGATGATCCATACGGCCACTACCAAGCAGTCCGAATGGATGAGCAACCTGATCCAAATGCAGGTCGCTCACATGGAACGAATGGAACAAATAATGAGTAGGCTAATCAAGCCTAACCCGGCCTCTGCTCGGTCGGCCCCCGCATCATTTCCACTCTTACGTGCCTCGCCTGCCCCAAGGTACGCCCCTCAGTTCCCTCACCTAGCCAATCCAGCAGGAAAGATCGAGTGTTTTAACTGCAAACAGCCCGGACATTTCGCCCGAGACTGCCCGCAGCCAAAACGTAGTCAGGCTCCGCCTGCGGCGGCCCCCGTGACCATGAATCAGGGACGAGTGGCCGCTTTGATGGATAAAGCCTAGGGAGGAGAACTCGTGGCTTATGCCCCAGAGGAGCCTTCCCCCTCGACGACAATGGCGTCGACATCACGAGCTTCTCCCTCTGACGCTGCGGACGTGGTCGATCCACTCGAATATCTTCATCTTGCAGGGATGGTCGGAGCAATCCGATCGGCCCCTGATGATCTCGAATGGGTCGATCGGGAATCCAATCCTGATCCGCAGTTCCGAACAGGAGAGATTGACGTGCTACGAGCAGTCAAACAACTGGATATTCGTGTTTCGATCCCGGTGGGACATCTCCTCACCATATCTGAAGCGGCGAATGATAAGCTTTTACAACATTGCCAGAAAAATCAAAAGCGCTTCACCTATCAGCGCATACAACGAATGTTAAAGAAGAAGGAAGGAAACGAGGAAGTGGCACAACCCCAACCCGAAGCCGGCGAACCTGAGGCCGCACGAATAGCAGCGATCTCTTTAGTAGGGAAAGATCACTTCGTACGAGCTCGGCTGGTGCTATGGAAAAGTGCGGAGTGTGATTGCGAGATTTAGGGCAAGCTGTTTAACGCCCTTATCGACACAGGGTCTCCTGCAGTAGCCATATCATTAGACACTGTCAGAAAGACGGGACGACTCAGATCCATTCTTCCTCAATCTGGCAAAGACAATTATGTCTCCGCCGACGAGGAAACAATGAATATCGTAGGCATTATTGAAAACGTGGTTGTAAAGGTTGGACGAGTACACGTCCTCGTTAACGCGCTCGTGATAGATGTGCGCTCCTATTCTGTACTATTAGGATTGCCTTGGGCGATGGCGGTGGGCGCACGATTGCATTTCGATTCGAAACAACCGGTGCTCACTCAAACTGGGGGAAAGCCTCAAACTGTTCCTTTGCGGATTTCCACCCGGACGATAAAACGAACCCCTAACTCGGCCCAAATAGAGATGATTAGATACATCAATCCCGAGGAGTGTTCTTCCTCGGATATTGATAGTGGAGCCAAGGAACAGGAATGCGAAGAAGAGCTGCCTAGCGAAGATGAATGGAAGCACCTGGTTGAACTTTTCAAACACGAAATTCCCGAAGAATTCCAAGTGTGCCCCGACCCTGCTCGGAGCTTCCACGTGCCTCCGATAACTCAAGTTAGTCCTTCGGTCCTGCTTGGGGAACCTATATTACAAGTATCTGACCTGGCCGATGATTCGGAACCCCCTTGCACCTTGTACGAAGGAGCTCTCTCCTTACGAACACGTTATCAGCAAACGAAACAATATCTGGATGTTTCTGTTTTTCCGCCCAGAATGTTACTAACGACAGGAGCCACCATCGCTTTGATTAAACAAGAGGCGGAAACACCGGTAAGTGATGTACCTGATCTGATGCAGGAAATGACGGATCTAACGGGGCTAACTGTGAAACCGACCTCGGTTGGTTCGGAGACTGATGCTGAAACTAAAGAAACAGAGATGATTAGCCCTGCTAAGTCCCAGATGATAGCAACGGTCTTCTTTGTTCGCACCAGTAGTCCCGTTTTCTCTAGTGTCTATGATCGACGGGAACGGCCAGTTGATTGGGTCGATCTGCCCCTTAAGATTTCTAGGGAATCAACAATTACACTACCAAGTCACGTTCCCGCGAAACTTCAAAAGTCGTTAATCTGTGTGTTAAATGGTTACGCAGAAGTATTGAGCATACACGATAATGACATCGGCTTAACTAATGTGATCGAGCATGCCATTCTCACGGGAGACCATCCACCCATTAGCTGCGTTCCTTACCCATACTCGTCAGCTCAAAGAGCGGCCGCTTTTCAGCGGATTAAAGAATTTGAAGCTAATGGATGGATCGAACCCGCCATAGGTCCCTGGTCTTTTCCCGTAGTAATCGTGCCTAAAAAGGCCGGAGGGATTCGCATTTGCATCGATTATCGAAATTTGAATGATATCACGATCAAAGATGTGTACCCCTTCCCCCGGATTTATGAGTTGTTGGATGCGATTGGGAGTGCTCAAATTTTCCGCAAGTTTGATGTTCGCCATGGGTTCCATCATCTTCTCGTTCGAGAAGAAGATCGTCCGAAAACAGCGTTTGTACTTTTCGAGGGCACGTGGCAGTGGATTCGATGTCCGATGAGTATCTGCAATGCCCCCGCGACCTTTCAACGGGCCATGAACATGGTTTTTCATAATTTCGTGAGAAAGACTCGTTTGGCACTGAGCATCATCAACTACTGCGTGATTGTGTACATGGATGATATCTTGGTGTATTCGAGTTCCTACGAGGGACACGTGCAGCACATCGAATGGACACTGCACGCATTACGAGACGCGGGCTTCAAGGTGGCGCTTGAGAAGTGTTAATTTTTTCTCACCACCATTTCCTTTCTAGGGCACGTGGTGACAGACAAGGGACTCCAGTCGGAGCCACAGAAGGTGGCAACTGTCAGGGATGCGCCGGTGCCTACAACTATCACGCAAGTTTGCGCCTTTCTGGGCCTGGCCTCGTACTACCGAAGATTTATCAAGGGCTTCGCAGCAATTGCGGGACCCCTCACGAATCTGCTGCGCAAAGATTAGCCGTTGATCTGGACGCCGGAATGCAATCAAGCGTTTTCCAAACTCAAGGCCGCTCTCATTTCGGCTCTGGTCCTTATAAGACCGGACCCCGAAAAACCTTTTGTTCTCATCACAAACTGACAGCCAGAGGCAATTTCGGCGATCCTTGCCAAGGTGGGACCAAGCGGACTGAGAGTGTGGTGGAGTATGCCTCCAAATCGGTGCCTGCTTGCAAGCGCAACTACGCCGCTCCAACGGGGGAATGCTACGCGGCTCTCTGGGGAATCAGCCACTTTCGCGCTTACCTGTACGGGCGGAAGTTCACCTTGGTAACTGATCATGAGCCCCTGTTGGCTCTGAAGAAATCGAAGGATTACTCTGGCATGATCGGGCGATGGGCAACAGTGCTGCAGAGCATGGACTTTGACATTCGTCATCGGAAGCACGAGAGACACGGGAATGCGGACGCACTGACACGACTGCACCGACCCGAGAAAGTTCCGAAGAGTGAGGAGGTGATTCTGTGGAACGAACCTGAACATGAGATCGGACCTCGGTACGACCAAGTGGAGATCTTATCGAAGCAGTGAGTGACACGAGGACTAATTGGTCTGTTCTACCCTCTCTGCATCCCTTCCTTCTCTGTCATCATGGCTACCCCACTTGACTCCGCAACCCCTTCCTCTCCTACGAATTCTGCCCCTCTCACATCCTCAGCTTTCTTTGCCACCCTCCCTGATAAATTCTGTTATTTTTGCACGTGCATTGCACGGGTCTATGGGGTCGACTGTCATCCCTTCGAAACCGGGTTTGTCGACTGAGTAGAATGTGCCATGTGTGTCAATCGTGCGCACAGGGCCTGCGTTCGATATCGGACGAATAGCAAGGAATGAAGGTGCCCCCTGTGTAGAACGAACAAACTCCCCATGGAGGTTTGATTCGAGGCCGCCCGTACGGATGGCCTTGAATATGACGAAAAATACCGACGGGCGGAGGTTTGGACGGATAAAATTTTATTGGCGAAATTAGCGGGATTATCATTGGGCCACCTCACCAAACACGACAGACGTAGGGCGACCGAGAGATCTCGGGACTATCGATGGGTCAACGGTCATTTGGAAAAGCGTAAAACTAACGGATCGGGCTCGTGGTTGACGGTTCCCCATCCATTCCAGAGATATGATTGGATCCGATCTGCTCACGAAGAACAGGCGGCTCATTTCGCGATACGTGTCACAAAGGCAACTGTAGATCAGAACCGATGGTTCTGGTCCAATATACGAGATGATGTCAAATACATTGTTGTTAACTGTCTGGTTTGTACCGCTGATCGCGCCCCTATACGGGGAGCAAACACGATCGTACCAACGGAAGTAGAGCGTCCTTTCCAGCGAGTCAGTATGGACACGACAGATATCGACGTGCCACCTGGCCCAAACCGCTGTGAATATTCTATCCTGCTAGTATTAATAGATCATTTTTCCAAGTACATCGAAGTCTATCCCTGTAAGACCCGAAAAGTCGCAGAAATAGCTACGTACATCGAACGGTTCCTCTATACTCATCTAGATACGGAAGAAATTCAAACCGACAATAGGTTTGAATTCAAGGGTGAGGTAGAAGAACTGCTTGCGCGAAGGGGCGTCATGCTCTGACATACGGCACCCCACGTGTCCCAGTCAAACAGGTTGGCCGAAAATGCCAACCGTATGATTAAAACCGCTCTTCGCAGGAACTGAGCGGCACATGACACGCGTCCTTGGCCCGAGATCGTATATCAGATCGTCGGGATCCACCGGGCCACCCCTCACGAGTCCACGGGGTTTACCCCTTTTCAACTTCGAACTAATAGCCTCCCCTGTGTTGAATACCGGGGTAACTCGGAAATTGGTGAAGCAGGGGGTAGAGACACGCGTGCAGCTCTCAAGGCCAAGGCCAAAAGGTACACCGAATTAATGGAACGGGCCGTCCCGAAGCTAACCCGAAAAAGGCAAAGGATGACCGAACTGGCCCACGGTAGACAGGTCCGTAGCTACAAGGCTCGGAATGGAAATGCTGGGCCCCAACATCAATATAAATTAGGGGACCTAGTGCAGGTACGTAAATGTGCACGCGACCGGAAACTCGCTCCCAAGTTTTCTGGCTGTTTTCGTGTTGTCGAGCTCGGACCCAACGGCGCCAACATGGTGCGCATTGCGCCTGAGTCTAGTGCCAGCCATAGCTCTGTCCCCATCGTCCGGCATACCTCCTACCTCCGTCTCCTTCCTCCTTCCGATCTTCCTCCCTCTTCTTCCTCGAAAAGCGAGGAGAACGACGACGATCTAACCCTCTCTCCACTCTCTCCCTCTTGTCCTTCGACATCCTCCCCCACCTCGCCATGAGTTTTATCACGGAGCGGGTTCTTGACACACAGCTGTTGCAGCCACGTGGCCACATCTCAGAGATTCGGTAAGTTTGTCACCCTCGGCTCAATGCGGATCTTCAGCGTTTGATGCGATTCTTCTGCGACGAAGGTATCTGTGCCGCCGCCGCGTTTCGAATCGAAGGAAGTCCTCACGCAGTAGTATTCGCGGAGGTAACCACATTTCATCGGCGAGTGGGTCCCAGAACGAGCCACGTCACCACGATTGCAGCGTTCAGCGGCGACATCAGCTCGGTCAATCCGCAGTGGCATACCGCGATCTTGACCTCGCTGCGCGAGTGGACGGAGCAAGTGTCCAACGTGTAGCAGCACGTCCTCGCCCGACAGGGGTATAACCTCATCTCGATCTTTGCACCGGATCTTGGCGATATTCGCCGATCACCCCGCGCGAGCAGCCAGTTGTGATCCCAACCCTCGTCCCCTTCCGACATCCCCAATGAACCACGCCGATCTTCTCGCTCCTCTCTCTATCTTTGGTCTCCCCTCTCTCTTCCCCACCTTCTGGCAATCCGATCTTCATCCTTCTCTTTCCTTCTCGTTTGAGCCTCTTTCAGTCCCTCTTATCAATCCTGGACATTGTCGGTTGTGGTGCGAAACTTTTGAGGAGCTGTCTTTCTGCTTGGCCAGAGTACAGGTGACATGGACCACGACCAGCGGGCATCCTGCGTGGATCGAAAATCTGGAGCTGCTAATCATCCAAGCTTGGAGGACTAACGTGGAGGGCGATCTTTTTGGCTTTTTCTTTGGATCGGTACAGCCGGGGCGCCGCCAGCTGATTGCGCAAGAGCTCATCGCACCAATCGTGCAATTGGCAGACGATCTCTCGCTCGACATCTATTCACAGAGTGACGACAGTCCTGCTCCGTACATATTCGAGCGATCATTGGATCTGTACCTTCAGTGGGGACTGCGTGCTTGGAGGAACCTAGGGACGAGGATACGCTACCATCGCGGCAGGAGTATCTCAAGCCGTACGATATCATCCCTCACGCCTTTTATCCAAGGGTGGAGGAAGTGGTGATCGACGACGACGAAGAAGACGAGGACGAGGAAACATCGGAGGAGGGAAGCTATAGTGAACATAGCGAGGGCRASYTGAGCGAAGGAGAAGAGGAGGAAGAAGAAACCGGATCTGAGTGGGAAGCCTTGCCGGAGGAAGCGACGCGTACGGGAACGGAGGCGGAAGATCCGGAAGCGGCGCGAAAGCGCGAAGAAATTGCCACCGGGAAGCGCTTGCTGGAGTTCGCCAGCGAAGCTAACCTGCGCATCGGTAAGGATCCGACCAGGGATCCAGAGCCGCCGAAGCACGAAGATGGCGACCCTGCAGCCGCCACCTCAAGTACCGCGCGATGGAGACGGAGCCGATCCCCCTCCTCCTCCAGCCCCACCCGTCCCCTAGTTCGCCCACGTACCGATGCGGGCGATAGGCCTTCGTCCTCGGACGCTGTCCCGCCGACCCCTTGATTTCCTCACCCTCGAGCAGATCCGTACCCCCGTCACCTTCCCTTCCCATCCCTTCCTTCCCCATCTCTTCCTTGACTTCTATTCTACCCGCCTACTCGCCACCGTCCACCCCCACGCCTCCCCTCAATCCGTTGCCCCCATGTTCTGCTGGCATCTCCTGCTGTTCAGCGCTGCATGGGAGCGATGCAACGTGGTAGAGGTTTACTACGTTGCCACGGGGACAATCCCCGCCTGCCGCCACCACGAGTTCTTTCGAGCGGCGCTTTTCTGCACCCTCTCCTCCTTCTATCGCGACTACCTTACTTCCCTCCCTCGCAGCGGCGATCACTTCCCCCACTTCCACCGGATCATCCGATATGAGGAGCTTCTGGTGACGATGGAAGGAATGAATTGCTTCCTACCCCCACTTCCTCCCCGTCGACCCCGTGAAATCCCCTCCATGTACCGCCTCTATTGGCCCGTTCCAACTACTCCTAGTAGGAGGTAGATCCCGATCACATCACGACTCC
>BFEA01000123.1:1054063-1066785 GCA_003427395.1 Chara braunii
CCCACTTCCCAACCAAGTAGTAATAATAGCAATAGTTCGGGGGCCCCCGGGCTGGCCCCCGAACGTTCGGGCGTTCGGGCTCCCGTTTGGGGGCCGAACACCTCCAGGTTCGGCCCTCGCCAAAACATTGTTCGGGGCCTAAAAATAAGTGTTTTTTTCTGATTTTTTTTTGTGAGTTCTCTATGATGTAATCTACAGGCCTATAAATTTTGAAGCCATTCGGCTTAGCCAAAAAAACATTAAAAATCGTCAAATATGGGGGAGTCAAAACGTGCTCGCCCACTCACTATTTTGTTTTTTTTCACTTTTAACTTTTTGTTTTCACTTTATTTCGGGGCCTAAACAATTTTATTATTTTTTGAAACATTTGTTATGAGTTATTGATTATGTAAACTACATATCCATCAATTTTCAGGGCATTTGTCAATGCCAAACAAAAATTAAAAATCGGCAAAGATGGTGGTGTCGAAAAGGTGCTGGCACACTCACTCATTTTAAATTCTTTATATTTTTTCTTATTTTTATCATAGTGTTTATTTTCTGTATTTGATTTTTTTAATTCAAATTTGGTAAAGAATTGGGATGTAGTGCCCAGGGGCCTGGACCCACTAGCGAAGTATTCTACGACGTGTGACACAGTTTTATGGTTTTTTGGAAAATATAAAGTGATTTTTTATTTGCGTGAATGGATCCTTTTCTGATTTAAAATGAAGTGAAATAACACATAAAACTATGAAGATTAGCTGTGCACCCGAATTCATGGGTTGGTACGATCTCCTTCACGTAAGTCTTCATAGTGATGTACCGTGGCAATAAAATGTGTCCACGAACACCGCCACGAGGATGAACAAGTAATGGCTATAGGGATACATTCATCCCCATGTATCTCATGATGCCTCTAACAGGCCATCCGACAGACGTGGAAGCATTCCTGTCAGACCCACAACGATATCTGAATTTCACATTTCTAGTTCTATTTCTCAAAGCCCCCCCCCAAAAAAACGAAGTCTGGAAATCACCCCCCCCCCTTTAGAGCCCATAAAATCCAGACTTTCCGGCCACGCAAAGCCACGAGCTATCATGTCCAAGTTAGTCCAACTTTTTTTCTTATTTTTTTTCGACACATCTCATTGGACGGGAAGTGGGCATCTTTACAATCCCAGCTCGGAAACTACCAGGCCGTCCAGATCCGATCTATTCGACGGCCATACTGAGTCACTCTATGCCACACGTGATCGAAATGCTTGACGGCGTGGTAGAATACCTCGCTAGTGGGTCCAGGCCCCTGGCAAATGTTGTTTAGTTTATTTTTCTCCATACCATATTTTGTTTTCGGAATTTTTTGAAAACTGTTTTTTTTTTTTGTTTTGTTTTTTTTTGGACCCGAGTTCGGCCCGAACGGCCGAACGCCTTTCGAAGGGGTCCTGGGCATTCGGGTTCTGGCGTTCAGGTTCGAGCGTTCAGCCCGTCCCGAACGCCGGTAACCGTGTATATACATATATATAAAAAAATAAGATAATAATAAAAAATAAATAAATTTAAATTAAAATAACTATAAATATATAATATATAATATATAATTATATAAATATCAAATTAACAATTAAAAATAAAAAATAAAAAATAATTAATAATAAATAAATAATAAATAATAAATCATTGTTGCCGGCGTTTGGGACGGGCCGAACGCCCGAACCCGAACGCCCGAACGTACGGAACCCCTTCGAAAGGCGTTCGGTCGTTCGGACCGAACGAGGACCAAAAAAAAAGAAAAAAAAAAAAAAAACAAATCTAAAAAAATTCCAAAAACAAAATATGTTATGGAGAAAACGTAAACTAAACAACATTTGCCTGGGCATTGTATCCAAATTCTTTACCAAATTCGAATTAAAAATCAAATAGAAAAAATAAACACTATGATAAAAATAAGAAAAAATAAAAAGAGAATTAAAATGAGTGAGTGTGCCAGCACCTTTTCCACACCGCCATCTTTGCCGATTTTTAATTCCACAGATATGTAGCTTACATAATCAGTAACTCATTAAAAAGTTTTTGTAAAATAATAAAATTTTTTAGGCCCCGAAATAAAGTGAAAACAAAAAGTTAAAAGTGAAAAAAAACAAAATAGTGAGTGGGCGAGCACGTTTTGACACCCCCAACTTTGACGATTTTTAATGTTGTTTTGGCTTAGCAGAATGGCTTCAAAATTTATAGGCGTGTACGTTAAGTCATAGAAAACTTACAAAAAAAACTTCAGAAAATAAAACTTAGCTTTAGGCCCCGAAACATTTTTTGGCGGGGGCCAAACCTGGAGGTGTTCGGCCCCCGAACGGGACCCCGAACGCCCAAATGTTCAGGGGCCAGCCCGGGGCCCCCCGAACGTTTGGTCAGGTAACCCTATGATAAATAATAAAATATAAAATATAAAATATAAAATATAAAATATAAAATATAAAAAAATAGAGACATATATATATATACTGCGTTGCGACTTGTACTCACCCCCATACGAGTACAAGTCGTATTCATTTCTCGTACGGTATTCGTACTCTAAGGACCGTGCGACTTTTTTTTTTTTAATGGTTTTTATTTATTTTTTATCAAATTCTAATAAGAGTCTGCAGATGGTGCTCAGCCAAATGTTTCCTGTATTGTGATTCTGCGACACATATTTGTTTTCCGGATTTTTTTGACGAACTGTTTTTTTTTTTTTTTTTCGTACAGGGCCGTACGCGGGGGTACAGGCTCCCGTACAGATATTACCTGTACGTTTCGTATGGAAAGGCCCCATACGTGTATAATATATATATATAATAATTAAAAAATAATAATAATAATAATTAAATAAATAAAATATATAAGAAAATAATAATAAAATAATAATAAAATAAAAAGCAAAATGAGTAAATAATAATAGATAATGAAATACATCAAAAAATAAAAAATCAGTAAAAACTAGGATAAATATAAATTAAAAATAAAAAATAAAAAAATAAATGTGTACAATTCCTCCTCATAGATTTCGCACAAACACATACACACACACACACGCACATGCACACATGTATACTATCAGTTTCCACCTCCCAATTGAAAAACTGAGAACTTTTAAATAAAATAAAATAAAATAATAATAATATATATAGATAGCATTAGGAATGAAATATAATAAATTATAAAATATAATAAATAATAAATAATAAATAATAATAATAAAAATAATAAATAAAAAAATAGAATAAAAACACACACAACTCAAATCTTATCCACAAAATAAAAATATAGTACGAGTAGCCATTTATGATTCCGCACACACACAAACACGTACACCTTTTTTAACATGATACGCCTACGCACCATCAAGACGTGGTCCCCCTCAATGCTAAAAATTGCTTAGGCATCGAACCCCTCAATATACAAGACTCGCACCCTGCTACAATTAAAAGAAACACCCGTCCTTAATCCCGCACCCCACTCCCCAACCCACGTCTATAATAACACCCGTAAAAATATTAAAACATAGCCTATAAACGATAACCCAAAAACAAGTTATGTTTTTTTTAAAAAAAAAACAGCGAACTTCCCCACACCCTACACACATACTAAGAAGAGCTAACCATGAAAAAACCCACCTTGTTGACGAACCTGTAAAAGTACCATGCAAAGTCGGACCAAAACGCACCTACTCTAGACAAACCAACACTCCACCTACAGCACCACGCCCAAACGACACCACTCTCCACCTATACGGCACACAAGTCGCCGCACGACCAAGCAAGACGACGAAAAAGATCCCCCTCCCTCAGCCTTGAGACTTACACACCATAGCCAACTCACCGCCCAAACGACAAGCTAGCCCACACCCCCTGCGACACTGGCAATCAAACAGGACAAACATAGACGTGGCGCAAACAAACACAAGCTTGCAGTAAATGCGGCAGCACATTCCTCAGTCAGTATGACCCCTCTTGAAGACACAGAACCATCAACACTTACAACAAGATGGAATACTCACAACCCCCACTACCCACCCCCCAACAGAATGGCAGCAAACATGACCCCCACAGGGAGTGGCAGCGGAACAAAACCAATGACCCTAATAGATAAACCATCAAGGCGGGTAATGCTTGACAAAAGGGTGACACAATGCAGGGTCGACCATGAAAAAGGAGAGTCAGGAATAGGTTGGAGATATGCCTAACTGAAGGCATGCAAGAGCCGACACTAGGGTGATGACTCTAATGAGGGCAGTGGGTGAGGGAAACATGCACACAACTCACCGACTGGGAAGGAGGGAGATAGATCTGGGAGCAGGGAAGCCAAGATAACGCTACGGTCCCAATACCTATGTGATACCAAGGGAGAGCCCAACTCAAGGAGACCCAGCTAAGTGAGAACCACCATGCGACTGATGCAAGGGGATGTACAGGGTAGGGTAGTGGCGTGAAGTAGTCATGTTCAAAGTAGATGAAGCCGATAAGATGGCTGAAGTCGAGAAGGTAACTGAAGACGTCGAGGTAGTCGATGACGTTTATGAAGTAGGAGTCGAGTCGATGTCGAAGCAGAGCCGCAAAACACCGACATCCTGAAGAAGCTGATGATGGAGTACCTGATGGTGTGAGTCAGTTGGGAGAAGTGGGTGATATGAGTATCAGTCGTCGAGATGCCGAGGGCGTTGACGAGTGAGTTGTGGACGCGCGGAGACGTGTGTCCGCTGCTGAAGAACGGCCTCTGAGGGAGCGGGCTCATCCTCAGCGATCTCCTCAGCCGGAGGAGGAGGAAAAGAGTCAGTCGGCTGCGTAGGACCGGATGTCTCAACACGACGAGCACGGTCAAACGCACGCACCAACATCCGGGTGTGCTGCAAGTGCTTGAGGGGCTCATGCGTGGAGGGGTATCGTGGGTAACTTGGCGAGATACGATGTCGGTAACGACGAACTCCTCATGACCATCCACCATGATAGGTAGAGGGCGCTCATAAGGGCGTCCGGCGAAGCGCTCAAACGGTCTGCGATAAGGACGCAACAATGAGACGTGGTAAACATCGTGTACGCGAGCCTGTCAAAGGTAATCCGGTAGCTTCACGCGGAAGCTGACCGGACTAGCAGCAATATCAGAACCGACGCCCTGAAGGATGCGGCATGGACCGAAGAAACGGCGCCTGAACTTGCGAAGCGTATCCGTTTCGAGCTGCAAGTGGCGTGCGTCGATGAGCACATCGTCACCGACTTTGAATGGGTGATCCATTCGTGATTGGTTTGCTCGTGCAACCATGCGAGTCTGGGAGTCGTCTAGACTCTCGTGTGCGCGCTTCATAATCGCCGCCATATAGGCGATCCAGTCGTCAAGCGCAGGACAACGAGTGTCTAGGAGCAACCGCGATGGTCATAGGAAATCCGCGGTTACGCGAGGGTGGTAGGTGAGATCGCAATAGAATGGCAACATCCCTGTGGCTGGCGAAACAGCGTGGTTATACGTTATCTCCTCGTGGGCTAAGTGTAAGTCCCACTGCTGGTCATCCCTAACAAACTTTCAGAGGATATTACCAAGAGTTTTGTTGGTGACCTCAGTCTGACCTCCCAGGAGTTTTGTTGGTGACCTCAGTCTGACCATCTGTCTGAGGGTGGTAAGAGGATGAGAAGCGGAGCAGGGATCTGTACACCTCGTGTAGGCGTCGCTAGAATTTGCTGGTAAATTGCAAGTCACGGTCGGAGATGATGCTCTGAGGTAAGCCATGATCTCTCACGACTCGGTCGAAGACGATGTCGACGACCTCACGAGCGCTGATGCGATAGCGGCACGAGACAAAACGTGCCCGCTTCGTGAAACGATCGACGACGACCAATACAGCATCATGACGCGCTTAGTGGGTGGGCGGAGGGGACCAATGAAATCCATCCAGATGAACTGCCAATGACCCTCGGGTATGGGTAAGGGCTGAAGTAACCCATACGGAAGGTGTTTCACACTGTTCACCTCCTAGCAGGTAGGATACTCGTGGATGTAAGCTTTGACGAAGTCCTTGGACTTTGGCCAGATGTATAGGCGGCAAACACGAGCCAGCGTCTTGTGGAACCCCATATGACCGACAGTTACCTGGTCATGGAACTCTGCTACAGCCTGGACACGGAGTTTTCCGGTGGAGGGAACGCAAATATGTGGTTCTAGCTGACAAGATCTACCATGCCAGTACACGAGAGCATTTTCCCCGATGGAGTATGAGGGAACGGTTTTGCCACTCCACGGTGTCGCGTGGATGACGCGATAATCAGGGCAGTGGCAGTATTGAGTGCGATATGCATCGCTCACTGACTGATCAATAGTGGTGATGGAGATGACAGCAAGATGGATGGGTTCCTGATTGTGATCAGGACGGCGGGACAGGGCATCGATGACGCGGTTCGTTTCCCCCTTGATGGGTTGAGTGGTGAAATCGAATTCGGATAAGTCACGCCACCAACAAGCGTGTCGAGGGGAAAGCTTGAGCTTCGTGAGGAAAGCCTGAACAACTGAGTTGTCCGTGCATACCGTGAAGGGCGCCCCGTGCAGGTAATAACACCAATGCCGGGAAGCATAAACTACCACGAGAACCTAACGTTCATCGGCAGTATAGTTTATCTCGGCAGGCAGTAGCTAACGGGAGTAGAAGGCAATCGGACAATCCCCAGCACGAGCCTCGACAGTCCCATCCTTCGCGATGGTTGGGGAGTAAGTAACGGGAGGACTGTCAGTGGAGGAAAGTGGTGGGAGGGTAGACGTTAGTCGAGAAGCAGTGTCAGCAGGAAGGGGGGGGAAAGGAGGAACATGGGGATAAGGTGAATCAAGGGGAGAGGGAAACACTTGAGAAAGGACAACTCCTACTACAAAATTTGATGCATCGGTAGGGATGATTAAGGGGCGATCAAAATCGGGGAGGCGAAGAACCAGCGCACAAGTCACCACTTTCTTGAGGGCGTGAAAGGCGTCCTCGCACAAAGGTGTCCAAAACCACGGCGGGTTTTTCCAGAGGAGGGTGGAGGTAAGGACGTAGGAATACCTAGCGCTGATGAAATTACTATAGTAACTAGTGAGGCCTAGAAAACTGCGAAGCTGCTTGGCAGATGTGGGGACGGGCCACTCTGCAATAGCAGTGATCTTCGCGTCGTCTATATGGAGACCATGGTCAGACACATGGTGTCCTAGGAAATCCACTTTGCTCTGGGCAAAGTGACACTTACTAAGCTTGGCATAAAAGCCATGCCTGTGTAAGCGCTGTAGGACATCGCGGAGGTGTCTGAGATGGTCTTCTAAGGTACGACTTTAGACCAGGATGTCGTCTAGGTATGTCCCTGAAGATGTCATTCATCGCCGTCTGGAAGGTGGCGGGTGCATTGGTGAGGCCGAATGGCATCACCGTGAACTCATAATGGTCGAAGCGCGACCGAAAGGCGGTCTTGGATTGGTCCTCTGTGGCTACGCGGATCTGGTGGTAACCGCTACAAAGATCGATCTTCGTGAAAAAGCGGTTGTCTGCCAGACGGTCAAACAACTCATCCGCGCGAGGCATAGGATAGTTGTTCTTAACCGTGTAACGGTTAAGACCGAGGTAGTCAATGCAGAGGCGAAGAGTTCCGTCCGTTTTGCGAGCAAAGAGAACGGGTGCACCCCAAGGGGAGTTACTAGGTTTAATGAAACCCAGTCGACAAAGCTCCTCAAGCTGACGTTCGAGTTTCGTCGCCTCTGGAATCGAGAGTCGGTAAGGTGCCTGATGGTGGACACGATAGTCAGGCACGAGCTGGATAGAATGCTCAACATCGTGCATGGGAGGGATCCCGCTGTATGAGAAATAAGGGGGGGAAACGTCGCAGTACTCTCGAATCAAATCGCAAACGGGGGGCTCTAAGTCAGCCGTGAATCGCATGAGTTCCTCAACCTTTTCGTCGAAGGGACCTGGGATGCCGAGGGGGTATCCGCAGGCTGGCGGGTGGATGTGGAGATGGGAGCCGCGAAGATGGAGAAAGGGTCAGGGGGATTGGGCTCCAATGAGATGAGTTCAACCTCGGGACAGAGTGGATCGTAGTGAAGAAGATCCATGACGTTCACTGAGTAGAACGTGATGTCCTCCTGTCGTATGAAGTGAGCAAACTGACGAGGAGAAGTGAAGGCGATGTTTGGGTGGGACCCAGGGGGACGAGGGTCCTGGGAGGTAGGTCTGGAGAGGTGTCGCCCGAGGTTCCAATGAAGGGGACTCGATGGGTTTGACAACACTTCGTTTTGAGAACGAGTGTCTCAGTCACCGATTCAACCTCTGTGCCACGGAACCGGCGAGACCAGGGAGTGTCAAGGATAAAGTCGTACCCAGTCTCCAACACGTTAAAGTATGCGGAGGATTGGTAGCGCCGAGACGCCTGGGTACTATCTGATGGTTGGAGGGTGAGGGAGAAGTGGAGATCAGGGACCGTCTGATCGAAGAAGCTCTGCATCTTGTTATCCCCGAGGGTAACGGAGATAGGAAAGCAAGATCCGGAGGTAGCTAGGCGAGCTTCCTCAACCACGCGAGGGTGAACGAAGTCTCCCTACGAGCCTGAGTCCCATCAAGTGCGGTACACCCTCGTAAATGTCCCCAGGCGAATAGGGATAATGGGGAGGGTGCGATCAGGGTCAGAGAGCAGAGCGAGAAGACGACGCAGGATGTTGGCGTATCTCGTGAGTCACTCCTGGCGAGCCTGAAGGATGCAAAAGTCCAGGAGAGATGACACAACGTCATTGTGAGTCAGCTGGGCACTACAACGAGTTGTGCGAATGGCGCGACGCATCGAAAGTCTCGGAGGGGAAGGACTAGATGTGGCGGTCTGTTGTGGGGCAGACGGTACCTCGACAGACGACGGGGCAGAGGGAACTGCGTCTGTCATATCCTGATGATCCTTTGGTGGGGTAGCCAAAGGGGCAAACCGCGACTCGGTGGTCGGGAAGCCGGCTACATGCGAGGCCTCAACGGTACACTACAGCGTGGCTAGCTGGGTGGGGCTGGCAGGGCGGGGCTGTGGGGGGAATGAGATCGGTGACGACGAGAAATATCCACGTAGTGACGATCGAGGTGGCATGGTATGGACACCGTGAGGAGGTGTGTCCATCCTAGCGGCAATGAAGGCAGCCGCGACAGGCCTCGAGGGCGGCACGCTCCTCAAGAGATAGAGCTCCGCGAGGAGGAACAAAACCCTGCGGGAGGTCTATCTGAGGAACCGTGGTCGTGAGGGCGCCAGCCTGTGCAACCCGACTGCGTGCACGACCCATGGCAGACATGGCCATCCGCAGGCGCTCGGGCACTGGAACAGTGTCGTCATCCAAGTGATACTGGATGACGACTCGGAGCTCGATGTCCTCGGGGGGCGTCCCCAAGGGTAAGGTCAAGCTTGGCAGAGGCGTCCTCACCGTACTCTAGAGAATTGTAGCGCCGAGAGAATGGCGCTCTAGGTCGAGCTGGTCGGCAAAAGTGGTCAACGAAGGAGGATCGACCGCGGGTAGCACCACGTGACTGGGTGGCGGCGGCAGTGGATCGCGAAGAAGATGGGGCGTCGGAGAGACGACTCCGCATCTTCTGGTACTGTCGAGCAGCCTCGTAGGCCTGCTCTGAGGAGGCGAAGCTCTGTCGCAAGAGCTTGATGCGGTAGTCAGTCGGCAGACTGACTACGAACCTGTTGGTCAAAAGGACCTCAGGTACAAGTTCCTCATCACAAATGAGGCGGGCGTCCTGAAACACTCTAATGTGATGCTCAAGATTGGCTAGTGCGGAGGACCCGCGCCACTGTATCTGGGTGACCCGATCTACAGCGTTAGTCGGATCGTGGAGAGTGTCGTAGCAGTCATGGAGGAACGCTGTGAAATCCGTGAGAGTAGGAGCCTCACCTGCGCGTACGATAGGAATAATAGTTCTCCCATGCGGGAGAACGCGCTGCCTCGCAATTTAGTTGCGAGAGTGGAGCACCACAACTCCTGACGAGTGTCAGTCAGTGTCAGCACACGTGTGGCAGCCTGCAACCAGTGCGACACATGCATAGTACCGTCGAAGTCGGGTATGTCCGACATACGCACAAGGTGGGTATACCCGAGATTCGAATTCGGGTCTGTGTTTCAGCAGTTATGGGTTGCTCACGTAGCTAAGGCATGTTGGTCTCTGCACGTGTTTGCTAGGGCTTGGCTGCACTACTCACCAAATGTGCAAAACTAGAATGAATCTTCTGCAGAACATGGAATAATACGCCGCCATATATTTTGTCTTTTGTGCATGTGGTGAGTAGAGGCCCTCTGGGCCACTGCACGTATTCCTAAGAAAAGAAAAACGAGGAAAAAGAAAATTATCGTTTTCTTTTCTTAGGAATACATGCAGTGGCCCTAAGGGCCTCTACTCACCACATGAACAAAAGACAAAACATATGGCGGCGTATTATTCCATGTTCTGCAGAAGATTCATTCTAGTTTTGCACATTTGGTGAGTAGTGCAGCCAAGCCCTAAGAGTCACGTGCAGAGACCAACAGGCCCTAGCTACATGAGCAACCCGTAACTGCTGAAACACAGACCTGAATTCGAATCTCGGGTATATATTCGGCCAGCTCGTGCTTTATTTCATATTTACTGCCTGCCTCGGTTTTGGGGGGGCGGTCTGCGCTACATGTCTGCGAGGACCCTTCAGATAGCCTGCATGGGCTTTCTGAGCCATGTTAGGGAGATTCCCCCACCCCGCCCCCCCAAAAAAAAGGAGTGCATGTGTGTGTGTGTGTAAATTATCTGTGTATTGGTGTGCGTGTGTATATGTTTGGGTGGGGGTATTTCGTGTTTTTGTTTTTTACTTCTTTTGTTGAATGCCATGCGTCCCGGGGTGGTGCACGACGCACGCATGCTGGGAGGGGGTGCGCGTTCGCTTTGTTCCTGCCCCCTGCCACGTGGCGTGTTTGAACTCGTTTGAAATGCTCGCAGAGGGGGATTGAACGCGCGCGCTTAAACGAGAACACGCGTTCACGGCGTTCAAACGGTTACACAGGGCTAATGCCACCGGTCTTCATTGATGATGTGGCGCATGCCACCTGTTTTCGACGACTGACGTGGCATTGTCCACACTGTCTACATGAGGTGACTGGTTGCGAGAAGGAGGGAGATTGGGATCTGTGTAAGGTTGGAATCGGGTACTCACCTCAGGTTCACGTTGTCACTGTAATCTGTTGTGTCTTCATGGTCTTCGCGAGATAAGAGTGTCACGGGGCACCTCTATATGATCAGATCATACTTGTTACTATTGTTGATTGATGACGTGGAGGGAGAAGAAGCCCAGAGAATGAGTGAGACAGGTTGGGCTATTATCGTGTGATTTTTTATTATCACTTCCACCTTCTCCCTTGTCTATCCTCCCTCCACTCTCTTCATCTAATGGTAACCAGATACTATTTCAGATTTCATTTCATAATAAGTGGAGACTATATGCAGATACCGAGTCCAATTATGCTTTACAACTGATAAGTATCTGTCAGACTGGGTTCATTACATTGTTCTTTGTTTGAACTCTTCAGAGTCTTCGCGTATAGTCTCTGAGGATCCTACACAGGCATATGTTGATTTCCTGCGGATTATCCATTGTAAATTAAATTCATTCAACAAATAGGTTAGGACTTTCCCGCATATAGTGAAGTAATAAGGTCTGAGATTACTCGTCTGACATGGCAATGAGTTTACCACTTTCATCGTTAAACAATCGAACCCTTGGAACCTTGACCTTCCACCATTACTGATGGGGTAAGACTATGCCTTCACCATATTCACTATAGTTGCCTTTTTGTTTCCGCGTCAGCGCCATGCATGCAAGTTTCAGTGTTTCACCATTTCTATCCCTCGCCTTCTTTCTTTAACCCGTAAATGTTTTCCATCCCCCTTTCCCTCACGCTTCTTTCTCCCTCCCTTCATCTGAATCTTGGTCCCTCTCCGCACCGTTCTTCGCTTCCTCCCCCAGTGCTCCCGTCGCTTTGTAACCGGGTCATGGCCACTTCAACACATACCTGACTTCATACGAGAGGGGCTCGGGGCCACGGCCACTTCGACACAGACCAGACTTCGTATGAGATGGGCTCACCACAACACTGTGAAAACACCAAAATATTGTGTTGCACCCCGTACGTCGTATGAGGCTCTGGTCGTACGATCGTACGGATGGTCGTACGGCCGTATGAACAGTCTCGTACAGACTGACGAAACTCCCCCCAGAAAGACGAAAAAAAAAAACAAAATATGAGGATGTAGAGTTTTTCGTGCTCTACARCCCCATATTTTTTATTTTATTTTTTTGTCTTTTTATATTTAAAAATATAAAGATAATCAAAATGGAAAAAATATATATATAAAATAAAGAAATAAAAATTTAATTGATTGATTGATTGATTGATTGATTGATTGATTGATTGATGGATTGATTGATTGATTGATTGATTGATTGATTGATTGATTGATTGTGGATTGATTGAATGCTTGATTGATGGATTGATTGATTGACTGATTGATTCAAAAAAAAAAAAAAAAACCTCGCACATAGGCGTGCAGCTATGTTAGAGCGCGTGTTCCCTCTCTCTCTATCTGTCTCTCAGCGCGCGCGCGCGCACGCGCGCGCGCGCGCGCGCGAGAGAGAGAGAGACAGAGAGAGAGAGAGAGAGAGAGAGAGAGAGAGAGAGAGAGAGAGAGAGAGAGAGAGAGAGAGAGAGAG
>BFEA01000123.1:1089409-1106422 GCA_003427395.1 Chara braunii
CCAAAAAAAAAAAAAAAAAACACAACCGCCTTCACGAAACTGCCACCCTGACACCACTGCCGGCCTGAGTTACAACCGCCTTTTCAAACTCAGGCCATGACGAAGTTGCCAACTCGTGTTTTTTCTGCCTATTACAAACTCCCATGTGACATAAACGTACTTCCCTCTTTTTTTTTTTTTCCCATTTCTTTTTCTCTGCTATAACGTTTGTTTGAAAGCAGATAGAGGACTCTATACGAGTACTTTAGAGACCATGACGAAGACCTTGGAGGAGATTGAGAATTTGAGCATGATGACTGCGCAGATGCAGTAAAAGGGCAACCGGCTTGAGATAACACCATTGAACGGACCAGCCCCAGGCAATTCAAAATGGCTTTAGTCTGGTCATCTGATAGTATGTGGATTCAACTTCAGTCTTTATTTCAACAGTTCATGGGTGTACCAACTGAGCACATTAGAAATTTACGGTACATTGTCAACAGCAACAAATGAACATGAAAACTGACGGAGAGCAAAATTTCTCTGTGCCTCTCCCTGCAGCAGCAAACCCCATGCACACATTGCCCCGTCTCATTCTGGCAAATCGTCCCCCGCTGCTGTGCCACTGTTCAGATCAACACGGTGACCATGCTATGGTGACGGTGGGGCCCAGGGTTGCTGGCCGTGCAGAACTGCTGCCATCCGTAAAAGCGACTATCATGGAAAAACACTGAAGGAGAGCGTTGCTCGCATCAGTCAGTGCATTCTCCAGCCTGGCAAAGCCTGCAGCCACTTCGCCACCGTGTCACTCCAATCCCGCCTATGTCACCACACACAAAACGCATAGTGTCACACCGCATCAGTGGACTGGGACATTGGCTTCTCTTGAGATGCGCTAGTAGTAAATTGTATCCTCGTTTTCCTCCTCGTTCCTGTAGGCTAAGCTTCAATTCCACCACCTTCTCTTCTTGGTCGACCACCAGCAATGTCATTGGCATCTGTCTCACCGGTGCAGCTATCCGCTATGGCTGTCATAGAAGCCCCTGATGTTGAGGAGTTTATCATCTAGGGGCAGGCAATCGATGCCTTATCAAACCACCAGTCAAGACCATCGACAGTCCGTCATAAAATGCACGCTCATAATGGCATGATAATGCACAGAACTGCCATTTTGTCCAAATGGACATTAATTTTTATTTTTTTTCGAACAAAATTGAAACCGAGTTTTTCGGCTGAAAACTCGTCCAAATTTGCTGCTCCTGAGGGTCCGGCGTTCTTAAAACGCTTGCGCTTGGCATTCTTCCACTCTGCCTGTGTTATCATACAGAAGAACTTCACACCAGAGTCCCCTGAGTAGTCTTAGATACGCTTAGGGGTCAAGGGGCTGGCATACAGCCGTTTGCACTCGTCAGCCCTATCTCCACCCCGCTTTGCACTGATTACGTCAAAGCGGAGATCCCGCTTCCTCATAGCGCCTTGACCATGAGATGCAGCCTGGATGACGTCATCCTTGCGCATGGGCAACAAGAGAGCTACCGACTCGTCATGCGACCATGTGGCCCCCCAGAATCCCGACTGCACTGCTTTTTCGGATCGCCTGACTCCGCAGCATCAACAAATTTGAATCGCTGATGGCAGGGACATTCGCTCCGTGGCACGCTGGGCTGGATCGGGGCTGCTGGGGCCGGTCTGTGCCTCTGCATGCAGCATGGGCATGGTGAACCTCTAGGACGCCGGCATTGAAAGAAGAAACAGACGAGTCCAAGGTGCGTCAATCTGTCCATGCACTCTCATTTCCAGCTGGGTACGAGACAAGGGTGTTGCCTTATCAGCCTCCAAACTTGCCCACAAGTCATTTTCCAAGGGAAACCAGCAAGATAGCATGGCTTCGAATGTATCCCCAGCGACTGATACATAAAGCTGGCACCATCGGCCTGGCAGAAATGGAAGGCTGGCCCATGGATCCTCGAGCCGTAGGAGGACGTGCATAGGACAGCCCGGCAAGATAGCATGGCTTCGAATGTATCCCCGACGACTGATACATAAAGCTGGCACTTCGGGCATGGCAGACATGGAAAAGAAGGCTGCCCATGGATGCTCAAGCCGCATGAGGATGTGCACAGGACAGTGGGAACTTGGTGTGTTTTGTGGCATGAACATGTGGGCCTGTGGGGATGGTGACCAAACCGGGACCCCCGCTCCACCGTTGGGACTTTACGGGTTTCACTCGGCAGGTTGGTGCAGGATGCATGGTCACATTTGTCATTAATTTTGCGTTTGTAGAGAAGAGGAAGGATGTGGGAGGGGAGGTGGAAGATGATGCTGCACAAGGTCGTGCTGAGGAGGCAGGTGCAGCAGGCAAGCGGATGTCCATGTCACTGCCTTCATGTACCTTTCAAAGAGCAGAGATGACTGGAAATAGTGGCTGCACACGCTCTGCGATGCCGCATGAAGCTCACAACACATGCGCATTCTCTGGATGAAACTTCTTCTTTCATTGTCCAGAAAATGACCGCCTTGCCTCGCAAGTTCAACACTATGAGTTCGCAGTGCGCCTGATGGTTTAAGTGTGCATGGCAGTGTGTGTGTCACATGTTCTCTGCAGGTTGTTAACGTCCATGTGTTGCGGGTGACAGCGGTATGCTTGACAGGCTGTCTGTTGAAGTTGCTCCGAGTGCATCTAGGCGTGGCTGTGCACACCGTGCTGGGAGCGATAGCGGGTGAGCATCGAAATAATGAAAAGGAACTTCCCATTTCTGTTAGTAAGATACGTCCAGAGAAAATATGCCCGAATGGAGGCGAAGGCCAAGAAATGGGCTCGAGAGAGTCAAAACGAGCCTGTATACACGGAAGCATATGAAAAAGCCACAGGCAAGTAAGAAGTCATTTGATAAAGATGAGCGCCTGGTCAGGACGAACAGTCCCTGGTGGATAGAGAATGGAACCGGGTGGCAATGTATAAGTAAACAAAACGTTGTCGAAGAGAGTGTATAGTCAGGATGGGCCGTCCCTATAGGATAGAAAATGGAACCACTCGCACTGTGCAAGTAAACGAACTTTGGCCAACTTGAAGAGGGACTGCCCGATCAAAACGAGCAATTCGTGGCGGATCGGAAATGGTGATTGCCATTGTGACATACTACTCATGTTGACGAAGAGCGCAGTATACCCGCTGTGTTGGTCATCTCATCAAAAGTGAATATTTGTGGGCAAATCTGCCCATAAGTGTATTCCACTGTGAAGGTAATCTCATGACCGTGACCCTCGTGCTTGAAGAAGTGAATTTGTGTGCGATAAAATCTGTCCGCAAGTGTGTTCAGTTCGGTCCCCTGATGATGTTCCACCTGCATTGCTCTGAAATATTGTAGAGACTCGAAACATGATGAACTCGAAAACTTTTACCCTGCACGGAAGAAGGCCTTGATTTTGTGACCCACTTTCTTGACAGCTATGACTGAGCTCATGGCATTTGTGTCATGAGGGTAAGGCCAAAGACGCTCATAGGAATCTACGGTCGTTGACCCCTATGCCTCTATGTCGTACACCCTAAACACTATGCCTGAAATACTTAGTGCTAAGCCATATACCCTATACCCTATATGATCATGCTCAACCCTCATCCTTAACAACTTAACCCTCAACCAAAGAGCCATAGACCATAAATTCAACCCTCATCCCTACACCCTCAATAATATGCACTCGCCATAAACTCTATGCACCCCCCCCCCCCCCCCCCCCCCCCCCCCCAAAAAACCCCCCCCCCCCCCCCCCCCCCCCCCCCTTGGGAAAACAATCCCAAACCTTCAGCTCCCGACAGCAACCCCCCGCCCCCCCCCTCCCCACTGCCTCGTCAACCCAAAAAAGAAAAAAGCTTTTTAATTTTAGAGTTGGTGGGGGTTACGGGGGGTGGTTCATACCCCCCTCCCCCCTCACTCCCACCCTTAAGAACCCATTTGTGGGGCCCTTTTTGGGGTTGAGCTGCCCATTGAAATGGTCCATCAACTGCAGATATCCCTATGAATGATTGTTACAATGTGGTTGAATGTCACATTCACCATTCTTGGTGACGCATAGAACAGAGGCCCTTTGTTCTCAAGTACTTCAATTTTCCTCAACATGAGAGACCAACCCTGAAAGTGCTCAAAAGACCATGAAAAAGGTAGTTCTCCCTATTGATCTCCACTAGGGGACAATGTGGTGAAAGTTTGGGATGTCTCCTAAGAGTCAAATGTCACTCACTAGTCTCGACGCAACAATTTTTTTCAAAAACATTAATCTCATGTCCTCAACAAAATCTGTCTCTCTTGGTGTGGGTGATGGAGACCCAAGGGTACTTATAGTCCTTAGGACACCTCTAAACGTCTCAATGTTAGAACATCATTTTGCGGCCGTCGATCTCATATTGAACGTCATTTGTCTCTTTCCGCATGACATGTGGTAGTTGGGGAACCTAAAACAGTTAAGAACCCGAGATAGGGCATCATTCAGCGAGATTGGGCATCTCACTGCATGTGTCAGCAGCTATTGGACGCAATCGTTAAAGTGATATGTGTATATTGTGGGTGAACTTTCGACTTACGAAATTTGACATCTCGTAGTAGATCATGAATGAGTGTTCTCGATAAGTGGTTCCGTCTGAGGGATAAGCCCACTGGATATGTTTGGTTAATTAGTAAACCTTCATAGTTAACAACTAATTTTAATTCATACTTCTCTTTCTTGATCACATGTTGTTGTCCGCTATTAAAATAATGCTCTAAACTGCATTTTTTCCAAATGAATTAAATGCATACTACCTGCTTCTACGTGCTTTGAATTAGCTGGTTGACCCGCATTGGCAGGAATTCAATTTTGAAATAGCAGGCTAACCTGCATTTACAAGATTTCACCATTACGGAACCATACGTAGACCTTCTAAAGGGTTGCAGACAACCTCATGTCGTACACACTTACAACGGAATGCAAGTCAGGTCCACGTGCATTTCGATGACTTGATGATTAACTTTCTCTTCCTATAGCAACGATAATGGCACTGGCAACTCTAAAATTTTCTAAGTGTCAATATGTTGGGTGTATTTAAAACAATTACATGTCACATTCATATCATTTGACAGTATGCCTATATCCACATTAAAAGTCGTACAGTAAGTGTAAATGCAAGTTCACCGGATGCGATACCATTGTGAGGGTGGGTGCGGAACAGAACATGTAGGTGGGTAAAATAACATTTCCAATAGGCACAAACCCATTACTAAGAACAAATGGCATAAATATAAGTCTACCTATATTTACAACATTATCCAATAGCATGTGTTCTAAATTACCATATTTTTGGCATAAATAGGGATTGACTCACATAATAATTTTGGATTATATTATTCTTGTGTCCTTTAATTAGATGTCCTTTCATTTTGTTATGGCATCCTTGTAACACTTATCCACCCGTAAGTTTGCATATAGACCAAATTTACTTCAGGCTCCTTTAATAATCTTGTATATCGCCAAAAGTCAATATTTCCATTTTATGCATATTTCACTTCTATTGGTAACCTCATAAAGTTGTGGTGTACTTCTCGTTGCATGATATTTATATTGTCGGGTTGTTTCTTAAGTCGTGTATGTGTTTGTCTAAACAATTCAGTGAATACACCATCATGGTTGACACTTCGTCATTTGTTTAGGATTCGTCTAGGTGTTTAGATAGTTTTATATAAAATAAAAACCTCATAACTTGGTGGCTCCACATTTGCAAGGAAAGCTTTAAAGTTTAACATGTGGTATCGATAAATCTAGTTCTAATGATCGTTCAAGTAGTAGATATTGTGAAGCTTAGCATGACCCTCTACAAGGATGAAATGCATAAATCCAGGAATGGTCAAAAGAGGGGGGGAAATTTAAAAAAACTACAATGGGCTATATTTTGTCTTCGGTGCATCGAGTTATCATAGGTGGAGAGTGGTACCGTTACTGTGGCGAGGCTGACTACCCCCACCTTATCAAAATCTGGCTCAATGGCATCCTTATAACACTTATCCACCCGTAAATTTGCATATAGATCAAATTTACTTCAAACTCCTTTCATAATCTTCTATATCGCTAAAAGTTAACATTTTCATTTTATACATATTTCACATTTATTGGTAACCTCGTAAAGTTGTGGTGTATTTCTCGTTGCATGATATTTAAGTTGTCGAGTTGTTTTTTACGTCTTGTATGTGTTTGTCTAAACAATTCAGTGAATTCACCATCATGGTTGACACTTGTTATTTGTTGAAAGTTCGTCTAGGTATTCAGCTGGTTTTATATAAAATAAAACCCCTATAACTTGGTGGCTCCACATTTGCAAGAAAGGCTTTAAGGTTTAACATGTGGTATCGATAAATTTAGTTCTTGTGATCATTCAAGTAGTAGATATTGTGAAGCTTAGCATGACCTTGTGCAAGGATGACATGCATAAATCCAGGAATGGTCAAAAGAGGAAAAAAAAACTACAACGGGCTATATTTTGTCTTTGGTACATCGAGTTATCATAGGTGGAGAGTCGTACGGTTTCTCTGACAAGGCTGGCTACCCGCGCCTTGTTAAAATCTTACGCAATGCCATACATACTACACCATTGTAGAATATACAAAATGAGAATGAATCTTACGCCCAAACATGGCTTATCAAAGAAGATTAGTGTGACCCTGTCCAAGCATGACACTAATGACAAAAAAGGAAAAGACAATTCGGAAGAGAAAAACAAAATGACGAAGAAAAAATCAGGAAAGCAAACAACCACAACAGAGGGGTCAGTCACCCGCTATATCTCCTTTGCTCACCATCTTCATTCACCAAAAGAAAAAACCTTAGATTCAATAGCTTGCCCAAAAAACGATTTGGGAATGCTCCCTCAAGGGAACTGGTGGTTTATGTGTTTAGGGGTAAGGGTTCAAGGTTTGGGTATAGAGTATATGTTATATGGTTTAGGGTTTAAAACTTAGAAGTTTGGGGTTTTCGATCGACGTATATTATTGACTCGACAATATAGCCTGACCCAAAACTTTAACCCGCATAATTCTGAATCATAAACCGTAAAGAATAACTATATATGGGTTTGTGGTCAAGTATTGTGAGTTTTGGTATAGGGTAAATAGTTTAGAGTTTAGCGTTAGTAATATAGTTTGACTTCTAGTTTTGGACAAGTAGGGTTGAGGTTTAAGGTTTAGGGTTCAGGGTTTATGTTTTGGGTTCAGAGACTCCAAAGTTCAGTGTTTGGGGGTATGGATAAGAGGCTTGGGTTAAAATTGAAATATTAACACTAACATATTTCAAAATTGAAGTTACAGATTTCGAATAACAAAAAGAAATACCATAACGTACAATCACACAAAGCAGATAATGATGAATAAAAAATGTTAAATGATATTAACAACTAGGTTACCAATGGTCCGGAGACCGGACGTCTCCCCCATACATCCAGTACCCCCGTCGTTCGGATTTCAGGACGACGGTTTTTTTGTATTAAATAATATTAAAAAAAAACAAAAACAGTAATGCGCATACCCTAAAGACCCCCCACAAAAAGTTTCAGATTTTTCAAAGCATTTGGTGATAGGGTGGTATGTGGGGTAGGGGGGGAGGGGGGGGGGGGGGACGAGGGGTTTTGGTGGGGATAAAAGGGGTATTGGTGGGGATTAGAATCTTTGAAGATTTTTATTGTTTATTCTACTTGCCCAAATCAGCCAAAAATTTGGTGGCATATACCTTATGCAAGGTGAAAGCCACACAAGTTTTTTCAGTTTTTTTTTTTTTTTTTTTTTTTTTTTGCAGTAGGTCGGACATACCCTGTCCGGTCCAATGTCCGACCATACGTCCGGTCGGACATCCCGGACGGTAAGAGGGGTCCCGAACGTCTGATCAGGTAACCTAGATTAACAACGACACTAAAACAAACATCACAGTACGTTGTCACAAAGTAACAAAACATAAAATTGAATTACTCATGATATCTATCCTCCAATAAATCATCTCATCAACAATGTCAATCTGAGCCGCTGCTGCAATATTTGGTGAGTTTTTCATATATCTTCATTCTGATATCCTCGATCATATAGAGATTTTCCTAAGGCCCACGATGTATATCCTACAGGGAAAAAACATACAGTTTAATTGTATTTGTAGGGTCATTAGAGAAGAGACAATAGAGTCTCGCTGCTTCAAATTGTATTTGTATTAATACGGTACATAGTTCCGACTATGTTGGCTATATTTTTTGTTTCATAAGGCCAAAGGATGTGAAGTGACTTGTAACAATGAAACTTTGTCTCGTTCGTTCGTCCAAATATTAACGACATTTTTGAACTTTGCGATGATTTCGGATGGATAATCAAGTACAAAACTCTTTATCTTACTGAGTTCAACGATATTGGTTTCAAAATCAATACGTTTGAGCTACATTTCATCATGATAACAAACATCGATCTTATTCATAATCCTAGTGTTTTTTTCCTCATTTCATTGTAAAACAATCTCTCGCAAAAACAAATCATCCACGTATTTTTTTTCGAAAATCATTTTCGAGTCGCTTCTCATATTTTTTAAAGACTTGCTCTCAGCATACACACACACTAGGCACGCCAGCAGTGGGCTGCCCTGGCTGCCCATAGGAATTCCTTTGATCTATTTTCAAATCTCACCTTGTGCTTTGAAAAAGACAAAGTCCAAAATGAGGTCAACAAGGTTGCTTAGATAGTTGAGCCAAACAGATTTCCATCATCCTTCCTTTGTAAATTTTTCAAGAACTATCAATTTGCTTTGTCATTTTAACCCTTACCTAGTATTTTCCTCAACTTTTGATTTCAGAAAAGTATCATGTAAACTCCACACTTGACTTCGTCATGAGGAACCTTTGATAACATTTTTTGTATGTTGTAGGAACGAGAAATGATCTTCAAATCATTATTTTGATCTTTTTATTCAATATTATTTTATTGTTCTTTGTTTCAATACTTGATCCTAAGTCAAAATGTTTAGTCTTTGTATTCAGAATGTGCAAGCATAATACTTTCATAAGAGTTTTGAATCATGGTGGACGGATTCAGATAAGATAGGTAAATCAGACGTTCCTTTTGTAGATCTTTATTCTTACTCGTAATAACAGATTTTGCAGTTTTCCTCTATTATCCCACCTTTAGTAGGTTTTGTTTAGTTTTCAATTTTGTTATTATTTTCTAATTTCCCACAAAATGTCATCTTCACTTTCCTTAATGCACTCAAAATCCGGATTATAATTAAACATGGACCACATGCCCATATGATAAAGAGTTGGGCAGTCGACCAGTGTTGCTTCAGGATTTCAGTCCAGAGGTGACAATACTAGTCCATCGAGGGCTCCATTGATTCCCACTACGTACTTAGTAAGAACCGTCCATCGATTTGACGAGCTCAGACCATGTGAGTTTCGGAGGGGATATCCTAAAAATCTCCTATACACCAACCTTCTCAAGCACTTTGAATGTTGTTTAACAACAACTATTAATCTCATTGACATTTGTCAGATGGTCAGGATAAGGAATATTTCTACAATACATAGAAAGAAGTCGAATTCCTAAATCTCGTTAAGCCTTCCCCGAATGTGCCCATCGACTTTCGATAATTTAAAGTTGTGACACACGAAAACAAGTAAGTCCGCATAAGCATGTGTTCTTTGGTTATGCAGTAAATCAACTACAAACTCAGCCTTAGTCCAGACCATTGGTAGTTTTTTTCTGCATCAGGTCGACTTTCTCCGGAGCTGCGAACTTCCCATTGTTCCAATCATGCACATCAGTCCCCACAACCATTTTGTTGATTAGAGGGCTAAAGAGGATCTTATTAACAATTCTTTGTATTAAATTATATCCTAATTTTTTTCTTCAATTTTATTAAGATTAGACCTCTCACCTATCAGTAATAATGACATCACCCGCTTTGAATTTGTGCATTGTCCACCCACTCTTAATTTGTGAATCGTCCACTTACTCTTAATTCGTTTATCGTTGATCTACTCTTGCACACAAACGTGAATATACTCGTCACCTGTATTGCCACTTGTACACACCCTCGTACGAGTACGGATTCGTACTCTTGTACTCGTATGCTACTCATTACGGAAAGGGCCCCGTACAATTTTTTATTATTATTATTTTTTTTAATCCGATATTATTTTTATTGTTTTTCTCAAATTCTAATAAGAATCTGAAGATGATGCTCATCCAAATGTTGCTTGTTTTGTGTTGTTGCATCACATTTTTTTTTCAGATTTATTTAACGACTTTTTTTTTTTTTTTTTTTTGCTTTTTCGTACGGGGGCGTACAAGACGTACAGATTCCCGTATAGATCCCGTACAAAAATTACCTGTACGTTTCGTACGCAAAGCCCTCGTACGTGTACTCTATGGAACGTAGGTCGTCACCATCCATAATCACTTTACTCCATTTACTTCTAACATGGTGTTAACGGTACATGCAACAATCAATCACCTAGTATAGGATATGCTCAACCCTTAGACACATATGTAGTCCTCTTAACTGCATGTGCCACCTCATCAATTGATTATGGCATCTCCTTAACCCTTAAAATCACCACTATGTTCTTGACCTCGGTTTATTTTTGATTTGATGATAGAAAAAGAAAGCTAAGACTTTGATTTAATAAGGATTGGTATGTATAACTTTTTGGCTACGAATCACGTGTTTGCCTTGCTATGTCATTTTTATAAGATTAACTAAGTGAAAAAGAAAGTAAAATTCATTTGACTTGCACATGAGGTTTTTTTGACAAACTTTGTGTTGTTGTCGTAGTCATTAATTTGATTAAGCTCAGATAAGATGACAACAATAATTTCGTATAATTCATATAATAGGGCTATTTAAATTATTATTGTGGTATGAATTTCGTTTTGTTATTTGATTGATATAATTGGATAAGAATAAAACTTTCATTTTATGAGGGTGAAATTTAGAGTCATATTGGCCATCGTTGTAGTATTAACTTTACCATGTCGTTGATGTGATAAAAATTGTAGTGTTGACCTGATTTTTTTGTTAATCCGATTTGGAAAAAAACAATATAATGGGATTTCTATATTAAACCATGTTAATGGTTATTCTGGTGCTACCTTCATTTGGTCAATGGATAACCTAACTAATAAAAAATGTATGAAAATATATTTGAAAGATTTGAGTGTATTGTTTATTATTGGTTTATTAATAACTACTATTAAAAAAAATAATTCGGTTAAAAGATAATAATTTATTATGCGTTAAAAAAATACTAAAATACGTAGGTTTTAATTTTTAATTTTTAAAGCTAAAAACATTCATTATAGATGTCTCACTTGGTAAAATTTCTTGCCAGAATTTTTGCTAACCGAAAACTTAGTTATGATTATTTATTTTAAAATGTCTAATTGCCTATTTAGATTGGTACTGTGTTATCATCGTACGAGGCTCGCTTAGCGGTTCGACTCAAAATATTGAAAGTTTACACACACCTCAATCCAACATTCAATCAAACGCAAACGTTGGACCATTTTTTTTAATGTTTTCTATTTTGTATTTCTCTACCTTCTAGTGAGGTTTATTCAACCCCTGTGTGGTTATGTGAAAATCTTTTGGAGGGGATGGGTGTTATTAGCCAAACGCTGACCACCTCATAGTCACCCTCATTTCCCTTGCCTAATCGTGTATATGTGTGTGTATATATGTCTGTTACGTTACCAAGCATACACGTACGGGGTCTTTCCGTACAAAACGTACAGGTAATATTTGTACGGGAACCTGTATGGGAACTTGTACGTCTTGTACGCACTCGTATGAAAAATAAAATCCGAAAACAAAAATGCAACACAAAACAAACAATATTTGGTTGAGAATCATCTGCATATTCTTATTATAATTTGAGAACAAAAATAAAAACAATACTGGATTAAAAAAAAAAAAAAAGTCGTACAGGCCCCTAGCTTTCGAGTAACGTACAAGTATAGGAGTACGACTCGTACGAGTATGAGTGTGCGTACAAGTGGTAACGTAGTATGTCTGTATGTCTGTATATTTATATGTATGAATATTTGATTGATTTTGATTAATTGATTGATTGATTGATTGATTTTTGGTTGCATGAATAATTAATCCAATTTAATTGATTGATCGATGGTTGATGTGGTTGATTGATTTATTGATTGTTAGCTTGCATGCTTGATTGATCGATGTTCAATCATTAATTGATTGTTAGCTTGCTTGATTGATTGATAACGTCTTGATTGATTAATTGATTGATTGAATGATTGATTGATTGATTGATTGATTGATTGATTAATCGATCGATCGATTGATTGATTGATTAAGTGATTGAGCATTGAGTGATTGATTAATTGATTGATTGGTTGATTGGTTAATCAATCATTAATCGATTCATTAATTGATTAATTGATTGATGGATTGATTCGCTGATTTATTAATCAGTTTGATTCAATTGATTGGTTAATTAATGAATTAATGGATTTGATGGATTGATTGATTAATTGGTTGCTTGATTCATGAATTTTTTGGTTGATTAATTGATCAATCACTTTAGGATTAAAAAAAAATGCAATACGTGTAGTTATCGAGTGGGTTAATATGTGTGGGCATCTTGAAAAATTTTGCATGCGCTGCTACGCACGAGTTTATCTTCATGTGTGTGTGTGTATGTGTGTGCTTTTATATGTGTATATGTATTTTGATATATTTGGTATTGGCAACTACACAAAGAAACATCGTTGTGCCACAATGTTTTGTTGAACTTTTATTCACTCATAATGCAATTAAACCTCCGAAGTCGGATTAAGATGCATCTAGTTGGTGGATTAAAACGCAACACAAACACTACGAAGTACGGAACACTCCTGCAAAACGTGGTCCACTTTACTCACTTCGACCCATTTTTTCCGGACGAGGTGCACGTGTATGGATGTGTGTGCGTCTTAAACTGATTTCAAAATAATTAATAATATCATATTCTCCCTAGTTCTTACCTCAATTGGAAAGAATCTATGGCTTTTTTATGTCTGTCGTCCATACCATCATAGTGGTCGATTAAGTTCGACTCACATCAATTATCGAACGAGCTTACAGACGAGAGATAAATCACACTCAAAATAGAGGTCATAATCAAGTATGCCCATGAAAAATAATGTAAAAGCTACCAAGTGCGAAAGAACACACAATATGAAAAGTACCGATATATAAGAGAACAAAGTTAAGATAGTTAATGACAATTTGTTTTGTTGGACTTGCACTAACTTATCAAGACTTCTAATCGTCAACTATCCATGGAATCCTTATAATGATGATTTCATAAATGTACTTTTTCGACCTCTTTTGAAAGTGGTTGGCTAACACTATAAGTAGCAAAATGAAGACAGAGCCAGACAAAAGAAAACACTGACAAAACAGTTAAACTACAAGGCAAACACATACGCCAAACGAGAATATATGACAAGATAAGTGGAGCCAGGCGGCATGAAAGTAAAAAAGAAGGCAACAATAACAAATCAGCTAGAATACACTACACACAAACCTTAGGACACTGAATGGAAAAACATTCTAAGGAGACGAACAACAAGGGGACAAAGCAGTGAAACACGGGGCAACTTTGATAACGCAAATTGAGCAACATATAAACAAAGTGTATTGATATGCAAGGTACAGGGATGGAAAAAAAAAAAAACAGTGCAGCAAGGCATGACACAATACAAATCAGGTATCCAAGTTAGACAATGAACAAACAGGTTGCAGGGAAAAATATTACAGGTCGATGGGCAACAACGTGACAAAGGACTACACACAAGGCAACATATACATCTTACATAAATCAAAACAATCCATTAACTACTCGCAACATAAGTACAACCTTGCAAATTGTTGAATTTCACCACTTTTTTGGTAAGGAAGTCACTTCGGTGAACGCCTTTTATCACCCATGTACACCATAGATCATCCTAAATACAATGATCCTCACAATAATGTTGCATGCATTCCTACGAACCAACGACCAATTGTTAAACCACCAGTCCCACCGCCGCCGAAAACCCCAGTCCATGTGAGTTAGGGCCGGCTTTTTCAGCAGGTAGCCGCTCTTTCCAACCTAGTTCCCAAAGTACTAGGCAATCATAACGTCGGCTCAGGCTGGAGAGGGTGGACGGCGGCGGATTGCACTAACGGCCGTCGAGACGGTCGGGCCGGTCCAATGTCTAGCTGCCGGCAGCCTCAGTGAGACTTTCGTGCGTTGGCGGGAAAGAAAAAAATTAGGCGAAAAAAAAAAACTGCGACCGAAAAAAACAAAAATTGAGCGGTCGCAGTTTTTCTTTTTTTTTATCGTCATTATGGGTGTCATTATACTATCGATATATACGAATGTGAAAACACCCACTGTAATCGATTGTCCGGTCCGGTTGTGTAGGGTTTCGTTAATTTGGTGACATTTCCTCCGCTCGAGATCATATTGATACGACAATCCACCATCGTCACGAACCCCAAACCGAACCCTAACTCCTTCTCTTCTTCCTCTCGCCTGTCATACCCAACCCACGACCTTACGCCCTGTGCACCGCAGCCAACGATGGCGTACCCGTTGTTTCTTTTCTTTGGCCCATCGCAGTGGTGCAGGAGACTTTACTGCCTCCGTGTGTGGTGTTGCGTGGGTGTTTCGGCTTCGTGCGTGGTGCTGCGTGTTGCTGTCAGTGTTTGTTCGCTTGGTCACACGGGTGCCGTCGCCTTGTCTCCCCCTTCGCTGCTCCTACTGCGTGCACCACAACTGGCGGTGGCATTGCCGCCACGGGAGAGACCCCTGCGCCATTGCAGTTGTGCAGTGAGTGTGTGTGCGTGTGCCTGCGTGACTCCCGTTGTGTGTTCGTGGGTGTTCTGCGTCGTGCTTTGTGATTTCGCTGTCCGCATCATTCGCTCAGTTGGAGTTGTGTCACACCTTCATGTTCCTCCACATTGGCGTAGGTGTGTGTATGTAAGAGTGTGGTCGTATGCGTGTGCGTGCTTGTGTTCCTGTTGTTGTACATGTATTTGTCGTGTACTGTGAAGGCAGTTTGGTGTTCACTTTTATTATTATTATTATTTTTTTCTTGTTTTCTTGTTTGCTTTTTATTTTCCACCTTGCCATTTCTCTTCGCTGCTTCTTCGTCCTCTTTGCCGCTTGTTGTTGTTCTTCTTCTTCGTTTTTTTCTTCTTCATATTTTTCTTCTTCTTCTGTTTTTTTCCGCTTTTCATCCTATGTTATCATTTTTTCGATTCATCTTCTCCACTTCATCTTCTTCATTTCTTCTTTTATTTCTTCGCGCTTCTTCTTATTTTTCTCGTGTTCATCGTTTTCTTTTCCTTCGATACTTCCATATCTTCTTCTTCTTCTTCTTTCTTCTTCTTCTCCTTTTTCTTCTTCTTCTTTTTCTTCTTCTTCTCCTTCTTCTTCTTCTTCTTCTTCTTCTTCTTCGCTTTATCATCTTAAATTCATCTTCGTCGCTTATATTTATCGGTTCATTTTCTTCAGTCGTTTCTTCTTGTACTTCTTTTCGCCGCTTCTTCGTTTTTTTTTTTTTTTTTTTTCCGCCTATACTTCTTCTTTTTAGTCGCTTCTTCTTCTTCTTCTTTCGATGCTGCTTCTTCTTCTTCGCTTCTTCTTCTTCTTCTTCTTCTTCTTCTTCTTCTTCGCTTTATCATCTTAAATTCATCTTTGTCGCTTATATTTATCGGTTCATCTTCTTTCTTCGGTCGTTTATTCTTGTACTTCTTCTCGCCGCTTCTTCGTTTTTTTTTTTTTTTTTTTCTTCGCCTATACTTCTTATTTTTCGTCGCTTCTTCTTCTTCTTCTTCTTCTTCTTCTTCTTCTTCTTCTTCGCCCCTTGTTTTTCTTTTTCTTCTTTTTTTTTCTTCTACTTCTTCTTCTTCCTCCTCTTCTTCTTATTCTTCTTTTTTTTCTTCTTCTCTCCTTCGATACGTATCTCCTCCTTCTTCTTAACCAGCTTGTCATCCACGTCGCCGACCAAGTATGTATAGGGTTCGGCGACGGAGGTTTCCTTAGTTTTTTGCCTTTTTTGTTCGCCTGTTATCTCCAGTATACATGTTAATAGGTCATGAACTGGCGAATCTTTCCGTCCTTGCTTCTTTGCTTATTTTTACATTGTAATTGATATATATATATATAATATATTGTCACATATATAGATACAATATATATATATATATATATACAGGGTTGCCGGCGTTCAGGACGGTCCGAACGCCCGAACCCGAACGCCCCAACGTACAGTTCCCCTTCGGAAGGCGTTCGGCCGTTCGGGCCGAGAAAAAAAAAAAAAAAAAAAAAAAAAAAAAAAAAAAAAAAAAAAAACGTTTTTCAAACAAATCCGAAAAACAAATATGTTATGGAAAAAAATAAACAAAAAAATATTTGCCTCGACACTACATTTAAATTCTTTACCAAATTTGAATTAAAAATCAAATATAAAAAATCAACACTGTGATAAAAATAAGAAAACATAAAAAGAGAATTAAAATGAGTGAGTGTGCCAGCACCTTTTCGACACCGCCATCTTTGTCGATTTTTAATTATTTTTTGGCATTTACAAATGCCCTGAAAATTTCCAGATAAGTAGTTTACATAATCAATAACTCATTAAAAGTTTTTCAAAAAATAATAAAATAATTTAGGCCCCGAAATAAGGTGAAAACAAAAAGTTAAAGTGAAAAAACAAAACAAAATAGTGACTGGGCGAGCACGTTTTGACACCCCTAAATTTTACGATTTTTAATGTTTTTTGGCTTAGCAGAATGACTTCAAAATTTATAGGCGTTAGGTTACTTCATAGAGAACTCACAGAAAAAAATCAGAAAAAAAAACATATTTTTAGGCCCCGAATTTTAACGCCGTCGGGTTTGGACCCCGTACGGGACCCCGAACGCCCGTACGTATGGAGGTCTGCCTGGGGACCTCCGTACGTACGGGCTGGTTACACTGTATATATA
>BFEA01000123.1:1106773-1124147 GCA_003427395.1 Chara braunii
ACCTCCAAATTCGATACCAAATTCGAATTAAAAAAAAAAAAAAAAAAAAAAAAAAAAAAAAAAATCAAAAAATTCCGAAAAACAAATTATGTTTCGTTTGTGTTTGTGTTTTGTACAGGTTATAGTGTCTTGGAGCCTGTGTACGAGGCTTACTTTGGAGGCAGTGCGAATGACAACCATGTGTCGCACGATTTGTATACGTGATGAGTTTATGTTTCTCTTTTCTTTATTTTATCTCAAGTTCTGAATTGGTACATGGGTATCGGGATGATTGCTTATTTTTTTGAGTAATTTTGCTTGTTAAATCTTTATAGTTGGACGTTGGAATCCGTGACAGCCGTCATTGTCAAACCCCTTGACTTCTCTTCAGGCCCTTGATGATAGAGCTGGTCTCCAGGGCAATAAGAGACGATTGTCACCACAGGTATGAACCTGTGTACCACCCACTCTCCGTAGGATGGAGAAGAGGGTATGGTTCTCAACGGCACTTGACGGTTGTCTAGCGTCGAGAGATTGACCCCTCAAAGCACGTGTCAACCGACACTTGAGTATCGAATACGACCTCCGAGATTAGCGAGGACCTCCTGATTATGGGTACCACATAGTACGCCATCGTTGCGACCGCTTGCGTAAGTGTGCATTGCTAGTCGGTATGGGAAGACTATGCGTCGACGTGGTTTTATACTAAGTCTCGCGCGTGCCTCCTATCTGATTTCCGCGCCGGAAGGTTATGGGATGACTACAAAAAGGACTAGGAATATTGTTGTGTTGTTTGTTTTGTGTCGTTCTGTGTGTGTTGTGGTATAACGCATGGTATATTGGGATGCGTCCGTCGACCGACGACGAATCGTGCTTGGGACTTCAACCCCCCAGTACGTCGGTTCGGGTGCAAGTTCGATAGAGGACTAAGACTGCGCATACCTCCTATGCTACAACGAACGAGAAACGCCCTCGGTTGGCCCACCTCTACGATTGCAACTGGTTAGTTTTCGTATTGTGGATTAGTAGCTCGACGGGGATACGCCCACCGAAGGGAGGTGACATCTCCTGTAGGTGAACGTAAAGTTGTACCTCCCGTTGACCCTATCTTGTTGTAGGGGCTCACGAGAGGTATGGCTGGCGCACTTGGCCGGAGCGGCTTGTGGAAGCTCCATGTGTATCGCGACGAGGTAGACCAACTCCTGCGTGACGCGGCCAGGAGGGTCCCGCCCTGCGAGAGACCAATGCGCTCGACACTGGGGGCAACTTGGTGGTTCCCAAGCAGAACGGAAGTGCATATGGAGGAAGGAGAGACTATTATTGCGGCCTCTTGAACAAATAGGAAGGCAGGTATGTGTGATGCTGCTCGATACCTCATTGAAGGGTTACATGCACCTTGAAAATTATGTTTTGAGGGGAGCATCTCGACTGCACTGTTGTTGTTTTTTTAGCAGAAATTTGACATTGTATGCCTCATACGTAACACAACTGAAGTTTTCAGACGATTGCAGTTGCTATTTCAAATATTAGTGATGCTGCAATGACTGGTATGACAGCTAGGAGTAGACATCAAGTTGTTGTTGTGCATCTCATGGGTGATTGTTGCAAGCACTGCACCCTGCGGATTGTTACGTATTGAAACAAGAGGGAGATGGTTGGTTGAAGTCTCCTCCTTGGTTTACAAGTCAATGTTGTTACTATAAAAGACTACGGTTATGATTGACCAGTTGTGAAATGTGACTATTCTAAGCACGATCGTCGATCACTCTTACTCAAGTTTATCTACAAGCACCACGAGCTTGATACTGTATTGGTTGTTCAAACTAGTAGACAATCCATTGGATGACCGCTGTAACATTGCTGCCTAGACCTGAGATTGCGATGACGCACTACAATCGCGAAGGACCATCGTTGGGCTAAGTGTTAAAGTTGTGGCCCGAAGAGCTGCTTTGCAGAAGATGTTAGCGAGCTATTGGCCAGCCAGGTGTGGTGTTGCTATCAGGGTGACCTTGATTAAAGGTTAACATACACTGTGAGAATGAGAATGCCTCAATCACTCATAAGAGTGGTAGAGGCAGTTGACCAAGTTCCTGATCACTCACACTGCGGGGTCACAACAGGCGAATGCTTTTCAAAAGCGGAGTTTGGCTATTGATATGGTAACGGCTGTTACCGATCGCTTTACAGAGTTGAAGAAGTTGTATATTAAGATCCACTGGACTGAAGATCCTATTTTCGATCGGTCCTTTTGCTGATTGAAACTGCCATGCTGCTGGCTTAGGAGATTTGACTACGCATCTCTGCTTACCTTATCGAAGGCCCTTTCGTGAGGATCTGGAGGTGCACCTTCTATATATCTTGAGCGTTTGAGAGTTCTTTTATTTTCCTTACTCTCTCATATTATCTCAGTGAGACTTCTTGAGAGGAGGACAACTAGATGGGTCCTACCCTGACTAGACTGTGGTTGGGTTTTAACTTGTCTTCGTGGGACCTCAGGAGCCCGAGCGATTGTGAGAGCTTTGTCGGGGTTCAGGCGGGACCATGGAGGCAGGAAATTGTGAGGTACGCCGACGCGAACCCATTAGAATCCCTTTAAACCTTGTTTATGCTATCATATGCCTTCGTCTTGACTGATTTAATTATTATGTATATATTCTTTTTTGACTTCGTTCAGGACATCAATCTGATTAAGTAAACTCACTATGCTTGTTTAATTTACTTGATTGTTGACATTTGTTTCTGTAAGCTGGGCGGTTGGGTTGAATTCACTGGGGATTCCTCAGTCATTTGTCTTGATGAGCATGGCGGTCGGTTGAGTGGACTGTCGACTCCTCGATCATTTGCATTGTTTTGCTATACCTAGACGATTGAGTGGAGTCCATTGTAGGTTCCTCAATCATTTGGTACCCTATTTAACTTTGTTTATCTAGGCGACTACATGAAGTCCATTGTGGATTCCCCAGTCGTTTGTTTGCCGTGTTGTTTGTGAGATTGGGTTAAGTTCACTCCGGTTTCCCCAACCATTTGTATTGTGAATAAATAAGGGGAATTTTGGAGCCAAAATCCTAATTAATTCAAATCGAGGATTTTTTTTTATAGGAAAAGGGCGCGAAGAATGTTAATGCAGATAATGAAAACTTTGGTTAATAAACCCTTCTCTTCTTTGCTTATGTGTATCATGCTCTGTTTATGCATCCTCTGTATGGTCACCTGCTTTGTCATTCTGTTTTGATAGATTAGTGATCCTTAGTCTCTTAGTGTTCGCCGTGTGCTTGAGCAATAGGCAGGTAGATGTCTATTTTTTATTTCGCATTGTTTATTCGTGCATGATTGCTTTGGTAAAACCTTAGTTAGCCTCTGAGTTGGTAGAAGTTCCGGGAGTCTTCTTCCCTTTGGGGAGATGAGGCCGAAATTTCCTGCTAAAGACTCCAAATTAGTCAATATTCAGAGATGTCAACTAGGTTAGGATTAATTTAGTCTTTGGAGTCATTAGGAATTCTGAACGCTTTCCTTTCTAAAGGACGTGTTGCCGAAGTTTCTACTAAAACCGAAGAGTTAGTTTATTTTCAGATAAAGTCTTTAGGTTTGAATTCTCTTCTCATAATTTGTCTAGTAAATATTCTTCGAGCACACTTCCCTTTGCCAAAATTTTTGTTATTTTTATATCATTACCGGAACTTACTGCTAAGTAGTTTAAAACACGATATGAAGTTGATCTCCGTTAATTCGACAGGGGATGCCTACCTTGATTTTGTGACGCAGATCACCAGTACCTGCAAGTGCTTTTGAAGATTTTGAGTTTCGGCAACTTCTGCTATCAGGTCGGTTTGCGACTCAACTCCTACCCACCATGATACTCACACCCAGATGTCTGCAACCCCTTAAGCAAAAGACATTTCCGTGTGAAAAACATTCTCATCCTTGGAACCTCTCTTGAATGGTTACACAAAAGTTGTGCGAATTAGGACGAACAGGTATGTCTTTATTGAGAGGGTTTCATAAATGGGCGTGAGGGACATGAACATGGAACAAAGGGGTTGGCCACGTTTTGTGACACTTGTATGTGGATTTCCGTTTGGGTTTTATGCGACACTGTGTGCAAGTATGTATTGGAGCGAGAGTTCGCTCCTGAATTCAGGATGATATTAATGATTGAATGCGGGGTGTGAGTGACAAGATTTAACTGTGTCTGTGAGTTCCTCCGAGACTCCCCAGTTTCTTTTCATTTTCACTTCCCCCTGCCGCACGCATCTAGCGAAAAAGGCAGGAGTAGCCGAGCGCAAGGTTCCGCGCCCGACCTTCGACCGAACTAAGACTAAGTTCGGGTACGACAAATTGCTCACTAACCAGAGGCTACCTCTTATTATCTTTCCACAGGGGAGCAATGAGCGAAGCCCACCTTAAAAGAGCTTTGTTTTTTTCTACATTGCGACTTGTACTCACCCCCGTACGAGTACAAGTTGTACTCTTTTCTCGTACGCTACTCGTACTCTAGGGCCTGTACGACTTTTTTTTTTTTTAACGGTTTTTATTTTGTTTCTTAAATTCTAATAAGAATCTGGAGATGGTGCTTAGTCAAATGTTGCTTGTTTTGTGATGCTGCAGCACATATATTTTTTTCGGATTTTTTCGATAATTTTTGTTTTTATTTTGTACGGGCCGTACGGGGGCGTACAGGTTCCCATACATATATTACATGTACGTTTCGTACGGAAAGGCCCTGTACGTGTAAGTTCGGTAACATAGGTTTTTTTTATTAATCGTCAGGCATTGGTCTTGGGCCTGGAATTCGAGGTCCTTGTCCAGGACATCCTAGGCTCTGGTACGGGTCCGAATTTGGTGTGGACCACTCGTACCCCCTATGTTAAAGCGTACGAGAAACACCCTCGGTTGAGCCACCTCCTCGATTGCACGTAAAAGCTTCCACGTGTGGTTCAGTTGTTCAGCGGGGATACACCCACCCATGGGATGGTGACAACTCCCGTACGGACTCGATGAAGGTATAGTTGGTGCACTCGGCTGGAACGGCTCCACCACTTCTCCTTTCGCGAAGCGACTTGTGAATCTGTCAAATCCTGTGTGACACAGCGGGGAAGGTCCCCCCAGCGTAAACCGTGCTCTCGACAACACGAAAGGGGGTGTGCCAAGGATTTTAGGAAAAAGGGTGCGGAGTCCAAGGCCGGAACTGAGATCTGTGGTGTTATTGTTTTAAGGACAAAAGCGCAAGAGTTCCGGGCGAAAGAGGGGTTTTCCGAGCTTTTTGGTGCAGCTAGTCGTTAGCCCTGACGCAGCCTCGGTAGTCGGTGTGTGCAATTATGGTCGAAAATAGATGTCAAATTTTGATGCTACGGACCCGTTTCGTGGCGTCATCCTTACTTATGGAGGTTGATATTTGCAGACCCGTCGGAAAAGGATTATGCGAACGAGTGGATACACGACGGACCTCTTTGCTAACGAGTCGTAGTGCACGCACGAGATTCGCATTAGTTTCCTTCATCAGACATTAAACAACCACGACCAACATCCCTTCCCTTTTACTTTAGCAAGCCGATCTAAAACAAGCATCTATATTCTCCAATCATAATCAGGGAGCGGGCGCACACAAATAAAAGCGATTAAAACCTCAACCACCATATCCGACATCACTCAATAAGGAAAGAAATGTGAGAGGTACTCTGAAGAAAGAGCAGGATTTACGTAATCAAATGTCCATATGTAATTACAAAATGGGAACGACGAAACTCGTAGTTTCAAATTCAAAACATTCCGAGAGGGATAGGAAAAGAAATATCATACACCCCAACAACCCCCCCTCTCACTCTCACCAACCCGCCTTCTCGCTCCTGTTCAGGCAGTCTGTCGCCTCGCACCTACGAGCAACTCGAAGTCGTCATCCCGCTTAATGCGAGTACGCACTCCAGATTCACTCGTTCTCCACAGTTCGCCGCGCCCTCACCTCAACTTCGCACTCTCGCAACCAGCTCGTCAGATTGCCCTACTCCGAACTCACCTCTTTGTGGGCTCCTATTCCTTAGCCCATCCTCTCGACCACGCTAACCTTCCCAAATTTGATTAGAGAGAGATTTTGTTGCACTTGCAAAATTTATAGCTATTAGCATCAACGTGAGATAGTCGGGATTATGCTGAGGCAGGGAAAAGAAGAGATAATGAAGCGCCTTCGATCGGCATGCGTGAGCCGCGGCTGGGGGACGTAGCCACTCTCCATGCATTGATCCAGTTATGCACCATTGTGGGCAATGAGATGAAAGGAGAGGGCTGCGTATTTCGGTTCGATGAGAAACCAAGAGCGAGAAGATTACAGTTACATCCACAGTCATAGGGGAAGGAAAAATGAGCGATTACAATTATTGGGATTAGAATTAAGGCGCGACGGGAGTAGAGTGCGAGACATAACATAGAAGAACGAGCGCGAGTAAGGAGCATCGTGCAGTCACCAAAAAGAAAATACGATAATACCAAAATCCTAATCTAATTAGAGTCTTAATTCCGATCACATGCGTACTTTTCCCAACGTTCAAAATTAAAAAAAAAGAATCTGCCCGATGACCGCGCCGAAGTTCTTTTCCTCGTCTGGAACAGAAAAAGGAAGAGGTTGCATCAACCCTTATTTATGCGCTCGCTAAAACGCGTCCTAGCTACCAAACGCCATGGGACTAAGTTTTCACAAGACAAGGAAAAGAGGAAAAAAAGGAGGGACATTTGTGTCATTGGATCATGCCCCTCCGCCCAACCCCCAAAGTACCATCGAAAAGAAAGTTGCACTTATAAGAAGATAGCTGGTCACAATATGGGGCTTCCGGCAGTGAGTGCACTTTATTTTTTTACTCGATGGTGAAGAAGAAGTCCTTGACAGGGGGCACCTCCCTCATGGTGAGAGGACCATTGGCTGGAGTGGTACCAGAACCTATTAGGTCTGACCCTATCCCTGAATGGGCAGATGGTACTCCTCACCTCCCATGGGTTGACGAGACAACACTTTTGAGAAGGAAGAGGTTACCCCTGGGAGGTCAGGCGATGGCAAGCACTAAGGTGCACGACCGACAGGCGCAAAGGGGTCAAAGTTCCACGGGTATGCCCCAAGAAGGGCGAGAAACATGATTGGACTCTTCAACCAAAGAAACATTAACAATTTCAAGGCATGATAATGAGACCCAAATGAAGGTGAGGTACTTGAGCGAGTATATAAGATCAGAGGAGATCCAAGAGGATTCTGGTCATTCTCGTAAATCCAATTGCTCCACATGTGACGTACCAGCTTTCGTACCCGAATGAACTTTCGAAGCCCCGAGTTTTGTTATTTGTGCTTTTTTTTTCGATCTCTAACGGGCTTGAGGAGTACCCTTCTTTCTGGTTGGTGGTATGCATGGAATCAATAGTCAACGAGCCCCTTCTGCTTTTTAAGACTTGTTATTTTTCTTTCTGAGGACTATTTTTACGATTTTTTCTCCCGACGATCCACGAATCTACGTAGGACTTACCCTCGCCTTAGTGAGCGCGCTAGGGATTTTGTTCGGCAGTTGGGAATTTCAGAATATGTGGTCTCGCTTCCCGCTTGCGTGTCCTTTCTTGCAAATGAATGCTCCTAAATTCGCCCTTCAAGACTCTGTGGATTTTTGGTAGGATCTGAATCGGCGTATATTTTTTTCCCACGCACAAATATCGTTGTTGAATTTGTCAATCTTGAATTAGTTTTAGAGATAGAATGGACGGAACATAATTGTTTTGTTGCCTTTTGGTTTCTGCGGCGGCACCATATATGCAAACTTCCCCCGCTCCCTACTATGCCTATGTCACATTCGCCTCTCTTCTTCACGCCTTCTTCAAGTTTCCTCCATTTGTAACTGTTTTTCATCCCCTCTCCCAACGAGCTTCTCTCCCGTGTCTTTTCGCATGAATCTTGGTCTCACTCTACACTACTCTTTGCGATCTTCTTCTTCCCACCTTCATCCCATACAGGAACGCCCACGGATTACCCCCCCTGCCCCCCCCGGGGTACTTGAGCCATCAGGCGACATCGTGTGAGGAGGTACTACCCTCACTTTGTGATCTTATTGGCTACGAAAGAACCCGTGGGGATTGAAATGACTTTCCGTGGGCAAATTTACCCAAACGCTCTCTTTGCCCCCTCCTACCTCCTAACTTCACCCTGTTCCCTCTCATCTTTTATCTCCCTCTTTGCAACTATAAAATCCGCAAGTGCATCCAAAAAACTCTCTCTCAACCTATCTGGAGTCGTGGCTAGATGATGTGTATGTACCACGAGTCGAAAAGTCCTGACGAGTTGAATGTAGTATTGCAAGGCTGCCAGTGTGTGCAGGTGACCGCGTCGGATTATGGTCGGGATGTGGTGATCGTTGTGGTGTGGAGGTTGGTATGTGGTGGTCGGGATCGCCAATACCGGGGTAAAAAAGGTGTGTGTGTACAAGTGGTTGTATGGCTTGGGGCCATAGTCAAAGAGCAGAAAGCTTGCGCACCTTGGATCTTCGGTTTTGGTTCACGGCAGATTGTCGTTTTTGGTTCTTATGTCTATTTGTGTGCTCATAACTCCTTTGTCTTTTGTCCCTTCTTCGATCAAGCTACGGCTCCGTCTGCATCCTTCGACCTTATCTCCTCCCTCTTCTCCCTCTCTCTATTGATATTTTCTTCATGAATGTTTGAATGTTCTGATAACTCCTTCGTCCCTACCATCTCTTGAGGTCTTGTCCTGCCCGTCTCGTTGAATTCAATTGGATCTCTCGAGGACGAGTATCGTTGAATTTAAAGAGACGAGCAACATCAAGTGATCTTATCCCGTCCCTCTCTCTGTTCCTCGATATCTGATTATTAATGCATGAATGATCTCTCACTCATATGAATCGATTGAGTATTTACCCCAATCATGGGAACAAAGTAGGTACCTGACATGATCATTTTGATGCATGCTTAACTATTCGGACGAAAGAAGGATGATCATTCTGTCTACTGATTAGATTGCATGGACTTACCCCTTTAATTGATTTGCACGATGGATGGAAGACAATGCATAGTGTGGTGTTTGTTTGTTCCTTTGATCGAACACGGATTGATTACACATACACAATCATCCTTGCTTATGCCATATGGACCGATTGCCCCGATCCGAGCGGGCGTCGACTTCATGTATCCCCTCCACGGTCGTTCTCGTATAACAAGGAAAGGACACGTGTATGTGAGTCATACGTACGAGAAGATGTCGCCAAGATCGGCGAGCGCAACTGTTTCCCTCCGGAAACAAGGTGCTCATGATCCGTAGGCGCTGGTTGAGTCATTATTGATACTCACTTTCCCCTGTACTTATTGTTATCGCCTTTTAACGAACCGATTTTGGTGACACCTCATTGGCCCAACACTCTGTGTAGCAATTGTTGCTGCATCAAGCGTTATTGGAAAAAGGGGTTCCACTACCGGATATGTGGCGAGGACGAACACAAACAAAGAGCGACCACACTGAGGCCACCCACATCGGATTTCGAAGTTCAACTCTGTAGCAAAAGACACCTATACTTAATTCGAAAATAAGATCCCACATACGTTCCCCCGCCTTTCCATTCGAAAGACGTTCAGTAGCCCGCATGGAAGTGCAGAGATACTTTTTTGGATTAAACGAACTTTTGAAAGCAGCGAGCGCTATTTCTTTCCCGCGCGGCTATGACCATTTCTCAAGAACCTGGAACCACACGGGGGCATTCCAGTTTCGTATGTCCCCACACTCAATTTTTTCGAAAATCTCTGGCACACCTCATTTTGTTGTTCATTCAGGGCCTGATCCGCATATTTTATTACTCCGACTTGAAGACGGCACAAGGAGTGAGGTTAGAACATCACACCCAGGACACAAGAAGTGACTTCAAGATCAAACGGAGCTCACGGGAGAGAAGACAACTGAAGGTCGACATCAAATCCCCACGACGAAGGGGCAAGCGGAAGAGTGGACTAAACGGTTTCTTTCCTTTTTTTGTCTGCTCACAAAAGGACTATTAAATTTTATCATTGTGTGTTGCCTCCATCCGCGGTCGCTACATTCAACAAGGTGGTAGGATAGCGTGCTACCTCCATTTGCAACCCCCATGTTGCCCAACATACGTCCCAAGATGAGATCGACGTTTGATGTCTTTGCGATGCGCATTGGGGGGGCCGGGGCGAGGGGGGGAGGAAGCATGAAGCCTTGAATAACGCACATATGAAATGTTCGCCAGCGATGGCATGGTGACAATCGATGTGTGAGAAGACCTTCGATCCATGGGTAGCATACTCAACGACCTTACTTAGATATTCGTTGTGGATTCGGTCATTCAAGTTATGTGGCTGAGATTGACAACTATTGCTCATTGAAGCAATGTCTGATCATCACGAGCGATATTTTATTTATGCACCAGTGACCAACCGGTCCTTATGTAGATAATGTGGGCCAATATTACTTGCGAGGCCACGACGAAGCAATGCTCCTTGGCCTAGAAGGCAACTGTTACATCAATACACCAGCAATGTCCAGCATTGTTGGCGGTCATTACCCGAGTCATAGCATCCCGTTCAGTTGATGGGCTCTTCACTTCATCAGGTGTTTCCTTCATCTTTTGGGGTGGGATGATTAAGTTGTTGGGTTTGCAGGGTAGCGATAGTGATGTGCCAAACACCACCTTTGTTAGTGCAAGTTCGGGACGACAACCTTCAAGTTTAGAAGGGATGGGAAGGTGGGCGACCCCAGTGCTAGTGACAACGACGTTGGGAGACATCACAATAACTGTTGGACTTGGAGTAGATTGAGATCCCATCGGTAATAAGACAACAAGGCAATCTTTTATACCCTTTTCTCCCATTTCTCTATCCCTACAAGGCCCAAAGGTGCATACGACATAAGTTGCATGCAGAAATACCACGACCGTGACATTCCCTGTGCTTGGAGCAATTGGCGGGCAAGCACAGAGCAGCCGTGGTCAATGGAGAGTCGGGAAGGGGGGAAAATGTGCTCAAATTGGGTGTGACAGAGGGTCGCCTATATCTGCGTGCAATGACCCCTTAGAAGATAAGACTAATGGTAAAGGTGACTCTTCAACGTTGGGTAGAAATTGTTGGTTAGAGCAGGAACTACCTATGCTAATCATAGCAAAAAAGGAACATGGCTTGCTGATGCACCTATATGTTTAAAGAGTCGGCCGCAAGATTTAATCGACGGAAAGAGCAGACCGCCTATACAAGAGGGGGTTTGACAAGTAACATAACACTACTAGAAAGAAATGTGAGAACATAATATCAAACTACTGAAATTTACAAACTCATCAAAGGAAGTCTGTCTTAACGGATTGCTTTGGGATACTGATGATGGATGGGAAAATGCATTTTATAAAGCTCCTCTTGAACTGAGTGAGCTATGGTTCGCTTCACACGTTTTACCAATTTGTTGTCTGCACGAATACCACAGATACGAGTATTGTCTTCGCCCCCCCCCCCCACTAACATGGCGGATGACAATGGAGTGTGAATAAGGCAGTGAGTGGGCAGGTGACTTCTAGCGACGGAAGGCTTTCTCGAACCAAAATATTTAACAAATGATAGAGATACTCTACATATATACTCTGTTGATTGCTTGGTTGGCCAACAAGTTTCTTGAACTCTAATCTACGTCGAACAGAACGTTCAATGAGATCGTTGAGGGGATGAATGAGGTAGCACATGAAAACAAGCGCTTATGTGCGGCACCATCTCACGAATGCGTTTCAAAAAGGGCTCTCGCAATATACACATGAGGGATTGTAATTGTAAATGAATCATTATAGACACACTATATAATTCTTATCATGTTTGTTTATTTAAATTTATTATTTATAAAAAATATATTATTGATTATATTATGAATGATATAATCTTTTAATGAGGTTCAATTTAAACTTTTATTTCCTTAACAACTGTCTGTCACAGTATATGCAAAGTCCAAATTTTTATCCTTCAGTTTTTTTTTTTTTTTAATCCAATATGCTAGTTACCCGTAACAATTGAACATCAATAGCAGCTTATTGATGATAACTGCAATTGATGCTTATTAATGTACACGTAATGATAGGAACTGCATAAATTTTATTTTGTTTTCGTTTTTTATCTAGGTTATCGGGCCGGAGGTTCAGGACCCCCCTGATCGTCCGGGATGTCGGGCCGGATGTTTAGTTGGACGTTGGACCGGACGGGGTATATCCGACTTACCGCAAAAAAAAAAAAAAAAAAAAATCATGTGACTTTCACCTTGCATAAGGTGTATGCCACAAAATTCTTGGTCATATGGACCACTATAATAAATAATAAAAATCTTCAAAGATTCTAATCCCCACCTATACCCCTCTTATCCCCACCAAACCCCCCCCCCACCCCCCCCCCCCCCCTTACCCCAAATACCACCCTATCACCAAATGCTCGGAAAAATCTGAAAATTTTTGTAGGGGGTCTCTAGGCCATACTTGGAGGAGAACGCCATCACAAGGATACGTAACAACCAATAGGCCGTGCTCAGAACGGGAGAGAGTTAGTAGAGAAGAAGAGACAAAACATAGATATGGAGAGTGGAGAGAGAAATAGGATACACATCAAGCCATATGGAGACTCATGTACGCGCAAAAGGCAATTGACACTTTTAATGAAAAATTCAGGAACGATCGAAGTGCCAATCTGGCGTGATCCCTACGATCGTTTCAACCATCTGCTTGTGACGGTATCATCAGGGGAAGCACGTGTGAGTGTCTACATATCAGCATACTATGCTCTCTCACACATATTTTTTCATGAAGCCAAAAGGTAGAGTACCATCTAGAGGTAGGGAGACAAGTGAGTAGAGGTGGAAAGGAGAGTGGGAGAGATCCGAGAGAGAAGCGATGAGCAGGAAGAGAAAGGTGGGAGGAGTAGTACCGACTGCCAAACATAAAACTTGCCATCTGCCATCTAGCACTATATGTCATTGAAACTATCGAAGAAACTACCAGCTAAGACGAGCGGAACAAAGTCTAGAAGGTTAATAAGCTTGCTCAGAGATAGTGAGGGCAAAACCTAGTTCACTTATGACTGAAATTGACTCCAGACCATCCACTTTAAAAACCAAAGGAGCGCAAGCGCACAACGAGAGAACCGATGAAACAGGAGTTGAGGCCGAGTTGTGGCCGCATACGCAACCATCAACAAAAAAAAATTCCGGAATTAAATAATCATTTTAGAGTAAAATTACATTCTAAATTTCAAATTTTAATTCCATCTTAAAAAATGTCATTCCAATTTTAATTTTTTTTGTCTTACTTGAAAACTTTCCTTCCAATAATAGGGTATCCCTTCGTATTTGAACTGCATGCTAGAGATGGAATGAAAGTCTGGATGGGTTCATGAAATATTTTAATTGGACTGTTATTCTAAGTAAGGATTTTCAGTCATAAATAGGTTAATCCAATCTAAGTTAAACGATATTTGTTGTAGTAGAATGAAAGTCTAATTAAAACATTTCATAAACTCGTCCAGACTTTCATTCCATCTTGAACAAATAGATGTAGTTGGAAGGGAAAGCTCATATTTAGACGGTAACTTATCAAATTAAATTGAAAATTTTAGAATTTGACTAATATTGGAATGATAATTTATAAATATGAAGGATTTTTTTTTTATGGAATTTTTTTTCAACTTTCATTTCTCATGGGAATTTTTCTGTTGATCTTGAGCAAAGAGGGACCAGGTACGATTTCAGATCTCAAAGATAGTGAGGCAGCATGCATGGGAAGAGAAGGGAAAACCTCCCAAAAAACTCTCTAAACATAGCGCCTGCTCCCTGCTATCAGGCACTAGAGGTCATTCAAACTGTCGGAGAGACTACCTGCAAAATGAGTTAGACCCTAGGTAAAGCATTGTCACGGAGGATTAGAAAGTTGCTCAGAGGAGGTATCAAAATAGGATGGGACGCCGAGATTAAAGCATGTGCTCGAAGCCACCAACAGAGGGACCATGCCAATCACCGTTATTGAAGTGCGTATGCCGCAAAAGAAAGATTGTTCCTCGTTCCAGTCTCTTGTTGGGCAGAAGATGTTCTAGTTACTCCGGTCCTTATCTCCAATACATCCACAATAGAAACCAAGAGAACGAGAGTTCTAAGTAAGAGATCTGCTCATAATAGAGTTGGGGCGAGTGGTGGCAGCATGCGTACCCATTCAGATCATAAGGGGAGCGTACGACAATGTCAGATCTCAAGATAGAGCGAGCGAAGGGACAAGAGTTCGAAGAGGAGAGAGAGAGAGAGAGAGAGAGAGAGAGAGAGAGAGAGAGAGAGAGAGAGGGGGGGTGGAAAAGGACAAAGAGTAGGTGGCTGGAGCAAAAAGGTCCTACGAACCGTTTTCAAAAACATATGTGAGTATCATCAATTGTCGGGGAAGAGGCTGCGAGTCAGGTGCTTCTAGAGTAGTCGGAGAGGTCCCTTACTGCCGTAGTAGCAGCATGGCAGCAAATTTGTCTAAGCGGTGAGTAATACAATCGTAACGAAGTGCGCACGTTCGTCCTGCCCTCCGTCAGTGGCATTGATGACTTGTACGCTTAGTAAACTCAAGAGGCGAAGTTCATAGCGCGGACTTCCTTAAATCAAATGGCAGTTTAGCCGATAGAGGGAACTGAGACGAAGCACCAGCGAGGGGCGGCGGATGGATAGTCCAGCCCAGAAAGAGTCTGAATTGGGCGGGAAGCGATTGATCAGGTGGGAACTGGGGCAGTAGAGCAGGAGGGGCAAGGTTAGATTCGATCCAAGAAAGACAAATAGCGACCCAATTATCCAGACTCCTTCATGGTTATCTGAGAAAGCCCGAAGGCAATTTGTAAACATGGCCCTTGGGAACCCTTTTTGTCTAAATTTATGCCTTACGGAAAGCAGGCTGAGACCCACACCTCTTTGATCTGAGGAGTGGGTAAAATTCGATGCAAATTGCACATGATTACTCCCCATTTCCGCTTTCGTGGTCTGAAGGACAGATAGTCTTAAGTTGAGATAATATGCAGTCGTTTGGGAAGTAGAAAACAATTGTAATTCTTAGTGACAGCAACACACCTCGCAGCAGGTGGGTAACAGGAAGTAGTAACTATAGTTCCTAAGAATCCCCAAGTACCACTTCTATCACCCGTCCTGATAAGAGTGAGGTTGTCTTCATATGAATTGAGAAATTTATTATATAGGGAACAAGCTTTATGCATATTAAAACATGGCCACATCATCAATCAGCCTTAATCCTGATATGAACCTGCAATCATAGTCAATAGAAGAGATAAAATTGAACTTGTTGAAAGAACAAAGTAGACATGCTAAGGCCAGGCTGGAGCTTTCCCCCATTGGGATACCAACGACTTGTTGTAAGATCAAAGAGACGACATTAACAAAGATGTTCCATAGCTCAAAGATAACAGTCCTAATCACTTGTGACAACTTGACTCTGACACGACTCTTGTTAATAATTTTTCAGCGAAGAGACCAGTTGTTACCATATCTGCAGACAATAATACTCCGAATACCATTAGTAGTGAAGAAATCACACATCCATATGACTGACTCAATGATGGAGGAATGAGGAAGTTTGGTGAACATTTCCTCAATGTCAAAACTACCCGAGATGAGAGAACCAGCACTCTGCTTTCTAACCATGGTGTTAATGGTCCCTATCTCTTCCTTAGTATCGGATGTGCATCTGAGATTAAAATGTAAGAGCTTCGGGAGGGACCAAAGAAGGGCACTGATTGCTCGAACCGTAGGTTCAGAAAATGAAGGGGAGATGGGCTTCCACTTCTCAATGTCCTTATACTTCGGAATCACATAGCAATTTTTAAATTTGCCTCGGTACTTCCAGCCAGCAATGAAATGAGACTTGGAAGAGAAATATTCATTCTTAGGGGCGCAAATAATATCGGACTCGGATCTAGTATCTAAGATAAACCCTGAATTATTCAGAAACAACATTCTCATAGCATCAGAGTAGATAAATTGACAACATACGTAGGTATCTCCCGGATTATGATGTATAGGCATGACCACCAGTCCCTCCAACTTAGTCAACCATGCATCATCAGATTGGGAGATAGTCAATGAAGGATACAATAGTGGTGAAAGCTGAAAACAGTCAGCAATCCTAAACCTATGTATGCCATCCGAGATGCCAGGTACCTTTTCAACCCATCCAAAAGAAGAGGCAAACATAGGTTTGCAGATATTCTTATAATTGGAGAAAACAAGAGGAAGGTCAGGAAGATCAGAAAAACGGAAGGAGATGTGGTCGTCCCCATTCCGAGGGAATCCAAAGGATGAGGCACATGAACAAGTAATGAAAGTGGTCCTGGCGAACTAACGTTGGTTATGGACTAGTTGGGCAACAGACTTGTTGCAGGTCCACACGATTCGTATCTTAGAAACCATAAAATCAGCAAGACAGACCAAGTGAACTCTCTTCCTGATAAGGAATTTCGTAGTTTCGGCTACCTTAGCCTTACACACAGATGTATGAAAGCGGATTTTTACAACCACCGGACTAACACAAGCAAAACCAGCCTTCTGAGAAATAATGGGTTCAATAATTTGTTTCAGTTTTCCTCGTGTTCTGCTGGTGAAAAAACAGTCCGTAGTGTTGTAGAGTTTAATCAAGTTGGGAAGAGAAAAGTCATGCAAAAGGCGTATCGACCAAGGAATGTGAAGGATAGAGACAAGGACACTCTTCCTTCGTTCGCTAACATCAAAATACCGACGAATAACCATAAAAAAGGAAACCCCTCCATCCATTAAATGCAACTTCAAAAACTTAAGGAGCGTAACTCGTCCATTACACAGAACTGTGCTAAAGTCAAAAGTCCATTTAAGACGGCTCCAAGCATCCAGGAAGGTATTACCTCCTGAACTTACAACCGTAGCTGAACACAGATTGTTATCAAGACACAAACCAAGTTCTGAGACAAGTGAAAACGAAGCAGGGGAGGACTTAGGAAGGAGGACCGAGCCTGGGGAAATCTAAAACTGCACCAATCTATCAGAAATGCTTTGATGCACATCAGTCAGACCCTGCTTATTACGAATGGTTAGTCTTTCCCTCTTCCCTTGTCTACTGCAACCACGCTTCTTAGGAGATAGTCGTGAGTTAAGGGTTGGACACCTATGTGACACCCGCGGCCCAGGCCGCGGGCATTTCGGCCTCTGCGACCGAGAATCTCGGCCATGGCCGCAGCCGATGAGGCCCAATCCGCAGCCTGTTTTTTTTTCTTTTTTTACCCCAAAAAATAAGTTGAAAAAAAAAAAACAATATATATATATATATATATATATATATATATATCGGTGAAACCCCGACGAAACAGTTTGTCACAGCCCCTCGTTTGT
>BFEA01000123.1:1124377-1135324 GCA_003427395.1 Chara braunii
AAAAAAAAAATCAAAAACTTCTAAAAAACAAACTATGTTATGAAGAAACATAAACTAAACAACATTTGCCTGGGCACTACATCCAAATTATTTACCAAATTTGAATTAAAAATCCAATACAGAAAATAAACACTATGATAAAAATAGGAAAAATTAAAAAGAGAATTAAAAGGAGTGAGTGTGTCAACACCTTTTCGACACCGCCATCTTTGCCGATTCTTAATTATTTTTTGGCATTGAAAAATGCCCTGAAAATTTACAGATATGTAGTTTGCATAATCAGTAACTCATTAAAAAAATTTCAAAAAATAATAATTTTTTTTTAGGCCCCGAGAGAAAGTGAAAACAAAAAGTTAAAAGTGAAAAAAAACGAAATAGTGAGTGGGCGAGCATGTTTTGACACCCCCATTTTTGACGATTTTTAATTGTTTTTTGGCTTAGCAGAATGACTTCAAAATTTATAGGCGTGTAGGTTACATCATAGAGAACTCAAAAAAAAAAACAATTCAGAAAAACAAACTTATTTTTAGGCCCCGAAATAGTTTTTGGCGGGGGCCAAACCTGGAGGTGTTCGGCCCCGAAACGGGACCCCGAACGCCCGAACGTTCGGGGGCCAGCCCGGGGGCCCCCGAACGTTCGGTCAAGTAACCCTAGTATATATGTATATATATATATATATATGGGGGTGTAGGGCTTGGAAAACCTTACACTCCTATATATATTTTTTTGGAAGCCGGTTTTGTTTAAGATTTTAAAAAATTAAAAAACCAAATAGATTTACATAAAATCAAAAAATATATATATAAAGAAAAGCAGGATTTTTTTTTTGTCATTTTTATCATGAGATATATGGTCCCTGAGTTGACCCATATTTTTTTTTGAAATGGATTTCTGTTTTTTGCAGGGAAATGAGGTGTTTAAAAAAAATGGAGATGCAAAATTTGAAAACAAATAAACAAAAAAACGGTTTGATTGATTGATTAATTGATTGATTGATTGATTGATTGATCCGATTTAATTGATTGATTGATTGAGTGTGAGTATGTGTGTGTGTGTGTGTGTGTGTGTGTGTGTGTGTGTGTGTGTGTTTGTGTGTGTGTGTGTGTGTGTGTGTGTGTGATGTGTGATGTGTGTGTGTGTGTGTGTGTGTGTGTGTGTGTGTGTGATGTGTGTGCGTGTGTGTGTGTGTGCGCTCTTGCGCAGCTCTTCCCACACGCAGCTGCGCAAGAGCGCACACACACACGCGCNTGCGCAAGAGCGCACACACACACGCGCGCGCGTGCGCTTAAGAGAGAGAGAGAGAGAGAGAGAGAGAGAGAGAGAGAGAGAGAGAGACAGAGAAAGAGGTGTGTATGTATGTGTGTGTCTGTGTGTGTGTTTGTGTGTGTGTGGGCGCGCGTGCCGGGGAGGGGAGGGAGGACCCCTCTTCCACCAATCAATGAATCAATGAATCAATGAATCAATCAATCAACTAATCAATCAATGAATCAATCAATGAATCAACCAATGAATCAATGAATCAATGAATCAATCAATCAACCAATCAACCAATCAATCAATCAATCAATCAACAAATCAGCCAACCAATCAATCAATCAATCAATCAATCAATCAATCAATCAATCAATCAATCAATCAACACAATTTTTTTTCTTCTATTTTCTTAATTAATTTTGGTACTCGGCAAAAACCAACCCCCCTAGAAAATATATTTTTTTATCTTTTGCTGCGCAGTCCTATAGAGGAGGACGTGCGCAAGCCCAGATCCCGCGCCGATTTCCTACGAGCGCCTTTTCTTGAGCGTGGCGCGACCGCAAAAGAACTCGGCCGCGCAGTCTCGGCCGGGGCCTAGGCCGCATGATCTGCGGCCTTGGGGGTCACGTAGCTGGACACCAGTGAGAAATAAAGAAGGACTCAACTTTTCTGATTTCACCAACTGGTGGGAATGCGATCGCGATAGCGACGTAAGACCACTAACCCTTTTTGCAAAACCATTGCCTAAGCCTATAGCTGGAACTTACCCTACAGTCAGAAGAGATCTCACATGCTCATGTCATCTAGTCGTAAAATTACGAAGAGTAGACCCGATGTTTGTAGCACGAAACGAGGGGGAGATCAGAAGGTAGACACACGGCTGAGTAGGGGAGAAAAGGTCGTATCCTAAGTAAGAAAGACTTCACCAGATATCCACAAATTTCCTAGCTGATGCCAACTAACCAGAGATAGATAGGATAATAACTAAAAATCGCGTTCATGCTTCGCTATCTTCATAATTCCTTCCTCTCTTCAGTACTGCAGCCCGATTACGAAGAGTTTCACGCAAAAGGTCCCAGACACAGGTCAGATCTACAGATCATCAGGAGGGATTCTCCTCCTGCGTGTCAGCTACAATGTTGTTGAGTCCACCATCATCTGATTCCTCCCCATACGCATCCCGGACTCTGATTTCTGCCAAATTCGTTGAAGCTTGTTTCTTGTTAAGATACTTGATGTGGTCTGCCTTATAGAGCGACTCAAGCTGATACTCGATTTGGTTAGGCGTTCCTTCTTTAGATCTTCAATGTACTTGACACGACTTTCTTTACCACATGAAGCAACGACTTCCTTCTTACGTGGGTTGATACGGTCAAAGCCCAAGGGCTCGTCTTTGTTGCTGCGGCGTGCTGGAGAGACCGAGCTTCGTCGCGTCGTATTACCGGCTACAGAAGCAAACAAGTCAGCCAATCGAGCAAATAATCGATTCCCTGCAGATGTCTTCTCCAATGCCCTACCGCGAGAAGTACCAGGTTCAGTGGAGCCAGGAGCCTCCTTCTTAGGGTAAGGTGGAAGTGGTAGAGGGGACGGAGGAGGCGGGTTAGAAGAGGATCGAGTAGGGGGAGGGGGAGGGGGCTGAGCGCACTGGGAAAGCGGTAGGAGGTGAGGGACCAGGATTCGCATTTGGGTAGGCAGTTCCTGTTTTGAGAGACGATCCTAGCTTCTCTACAATCTCCATCATGCGTCTGATTAGTCCAAACTGATGGTCTTGAGCTCGTTGTACATTATCAATTTCCATTTGATTCAGTAGTAGACCAACATCAAGTCCAGATACTTGAGGAGCACTTGGCTTGGGTTGTTCAGCTGTACGAGCCTTACCCTGTGCCGGAACGATAGGAGGCGACCCTTCAATCTCATCTTGAGATCTCTTCCGATTGTCACAGCTGTCTGAGACAACTTCCTTACCCATTCTCCGCTTTGGTTCACCCACCGCTCTTTCGATCTCCTTCCAGATCCTCTTATTTTCTTCCTCTGTGCGAGTCTGATGTTGCTTATCCAGTTCCTCCATCTTTGCGTTGATCATTCTCACCATCATAGCCTCCTTCTTGGCTTGACGGACTTCTTCTTCCTCCAGGCGTTGCTTCTCTTGTTCCTTGCTGATTCAGGCCTGCTCTTCCTTACAGAGACGGTCTTCTTCCTCACGTCTTCTGTCCTTCTCCTCCCTTCTGTCATTGGCAAGCTCTCGGAGCAGGGAGACAACCTCGCCTTCATTAGTCCTGTGTCTAGGGGCCCATGGAGCCGTCGTAGGATGAGGGAGAGGGTTGGGTCGGTACAAAATGATCACATTCGTTTGAGATGATGATGGTGACGAAACAACCTGCGGGGGAGGGGGAGGGGGAGGAGCAGGAGGGGCTTGGGCAAGCGGTGGGGTAGAAGCTGTGTAGATTGCTTGAGCATACGTTAGAGGAGGGTACGAGGAAGAGTTAGCACCAAAGCGACCAATCGGTACCCCAGAAATTAGTGCTTCCTGACGAGGGTACGAACAGTTCCTTGCGAAGTGCCCAGGTTGTCTGCAATTATAGCAGACACGGTCGTAGTTCGGGTAGTGCATTCCATCTGCCATGATCCTATGGTTCGATAGGAACGATAATAACGACGAAGCTAATAACCCCTGCTTCACGGAGGATCTGTGTCCTACGTGTGACTTCCTTGATAAAACAGTTGGCACATCTGACAAAACTCGATTGGATTCGAATGGGTTCCGAAGTAGGTGATTTAATAAGGATACGGTAACAGACCATAGATGTCATACAGTCAAAATGGTAAGGTAGGAAGGGGAAGGTATTATGGAGTAGACTACGCGATAGACCTAAGCTAAAAAACTTAAGAAGGAAGCCTAGCAAACTACACCAATGCCTCTACAGACTCTACACCAGACTAGGAGTAACAGAGTGGTTACGGACGCTACCACAGACTTGGAGGAGAACACAATAACAAGGATGCGTAACAACCAACAGGTCGTGCTCAGAACGGGAGAGAACTAGTAGAGAAGAAGAGACAGAACATAGATATGGAGAGTGGAGAGAGGGAGAGAGAGAAATAGCATATACAGAAAGCCATATGGAGACTCATGTACGCGCAAAATGCAATTGGCACTTTTAATGAAAAATTCAAGAATGATCGAAGTGCCAATCTGGCGTGATCCCTACGATCGTTTCAACCATCCGCCAGTGACGGTATCATCAGAGGAAGCGCATGTGAGTGTCTCCTCCTATTCTGCTTATATAGTCCCATATCGGCATACTATGCTCTCTCACACATATTTTTTCACGAAGCCAAAAGGTAGAGTATCATCTAGAGGTAGAGAGACAAGTGAGTAGAGGTGTAAAGGAGAGTGAAAGAGATCTGGGAGAGAAGTCACGAGCAGGAGGAGAACGGTGGGAGGAGTACTATCGACTGCTAAACATAGCACCTGCCATCTGCCATCTAGCACTACATGCCATTGAAACTGTCGAAGAAACTATTAGCTAAGACGAGCAGAACAAAGTCTACAAGGTTAACAAGCTTGCTCAGAGATAGTGAGGGCAGAACCTAGTCCACTTATGACTGAAATTGGCTCTAGATAATCCACTTTAAAAACCAAAGGAGCATAAGCGCACAACGAGAGAACCGATGAAAAAGGAGTTGAGGCCGAGTTGTGGTCGCATACGCAACCGTCCTGACCAAAGAGGGACCAGATATGATTTCAGATCTCAAAGATAGTGAGGCAGCATGCGCGGGAAGAGAAGGGAAAGCCTGCCAAAAAACTCCCTAAACATAGCGCCTGCCCCCTGCTATCAGGCACTAAAGGCCATTTTAACTGTCGGAGAGACTACCTGCAGAATGAGTCAGACCCTAGGTAGAGTATTGTCACGGAGGATTAGAAAGTTGCTCAGAGAAGGTATCAAAATAGGTCGGGACGCCGAGATTAAAGCATGTGTTTGAAGCCACCAACAGAGGAGGAAACCATAGAAGATTCGAAGCGGACCATGCTTACCACCATTATTGAAGTGCGTATGCCACAGAAGAAAGATCGTTCCTCGTTCCTGTCTCTTGTCAGGCACAAGATGGTCTAGTTAGGCCGGTCCTTGTCTCCAATACATCCACAACAGAAACCAACAGAGCAAAAGTTCCAAATAGAGTTTGGGCGAGTGGTGGCAGCATGCGTACGCATTCAGATCATAAGGGGAACGTCTGACAATATCAGATCTCAAGATAGAGCAAGCGGAGGGACAGGGTTTCGGGGAGAGAGAGAGAGAGAGAGAGAGAGAGAGAGAGAGAGAGAGAGAGAGAAAGAGGGTAAAAAAGACAGAGAGCAGGTGGCTGAAGCAAAAAGGTGATACGAACCGTTTCCAAAAACATACGTGAGTATCATCAATTGTCGGGGAAGAGGCTGCGAGTCAGGTGCTTCTGGAGTAGTCGGAGAGGTTCCTTACCGCCGTAGTAGTAGCAGGGCAGCAGAGTCGCTTAAGAGGTGAGTAATACAATCGTAATGAAGTGCTCACGCTCGTCCTGCCCTCCTTCAGTGGCATTGATGATTGGTACGCTTAGTAAACTCAAGAGGCGAAGTTCATAGTGTGGGCTTCCATAAACCAAATGGTAGTTCGGCTGAGAGAGGTAATTGAGACGAAGAACTAGCGAGAGGCGGCGGGTGTATAGTCTAGCCGAAAAAGGGACTGAATTGGGTGGGAAGCGATTAATCGGGTGGAGAACTAGGACGGTAGAGCAGGAGGGGGCGAGGTTCGATTCGATCCAAGAAAGACAAAATAGCGACCCAAATATCCCAGACTCCTTCATGGTTATCAGAGAAAGCCCGAAGGCAATTTGTAAACATGGCTCTAGGGCATGAGCAAAACGGTCTTTTTTTTTTTTTTTTTTTTTTTTGCTAAAACGCCATCGCCCGGAAATCCGGACGACCATGGTACCGGACGTACGGGGGAGACGTCCGATCTCCGGACCATTGGTAACCTAGTTTTTTATGTAATAAAAATAAGACGCAATGCTATGAGTTTAGAAAAAAAAAACATATGATTCTCTTTTTCATACACCATGCCTTTTTTTTCTTTTTTTTTGCTTTAATTTTTCTCTCTCACACGTGTGTAGTGGAGGCGTCCAACGTGTTTACTAGCATCACGTCTTGGACAATTTTGGTCATGTTGCTTCGATTTGTGGGTCAAATGCTTGCCAACCCGTGCTCGTTGGGTAGTGATAGTTGATTACTGAGTCCAACAACCTATGGCAATCGGAGTGTGTTGTTGTGATATGTAGTTAAATTCCACTCCCCGACGTTCAATTTCCAGCGACTCCATCACTTCATAACCATGACTTAAGTCGACGTCGGTAATTGTGCCTAGATCCAGCCGCCGCATGGAAGCAGGGGAGAAGCAACATCTTGAGACGTGTGATTTAACAACCGAGAACGGGAGAGGAAAGATGGGGAATGGATGGGGCTTGCTTGGAATTGCTTTGCTGGTACTGTTCGTCCGTCACCATTGATTGCTGGTTCAAATACGGACAACGTGTCAAGATTAACGCTTGCCCTTGTGTTCCTCTGTTTTGATGGTCGATCATAGAAAGAGTGAGAGAGTGAGCGAGTGAGAAAGAGAGAGAGAGAGAGAGAGAGAGAGAGAGAGAGAGAGAGAGAGAGAGAGAGAGAGAGAGAGAGAGAGAGAGAGATGGCTACTTCCTTTCTGAAGGGGCCGCATGTATATTGACCATGTCATCGTTGTTTGGGACCATGGGGACAAGCAGTCCAGATAACGGGAGCACGTAGTAGGCTTTCATCACTCGATAACCTCGCACCGAAAAAATGTACTTAGTCTACGAGGTCGACATCATGGGGCTCACAACCACAAAGTTGCATTTAAGTTTTACGCTCGTGCAAATTGGATGTCAGAGATGATGGTAGTCATGCGTAAAGTCAGTGAAACGATCCTCAATCGATGCACAAATGTGGATGACATGCTCACCAACGTTATGTCGATCCTCATGAAAAATATCACTCTAGGGTACGCGACCCATTAAGGACAAGATGTGTTTTTGCACACTATCATGAATCTCTGACTCGTTGGAAGGGTATGACTCTGTAGACTATCGCAACTTGACACGCTCAGAGGAGACGTTTCCATCCAGACAAATACATAGTCCTCGCTTAGTTGTAAGGGATAGGAAGAATGTGACGATGGAGTTATTGGTCCATCATATCAGACCGTTATGAAATGACAAACTTCATCTTTGTGGGCCTTTTTATTTCTTAGAGATAAATAGAAAAATTTTGATATCGGTGTATACACATGTAGATATATAGCATAAGTTAATGTTATTTTTTCATTCATAAACTTTTTTTTTTTTTTTTGTCATGGTTCAAGTGACAAACTTGGTTTGTACTTATTCTACTTGTTGGGCCATGCAATGTTTTGTATTCTTATCTGTTACATTGACAATGTGTTTATTTTCAAATTGTCCTTTACTTCATCTTTCGCTTCTTATTTAACCTTTTTTTTTTTTTTTAAATCTTCTTCATTTTTTTTTATTTCGTTTTGATCTTCTCATTCCTTTACTTTTTTTTTTCATTCTTATTCTTATCCTTCTTACTCTTCTCCCTCGTTCGTTGTTGTCCTGCTTCTTCGTGAATTGTCATACGTTCCTCTACATCTATTTAATCTTTCTCGTCTTGTTTTTTTTTTTCCCCTTTCCTTAAGGTCTTCTTCATTTATTTTTAATCTTCTTCATCTTATTTTTCTCATTCTTTCTCTTCTTGTTTGTCAAATTTTTTTTGTTTTTTTTAACTAATTTTTCTCCTATGTCCTTTGATAGCTTTTTTTTTTTATCCGCTTCTTTTACTGCATGTTTTACATTATTTTCGTTGGTTAGTTCTTCGATATGCCTCTCTTCCTACATCTAATTTTTTTAGTTTTAATGTATTAATTGATTTGTTATCTTTTGCATGCACGTCAACTACAAATATCCTTCCTTCCACCATTATCTCGTCTACTACGTGGATAAGTTTTTTTATCCCCAAGAAAACATGATCTTGCATATGACGAGATGTCACATGTATCGATTTATGAACTATACAATACCAACGATGTAATGGAGTCGCCACTTGGACAACAAAGCAATAAATTAATGATTCTTAATATAGTTCATTCAATGAACCAATAAATCAATAGCTAATTTGATCAATCAATAAACGAGTTATCCAAATTAGCAATCCATAAAGCATGTAATATATCGACCAATTGTTCCACAATTGATCAATCAATCGGTTAATTTAAGTCCATCAAGGTGGTAAGCAACATATTACTCAATAAGAAGACAAATCAATAATTTCATCATCGATCATGAGATCTACAGATCACTTAAACAACCATAAAAACCTATATTAGTCATTGAATATATTTTGTGAATATTTGGAGACGAGCATAAAGAGAAGGTAATCTGATAAACGGCTTGTCTGTTATTACACAAATCGTGTAAGCTCACTTTTTTTATTTGTACTTGTTGATAAACCCTGCATTTCAAGAGTGGAAAAAAACAATACTTACTTATATGCCCCATTTATATTGTCAAAAAAAAAAAAAAAATTCTTAAGACATTGGACTCTCATAAACTAAAATTTTAATATTTCGTAGGTTAAATAAGTTGGTTACAATTTGGTATTAAGTTACTAATAAATTAGTAATAAAATACTTATAATCTAGGAAGATTTTCTTGTCCGGCCAGGCTTGCCCAGTCAGGCACCTGCGCGTGATGCCCAGGCGGGTCTTACGCCCGGGCTAACCAGGTGTGAAAAAAAAAAAAAAAAAAAAAAAAAACCTTCTGCACTCTCCCAAAGGACCCCAAATCCGAGATCTTCTTATTTTTTTAAGGTTGACTTTGAAGGGGGGGGAAAGGGGGATATAAATCTATTTTAAAGGGGCTAAGGGGTTTAGACTTTAAACGGGGTTGTCTTAGTGTGATTCTGTTATTTTCTTCTTTATCTCCGATTCGGTGAGGAATTTTGATGTGACCCTTAGCCAAAAGTTATTTGTATTGCAAATCTACACAACGTATGTTTTGTTTGGATTTTTTTTACTTTCGTTTTTTTTGGGGGGGGGCGTTAAGGTTGCCCGAAACCGTGCCCGGAGGTCATGTCCGTCAGGGCGCCCGGGCGTGTATCCGGGCACAAGTTGTGTGGCCAGCCGCCCAAAAAAACAGTCTAACTAATAATATAAAATATAATTTTTATGAAATGATTATTTTTATATTTTTGAAAGCACAAGACTTTGCTTTATTTTTATATGTGTATTGTACCCCCAAGTTAAATTGAGAGAGGTATGATTATTAGGTAAAAAACCGTCATATCTTTGTAATTGTGATACCTCGATTTGTGCTTATAGTTGTGTACACCAACACTCTCTCTCCCTCTCTCTCTCTCTCTCTCTTTCTTTCTCTCTCTCTCTCTCTCTCTCTCTTTCTTTCTCTCTCTCTCTCTCTCTCTCTCTCTCTCCCTCTCTCTTTCTCGCTCTCTCTCTCTCTCTCTCTCCTTTTAATAATGTTATGATAAATGTTACAATGATTTATATTATCTTTGTCGAACTGCTGTAGTGTTATCCATTTTGTTTTTTGTCCTAGTTACTTAACTTGTCCAAGCGAGTGTCTTTTTTTTTCCCTATATACTTAACTTGTCCAAGTGTCCTCGTTACTTAAACCACCAGTCCCCCCGCCTCCAGAAACCCTTGAAGTACCCATAGGCCGGAATTTACATTTTTTTTGTTGCGCGACCGGTTGTTCACGGCCTACTGGGTCCCAGCCCGATTTGTCGTTTCCTTTGTGGGACCCGGTAGGCCGCAAGCGTTCGGAAACTTATCGTCACACGGCGATGTCTAAGTTCTTCTTTCCGAACATTGACTTGGCCACCCCAACCGTGTTTCCAATTTTTCAAAATTCTGAAAAATCACAGTAGTTTTGATTGTCTGATAATTCCCCTGAATTTATTTCGTCTTTATATATATACAGGGTCACCAGCCCGTACGTACGGAGGTCCCCGGGCAGACCTCCGTACGTCCGGGCGTTCGGGGTCCCGTACGGGGTCCGAACCCGACGGCGTTCGGCCTTCGCCAAAAATTATTTCGGGGCCTGAAAAATATAATTTTTTTCTGATTTTGTTTTTATGAGTTCTCTATGACGTGAGGTACATGCCTGTAAATTTTCAAGTCATTTGGATAAGCCAAATAAGAATTAAAAACCTCCAAAGATGGCGGTGTCAAAACGTGTTGGCCCACGTATTTGTTCACTTTTTACTTTTTGTTTTCATTTTAGTCCGGGTTCTAAACAATTTTATTATTTTTTGAAACTTTTTTAGTGGGTTTTGTATTATGTGAAGTACACATCTATAAATTTTCACGGCATTTAGCCATGCCTAAACAAAATGAAAAATCGCCAAACATGGCGGTGTCGAAAACATGCTCTGGCACTCACTAAATTTAATTCTCTTTTTATTTTTATTTATTTTTATTATTAGTATTTCTTTTTCGTATTTTATTTGTATTTCAAATTTGGTAAGGAATTCGGATGTAATGCTCAGGCAAATATTGTTTAATTTATTTTTTTCCATAATATATCTTTTTTTAAGATTTTTTTGATGAACTTTTTTTTTTTTTTTTTTTTTTT
>BFEA01000123.1:1166269-1176819 GCA_003427395.1 Chara braunii
CTCTCAATCCAATCCGTTCATCCATACGGGCTCGGCTCTCAATCGAATTGCCAAAGGATACACCCTATCACATTCCTCTGAAAACAATCCCGTCTGTGAGCGACTTTTTAAATGAGCATGACATGAACAGATGCAGGTGCTAAGTACCACAAGGAAGACTATAAGGGCGAGTCCTAACAAATGAACTGCGATGAATAGGACGGCTTCGACAACTTCGAAGATGACCCTCGACTTTGATACTCACAGAAAGTGCCAACTGAAAATGATTTTTTTGCTGGATCCTTGGCAGATTCAGTGCCTCCAACGTTGCCCCTTAGTCACTTTTGTTCATACTCGGCCCGTAAACTCGGCTATGCTACCTGCTCTTCTCTTCACCCTTTCTCTCTTTCTGCCTCAAAACTTTCTAGTCTAATCCTCTTCTTCTTACTTCGTTCTCACACGCAAGTTGTTTTTTTTAGTTTATATGCCACTCCGACTAAATCTGGCGCTAACTGCATCCGAATTCACATGAAGCCTAGTTTAGCATAATCCAGCTCCACGGAGACAAGCCCTGTGAAGCGCAAGACCGGATCGGGATCCCGAGCAGTGTTAGAGTGAGGACCTCGAACTTAACCATGCTAGCGAACACGTCTATCAGCAGCACCTCGACGTACCTCTTGACTTATGCTGACGAAGATAACTTCCCCAATATTGTTAGTCCAAGTAAGCACTATCAAGATCGCAACGACTGATAGTGATGACGTTGAGCACAATTGCTTTTGAGTAAAAAGATCAATCACAGCGACCAAGAACATGTCCATGGCTCCCTTCTCATGCGACTTCCCCTTTCTTCCTTGGTTCTCTCCCTGTTCTTTCCTTCTCTACCTACTTCATCTCTGTTGCCCTCGATCTTTTCCCTTCGGATCCTCCTCTTTGCTTCTTAATGTACCTAGTCGTTATTCCGACCAGATTCGTATAACCTGCCACCACCATAATTAAGTGAAATCTCAAAGCAGAGGGCAAACCTCGATCCGAAATGAGCGGCTTATTCAGAGTGGGAGGTGGCAGATGCGGATCCGAGGATCGTTGCAATATTCAACAAATGTACTATTGAAAATGAATTTATCACCAGAAAATGGAGATACATTTCTATATTTGAAACTCCCTATAGTAGTCGTGCGTTCCCCACAACACGTACCTGCCGAACGATCACCCCAATCGACATTCTTGCATAACCATTTGATCCGGAGTGCCTCAAAACCCCGTTTAGACTCCTCACTCGCCCGATTTTACCAAGAAACGGTTGAGATACATCATTTTCCCGTTTTGTTCTTCTCCTCCTTCCGACTACTCCGCGCACGCAATTTCTATTCTAACTTCTTACCTACTAACTATTTGCTTAATCTAGATACAGATTCGAGTTCGCCCTGTTAGAAAACTTCAGTCTAGCATTTCACCTCACTCGATTTCTCTAAGGAACAAATGAGTTATACCATTTCCCCCTTTTACCTTCTTCTTCTTTCTCGTCGTCTTCACCCTTCCGTCTTTCTTCGTCCTCCTACTCTCCGTTCAACGCCTGATTCTCTTACTTAGCGCAGCCTAATATGAGCTGGTCTGACAACTCTATTTATCCTCAAGGAAACTTCAGCGGCAGCTGCTACAGGACCGCCTGATTAGTCTTTCGCCCCTTTACCCAAATCAGACGAACGATTTGGTCGTCAGTTCACTGTGTGCTCTCCTCCCCTCGAAGCATCCCTCAGGTTGTGCCTTGCCCAGACAGAGTTGGTTATCTTTTGGGTCCCACGGGCCTGCTCACACTCAAGTTTTTTTCAGTTGTGCATTGCCCAGACACAGTCTAGCATTCTTTCGGGCCCCAAATGGGTTTGTTCACACTCATGTCCCCTCTCAGCGGACCGTGGCTGGCTGATGGTGCACCTGCAGAGTGCCCCCGTCACTCATGTTCCTTCTGTGTGGGCTAAACACCCACTAGCTTGCATGCACGTTGGACTCCCAGTCCGCGTTTTAAGACAGGCAAGAAAAAAAAAAATTTGCCAGCATCCTGAATAAGTAGGGAGTCGAACAGACCCACCAAGCAGGTGCATGCTCAAGGTCCTTCATTGAAGGTGCGTGCTTAAGGTCCTTGACTGTTGTGGCGGCCACCCGTTGGGGGKTTCCATCGCTCCCTACTGCAATGTTGGTTACGACATCCCATGTTGGCAGGCACCCCACGTCCAACAAGGTGAGCGACAACGCAGTCGCTGCCCACCCCTATCCTCATGGGGATGCATGACGTTTTTCCTCCCGCTTCTCACTTGCCAATTTCAAACACTCTTTAATTTTTTTTTCAAAGTTATTTCCACCATTCCCTCGCAGTATTTTTTCGCTATCCGTCATTTGGGCATATTTCTTCTCCAATTAATTTCGCTTGAATTCGGACTCATGTTCGTCTTTTAACGGTTTACGGATGTACCAATTGGCTTAGGCCCATCGATTCCATTATAGGTCCCGAAGCCGGTATCGAGCCTGTTAAAAGTGGGAGTCCTCAGATGGGAAGGTTAGGCCAATTACGGGAGATCGGGATCAAAGGAAAATTGCATCGGTGTCCTCGCTTCTTCGTCTTTTCTTTTTCGTCACCTCTTTTCGAATCTCTGGGTTCATGGCAGGGCAAGTCCTGAGATGGTCGATTGAGTGGCTGTCGCGCCGACAAAAGCGTGAATAATAATGTTTGATGTCGCTTCTTTCTTATTCTGTTGTCGGGTTTTAGGCGCGAAGATCGCCTGGGAATTTTGCTTCGTTCTTTTTAAATTTTCTTTTTGAATCTTATCGAGCCTTGATGGCTCTCAGAACTTCGGACTTTCTTTTCGGAATTTGTGCTTTTTGCATTAGATAGGAATTTAGGAATTTAGGAATTTAGGATTTTCTTTTGCCGCGCAACGCCTTCTGCTTGTGCGCTTCTTTTTGCGGCTGCAACGCAGCTCTGATCAGTCGGCACCCTTAATCTTGCAAGTAACTGTAATTTTGGGCGGGCGCCATTGTAACTGTATCTTTCTTCTTGAGCTTTGTCTTTCCCGCTTTCTCTTTCCCTTTTGCTGTGTCTAGTTAGCCCGCGGCCTGCATACTTGGATCGATGCGTCCCCCACGCCGCGGTCTGGCCATGCAGAACGTAGGCGCTCCCTCTCCTAATCTACTTTCTAAGTCCTTGCAATTCCGCGTTCTTCGTGCATGCATGCACGCTATAAATTCCGGCTGCGCGATAAGATAACTCTTTTAACCAGTTGTTGGAAGCTCGGGGTAGCGCGATCAGTGAGGGTCAGCTCACGAGCGAAGTAAGAAGTGAGTTGAAGTGGGATTCGGGCGACCCGATGAGCTAGTGTCGAATTCGCGGGGTTGACGGGTGGGGCTACGACGGACTGTAGCGCGCGGGCGAACCTGACGGGTGCAGGAGGACTAAGCGGGGTGACGACTTCGTGGGTTGGTGCGCGACGACGGATTGTCCGCATCGGAGAGAGAGAGGGAGGAAGAGAGAGTTGAGGTTGATGGGCGTGGATTTGCAATTTTCTTTGTCTTATCTCCCTTTTTACTTTTGTATATAAATTTTGATATCGGCTCAGGGTGACTCGCCCGTTTTTTTTTGTTTTCGGAATCCTTGTCTCGGTTTCAACCCACACTTGTTTTGCGATTGACCTTGATCTCAGCTATTGTGTGTTTTGTCGAATGAATGGATGAATGAATTATATAATTGTTGTTTTTCTTGACTGGTTATCGTCTTTGCTTGCCATTTTTTATACGCCGTTAAGCATAATCAAAATTTTGACGCCTGATGTATAATGACACCTTGCATGCTCGGGAATGATTACTTGCAGTGATTAGATGATTGGGTAGTTGTCCATGGCACGTGGCGATTTTGCATTAGGAATTAGACTCTCATTTTTCCCGAAACAAGCGAATACCTCGCGGGGCTGCACGTAAGCGCGATCTGATCTGCGCAGCCGACACGTATCCACACGCGCCGATTCGTGACCATTGACGAATCTGACACCTCCGGTATCGGATAGGTGGGAATTTCCCTTCCTTCACGCACCTAAACGGATAGGAATTTCCGATATCGTAGCGAGAAATCCCCTTGTCAGTTAGATGCATGCGAAAGGCTTCCACTACGCCGCAATGACAAGATGTCGGACTCATGAGACTCAGAGTACTTCGAACCTTGGGTAAGAGAAGAACTCACACAGAGACGTCCAAGATTTCCCTGCCTAACCGAGAACAGATTGTGCCCCAGGGAGTTTCGTTGTGTCGTAACCAGCGATCCGAGGTGCCCCGATTACCAAACTACGTCTAACACGCAATACTTCATATCCCCCGGCTTTGTCGTTATCACTAACAACTTCCCTCCCTTCCGTCTTCTCCTCCCGTATCATCATCTCACTGTGGTGCCGTGGAATTCCATCGCCCGTATTGGCCCTGCACGCCGTGCAGAAACTGCAGACGCCGCCGCCACCACCGAACCTAGGGACTACGGAGCCTAACTATAACACGCGGCGACAGATGCCACGTGTCTGCCCATGAAGATCCGACTTCTAAGAGCCGTAGCCCTCACGAGCCTCTCCCGAACCGCCGTCACCAAAACCGACGGATCAGACGGCCTCTGATGCACAGCGCATGCCATCTGTCTTAAGCTGCACGACATCGACCGCCATCAGACTGAAAGTAACCCGCCCCTTAGTCCTATTGCATCTATGCCCCTGAATCCTTGCCACAGGAGATCTCAGTTCCGACCTGAGACTCCACCCCCACTTTCCCAAAAATCCTTGGCACACTCCTTTTCGCACTTCTAGGCCCACATTCCACTCCGATCAGGAAGTTGTGCCGGGCGTGAGGTTGGGCGTCACACAGTAGCATTGTTCACCAGAGGCATGGAGGTGGATTTGAGATGTGCAAGGTGCCACCTACAACCAGAAGACTCAACACATCTGTCGGGCACGTGCCCTCTGTCATTCCGTATATGGAAATGGTGGGCCTACCACTGGAAGGCTATGGGCGGCCCAGAGGAAGTGGAATGGGATCTGGAATGGGCAATAATGGGGCAACTCAGACCTCCGCTGAAAAGTGGCGAAGGGTGGGGCTATGTAGCCACTGCAATCTGGTCACTGGCGATCTGGTGGATCTGGAAAGAGAGGAATCTGGTGGATCTGGAAAGAGAGGAACTCCGTCCTGTTTCAACGCAAGTATTTTTCTGACGCAGCTCTGAAGAGTGGTATGAAGGCCACACTCAGACAGATGATCATGGTGGACTAGAGGAACAAAGTCTTGACAAAGACAGGCGAAGGATGGCAGAGAGCGAGACTGTGGTTCCTCCGTTCGTGGGCTAAGAAGAACCGTCTGGTGGCCGTCACAGCAACAACAGGGAGACTAGTGCTTTCCCCATGGCTGAGAATAGACTAGTTAGGAGGAACGGCATCATTTGGGCCTGCTGTGGGTTTGGGTTTCTTAGACTAAGGGAGTTCGGGGATGAATGGGGGTTAGCGGGGCTCGGGGGTAGTGTAGGCTCAAGGCGAAACCGACCTGTCACTCGGTGGTTCTACATGCCTTGTTGGTAGGGAGAGTAGTTAGGCCTGGGGCCCGTATTAGGGCCAATGGGGCCGGTTGTCCTTGAGTGAGTTGCTTGTCAGCATTGTCTGTTGGCCAGGTTGGTCTGGCAAAGCAAACTCTGTTCTTGACCCCGGTAGAATTGTGAGGTCGTATTAAAAAAAGAATTGTGAGGTCCCCGGCCTCGTCCATTGTTGCATTAACCCAATGATGCTTTTTCAAAAAAAAACAAACAAACACAAAAGCGTCTCGTCACGCCCTTGGCATGCGATTCGCACGCGGCTGCCACGTACATCGTGGCACTCCGAGACAAGAAAGGCCGCGGCCAAACGCGGGCACTTGGACGAGGTGTAGTACCCTTCGGGCCGCGGAGAGAACCATGCGCGCCCGACAGGCATTGTCGAGACCACTTTAGACCGCAGGTTCACGGAGATCGACGGCTCGAGACCAGTAAGTCAATTGATCGATTGCCTGGGACCACAGTTACCAGGCCCTGTTCCTTGGGCTTGATAGTACATTGTCGACATTGACCGCAAAGCCTGAGAAGTTCCCAGCTTGTCTCTTGTCGGTATCGGTTTCGCTCGGCACTGTTCCAAACACGCTTGTCTATCGTCGGTGTGGGTTCGCCTCTCCTCTTCGCTCCTCTCCTGCTCGCTCCTCCCTCCTGTTTGCTGCAGTAACTGGGCCTCGCCACAGCACTCTCGAAATGTGAAAAAGACAAAATCGTGGAGGGTGCATCTGGTTGTGTTCTAGCGGAAAGTTCATTCCCATTTTGCACATTTCGCGAGTGGTGTGGCGATGCCTCGCTGATTCTGGCCGGGCACCGCGTGGAGTGAAGGAGTGGCCGCCGAGTTGTGAGGCCCTGAGGGCACACCAACACGACTGCTCTGCTGAACGTACGTGACGTGAACTGCGTCCAGATGCGTTCGGATAAAAGGGCTTCTACACGTGAATTACGTCACGTTAGTTCATGGCATACTCATATTAGGACCTACCTTTTCCATTTCCACTAGTTTCGGGTCGCAATTACGGTCAGACACGTCCGCCAGTGCGCAGCGTGAGTCTGTCGCCAGCAAGCTTAGGTCAGAAAGAGGCGGGGCGTGACGACGACTCACAAAACGGCATTCGTGCTCAAGGCCCGCTCAATCAACCCGCTCGGCGGACTTACGTATAAGTAACTACCCGCCGCTGGTTCAATTCGAGGGACGATAACGATTGTCGCCGATACTGTGATAGTTCAATTTCCTTTTTTTTTTTTTTTTTTTTGTTTCGAAAAAGGAGAGAGATGGATTTCGAGCGCGCAGTCGCAAAATGGAGGGAAGTGAGGGTGAGTAGCCAGCCGCGTTAAAAAAAAAAAAAGAAAGTAGCCAGCCGCGTTCGCAAACGGCGATCCATTACAAAATTGGGAATTAAATTTAGGGACAACAGAAAGAAGTTGGGCTCACGTGTTGCACTAGTACTTTCCTAAATGTATCTCACCGCGATTACGGCCAGATTTGGATGAATCTGACCGCAATCACATGCAGAGCTTAGTAGAAAAAGTCAGCGTGCGAGTATGCTCGAAGATTAGCAGTTTAGCATAGTATATATAGCGCGGCGCCAACGCAAGCATGACACTCCCGCCTTCTTCTTTTTTTTTTTTTTGACACTCAAAAAATTCAGAGAAGAACATAGCTTTAAAAAAAAAAATAAAAAAAATCCGATAGTCAAGGAGATTCGCATGTCCTTCGGGACGTCCGTTAGTTGTTAGAATCTGATTCGGAACGATACGGGCCCACGCCGCACGATACAAAAGCTATGGCGGGTGCATCTTTCCACGATTTACCGGAAGATTCATGCTCCGTTTTTCACATTTGGTGACTGCCAGTAGGAATGCGGCCAGGCCCGCGGAGGAGTAGATAGGTTAGTAAGGGCGTTGCTATACTACTCTCGACATGCACGAAAGACAAAAAAATCATGCCCGTGTATCTTTCCATGTTCTAAAGGAAGATTCACTCGTTTTGCTTTTTTTCTTTTTTTCTTTTCTTTAATAATCGTTTTGCGTATTTCGAGAGTAGCGGCTCCTTCGCATATTTGCGGATGATACGCACATATCCTCGAGAAGCGACGGTTGACAAAACGGTGCTTTTTTCTTTTTCACTCCGAGAACGGTGCTTTTGGTTCACAGATTGGTGTTTTCTTTTTTGCCCTCGGCGGGCATCCGTTCCACAAGAAAAAACTGTCTCCGAGAGCGAGCTCCCACCCCCCCCCCCCCCCCAAAAAAAAAAAAAAAAAAAAAAAACAGTCCTAAAATTGTGAGTCCGCCCTGTGGCGGGAGCCAGTTTCGGGCTGATGGGACCCCGTTGTGGAGGAGGGGGTGGGATGGAGAAGGGAGGCGTGGATTGAACCTATACCGAGTAGAAGAGAAGAGTTTTGTCCATACTGGGGGGCGTCTTGGACAGGGGAAGCAAAAGATGCCAAAACACGAGACCGGAGAGACGGCAGAAGATAGCAGAGGTCGGAAATGCACACACCCACACCCTCCCTCCCTCTCTCTCTCTCCTAATTCCGGGGCTAGGTCCCACTTACACGAATTATGAAGCGATATTGACCGTAGATAGCAAAGATCAACGGCCAGAATCTCTTAATCCGTGCAAGTGGGACCTTGGCCCCGGACGTGCGCGCTCAATCGCCGAAAGAAAACAAAAAGTTGAGAGTTGAGCGGAAAAAAAAGGAAAAGACAGGAAAACGAGAAGAGAGAAAGGGATCGCTGGATGTCCTCTGTCCGTTTATATAAATGAAAAATAGCAAAACTCCCTTTTTTCCCCCTCCCTTTTCCCCGCTCCCTTCGCTATGCTGCTCCGCTCATGAGAAAAGCGCGTTAAGTCGGTAGCCGGCGCTCGAATCTTGACGAGCAATCCCGAAAAAAAAAACAAAAAAAAATCTTGACAAGCAAAGGGCGGCAGGTGTGACGACAGCATTTTTTAGAGACCGGATACGTTCTATTTCGAAGCAGACACGTAATACGATCGATTGCTGTATTGCTGTCGATACTCAAGGAGTGTAGAGGGCGGGGAGGGTAGTGATTAGGAGGGGAGTAGTGACACGATGGAGAGGGAAAGGCAAAGAAGGAGAGGGAGGAGAGGGAGGAGAGGGAGGCGAGGGAGGGCGGGGGCAGGGAGAAGTCAGACGGACGGAAGAGCGGGATTTGGGGGATTGGGATGGGAGCAGGAGGAGGAGAGACAATCGAGTAGGGGCGGGGCGGAATTGGTGGCCAGGGCGGTAGATGATGGAAGTGCACTGGGATGTGGTTGGCGGTCGACGGAAGGCAGAGCAGAACATCGTTAAGGAGGGGGCCGAGACGTGGACCAGAAGATCGTGGGGAAGGAAAAGGGAGAGAGAGGAAGGAGAGGAAAAAATCGAAATCAGCGCGGTAGCATGACGGGGCGCTCTGGAAGAGGGAGACGACCAAGGCACCAACAGCAGCAGCGCCTGTAGGACAAGTCTACTACTACTACTCCTAAGGAGGAGGAGGAGGAGGAGGAGGAGGAGGAGGAAGAGGAGAGGTAGGAGACGTTGATGGTTGATGTTGGCAAAAGGGATAGCAAGGTGCAGACCCATGAATCTGCAAAACTTGGCTGAACGATGAGCGAGAGAGAGAGAGAGAGAGAGAGAGAGAGAGAGAGAGAGAGAGAGAGAGAGAGAGAGAGAGAGAGAGAGAGAGAGAGAGAGTGCATGTTGAACAGCGTGATGTCGCTTGCTTGAGATCCCGTTGAGGAGTGAGGAGTGAGGAGCAGTCGTCGGGTGGGGATGGCTATGTGAATTGCCAGGTATATAGAACATCAAACCAACTGAATTGAATCGGAGCGACAGGAAATTTTTCTCGCCGCGGCCAGGATGATGCGAATGGGATCGTCGAAGGGCGGAAGAAAACGGTGCGGTAGACAGGACGCCTGGCTTGGCTGCTGAGAATTGCGCCGGCAACCGACTTTCTCAGAGTGAGTGCTGCCGTCCTTGACCTGTCTGTCAAACGCTCGCATGTACACACACACATCGCACATCAGCACCCACACACGCGCGCACACACACACATACACATCAAAGACACAAGCACATGTCTCGCTCGCCTTCCCTCCCCGCCCCCCGCCACACACACATACACAGAGACAGACAGAGAAAGAGAGAGAGAGAGAGAGAGAGAGAGAGAGAGAGAGAGAGAGAGAGAGAGAGAGAGAGAGAGAGAGAGAGAGATGGGTCTTACGAATCAGGTCGATAGTCTTGAGTTAGTAGTTCCGTGATTCGTCGGTCTGCATCCGGGGTGGTCTAGTAGCCAGCATGTGTGCGATGGCTCTTCGGATCCGTAGCAAGGGGGGATAGAAACAAGTTCAGGACCCGATTCCGATGCTGGATTAACGAAAGATCTATGCACCGCCAGGTGCTCCGTTTCTCGTTTCCGCTGATGTCGCAAATATATAAAAGACCAAGTTTTGGCAGGCAGGATCTGTGTCAGAGATCAGTGTCTCTGTGACCAATAGGGAACTTTCCTAGTCGATGGTCGATGGTCCGATCCACCAAGGGACTAGATCAAGGGAAGTGATGGTGCGACTTCATGGATAAGATTACGAGTGCCTGTGCGCATCCGGCTTAAGGAGGAAGGCGGAAGGCAGATGCGATTCCATAACCGTGTGTTTCACGGGGCCCTGCAATTCTGGCGGGAAGGAACTGTATTCTCTCCACATGTCTGTCACCCTTCCTCTCCTGCTTGTTTTCTAGGTCTAGTGGCCTAGACCCCTCATAATTGTCACGAACTTCCAAACCAGCAAGTGACGGTCCTGAACCATCCTGCTTCTGCCTCGATCCCACGTAAGCAAGGTAGCAACCCTCTCTCTGTCTCTTTCTCTCTCACTCTGTGTGTGTGTGTGTGTGTGCGCGCGCGTCTATCTGTCCGTCTCTCTCTCTCTCTCTCTCTCTCTCTCTCTCTCTCTCTCTCTCTCTCTCTCTCTCTC
>BFEA01000123.1:1181185-1195860 GCA_003427395.1 Chara braunii
GACGTGACTTTGCTCTTTTTAAAAATAATTTGGACAATTAAATTCTCTCGATCTATGCGTGTCATCCTTGGATGTGCACGGACCATTAAATCTTCTCTCTCTCAGACTGTATCGTTCCAACTTCCGATCCTTTTAACGGATGTCCCGTGATAAATTCTATTCTTTTTATATTTTCTCCCCCGGAAAAAAAGTGATGTGAAACAGAAGGCTACCTAGTTGCAGTCCCCGGACCCCTCCCTTGTTCGAGCGTAGAACAATTTCTTTTTTTAATATTGGAATTAATTAATTATAGTTTTGGTAGGCGTCAGTGTTTTATGGGTGTCTGGGAGTTGTGCTACTTCCGAACATCCTTTACATCCAATCAAAGACGCATCGTTTTTTTTTTTTTTTTGGTTTACAAACACGAGAGCGCAACTATGATATAACTCAGACCAGCATGCGCAGCATGTTTTTTTTTTTTTTTTTTTTTTTTTGGTTTAACAAACACGAGAGCGCAACGATGATATAACTGAGACCAGCATGCGCAGTATGTTTTTCGCATCGTTGATCAGAGAGACTATCACGGTAGAATCAGTGACTGAGGTGAAGCAGTAATAAGGTGAAAAAGAATTTAGCCTCTAAGATTCGGCGACTTGTTTGGCGACCTTCCGCCAGAAAAAAAAAGAGAAAAAAGGGAAGAAAGGGAAAAAGAAAGAATTTTCTGAAAAAAAAAAAAAAACGTAGTAGCGGTCGCGGGGTTCCGAGGACTTAAAAAAAATATTTTTAAGAACTTCCGAGATCTTGGAGATGATCACGAGATAAATATGGCTTCCTCTCTATTTTTTTTTTTTTTTTTTGCCTCGCGGAATAGGAGATAAGAGAGCATCGTGTCATTTACGTAATTCTCGAGACAAATGTAATTGAGATTGAAGTCTAGTTAAAGAACTGAAGCGTATCTCAGAGGGAACCAAAAAAGGACATCTTGTCCTTTTGTATTCTATCACGCAGGAACACCGTATCCAGATCTGAAGGCCATATTCAGATCGTCAAGTGTTTAATAGTATGAGTGAAGCCGACAGCAGGGATTTTTTTTTTTTTTTTTTTCAATTCTCGGCTTAATTTGATTGGTGGCAAGCTGCACCCTTGCTGTTTTTTGGGCCAGCGTTTGTTGTTGTTGTTGTTGTTGTTGTTGGTTTTTTTTTTTGTGCCAGCGTTTTTGTCAGTAACTCTTTCTTCCCCTCCCGGCCCGCGCCACCCTCCACCAACGCTGAGACGAATGGAGCGCATGAAACTGACAGCAGTCTTAAGCTTATATATATGGTCCTTGGTCAGTTACACAACGTGCCACATGTATCTGGACTCCCACACGCTCCAGATACACTCGATTTTTCCCAAGACATTGAGTGTATCTGGACTGCTTTCGGCTTCCAGATTCATTTACAGCGGTGTGTAGTGGAGCAAGCCCCCTATCTCTTCCTAGTAGCCTCACGTGTTTCTCCCGTCCGCCATATCCGTGTCATCCTTGCGTTAAGGGTCCATGCGAATCTTTTCTCCGTATCACTCCCAAAAAAAATCGGATTTGCGGGAATGTCAAATTTCCGTGTTTTCCGTTTTCTACCGACTTTTTTTTTTCTTTTTTTTCTTTTTCTTTTTTTTTTAAGAGGGCGACGGCCTTGAGATATTATCATTGAGCTGACCGGCCCCAAGCAATTCATTAGTAGTTGGTTTTACTCGTCAAGTCCCATCATCTCGATTTGAACTTAAAGGGGTCTGTATTTCAACAGTTCATGGGTGTGGTCCCCACAGTGACTGAGCTAGTCTCTTGGGTACCCTCTGTTTTGGGAAAGTCGTAAAACTTCCCCGCGTGTCATCCTTGCGCAGGGCCATGCTAATCTTCTCTGCATCCTTCCTTTCTTTTTTTTTTTTTTTTTTTTTTTTTTTTTTTTTTTTTTTTCAAATAACAGAAGTTCAGAAGAGGCCGGGGACCTCACAATTCAACCCGGATGATCGTTCCAATTTTAACAGATCGGTCCCGAAGGACTAAAACTTCCCCCGCGACGAAACCTTTGTCTCCATTTTCCCCCAAACGGCGAAAAAAACTGCGGCAGGTCGGTCCCCAAATTCACTTTTGGTCTCATTTTTTGCACCCTGGCTGGGCCGGTAACGGCCATTGTATGAAAATGGCGGGAAAGTGCTTTACAGGGTGCAAAAATGACGCCCAAAGTGATTTTGGGGCCTGCGGCGCCTTTTTACCCCTTCGGATGGGAAATCGGGCATCGCCACACCTCTCTCGAAATCTGCAAAATGAGAATGAACTTCCTGCGAGAACACGGCCAGATGCGCCCGCCAGATTTTTGTCTTTTTCACATTTCGAGAGTGGTGTGGCGAGGCCTTTGGATACGAAGTTTCGTGGGGGGGGGGCGTCTTACGACGTATTCCAACTTGTTTCTTCCGATTTTAAACTGATCAGCAGAGGGAGCAGTGCTTCGTCAATCATTGCCGGTGTCAATTTTTGTTCGCTGAGAGCGAAATCTTACTCTTCGGATCGGATATGCTCATAACTTTTTTGACTCATCTCAGGGCGTAATTGCGGTCCAGATACATCCAGGGGTGGCCGTAATTGCCGTCACATTCTTTAGGGATATATCCTCCAATTCTTCCGACTGATCTCTGGACACGATCGTGGTCACGCTCCAGTCTTCCAGTGCTAAGGGCATTGAAATAAAGGTTTTCCTTTTTTTTTTTTTTTTTTTTTGAAATAAAGCTTTTGTTGTGCGCGCTTGTGTCTGCATACAAGGGCCACGCTCTACTAACTACATGCACAAAAGACATACGATATGTGGCTATCTTTTTCCATGTTGGAGCGGAAGAGTCAGGGCATACTCACACGAGGACTATTTCCACAAAGCTCTGGACGTGATTGCATCCAGGTTCATACTGGATATCGCCGTAGTTGCCGTCAGATGCATTCTGAGAAGTGCTAGTGTGAGTACGCCCTCATTCTCATTTTGTTCATTTGCTGAGTGGTGGAGCGAGGCACCAAGTTGCATGCGCATGTCTTCTGTGTGCTTCCTTTTGTCTTTGCTTGGTGGAATCCACCTTTTTTTCTTTTTTTCTTTTTTTCTTTTTTCTTCTTTTCGCTTACCCACTTGAGGTTCAGGGCTGTGCAGCACTGATGGGGAGAGGGAGTAGAGATCGAGATGATTAGCATGGCCCCTGTCCAAGGATGACATGCGAATGTTCAAAAAATGAAAAAAATAAAATAAGAATAGGGATCTGAGAATCTCCAAAGATTCGTCTGGGGCGAGGTCCCACAAGTACAGAGGATTGGATATAACCCGTGAATCTGGACTTGTTTGTCGACAGCTGCAGAAAATCGCGATCGATCTGGTTCGTTTTCTGCATCTCTGCCTCAAAACCATCCAGATCCAGGCGCTTGATCCGATCCTCTTTGGCAGAGGGATCGTCACCCCTGAAAACTGAAGATCACGCCTCTCTCTGCTTCTGGCATTGTTGACGGCACCACATATCTGATCTGTTTTTTTTTTTTTTTTTTGATCTGATCTGTTTTCTTTTTTGTCTCATTCTTTTTTTCTGTTTTTTTTTTTTTTTTTTTGTGTGTGTGCGTATGTATTTTAGCTTTTGGCTTTTCGGAGGCAACGATTCTTTCCCAAAACTCGTAAAATTGACGCGGAGGCTCCGTATCGCCGCGTCCCCTATCAAAATTCAGTTCCGATCTTTCCCGCAATTGCACCTGGGGGCCATTCCCTACTGCGCGCCATTCCTCCGACTGCAGATGAAAGCAATAATTGGGATTCTTTGCCTTCGGCGGGAACGTTGTTCTCGTCTCTTTTCTCCTATTCAAGCGCGTTAATCGCCACACGCGCGGCGCACGGCACGTGCTTCCGATGCGTGCGCGCGCGCGGACGGCGGCACATGCTTCCCGCGTGCGCGGACGCGCGCATGGCAGCACGATGACAAAGTCAGGATGATCGTAAGACGGAATTCGACCGCATTGCAGACCTCATATGCATCCACCACCACAAGATCGGGACGACAAGATACAAGATTAAGAATTGCTTGTTTATGAAAATGATATTTGTCCGAAAGCTTCAAAAATCACTCGCAAACAAAATAAATAATAATAATAAAAAAATCACTCGCTTAACCTTGAAACCAGAATTAAAAAATGAGAGGGGGATTTGGGAGGGGGGGGGGGGGGGGGGGGGGGGGAGAAGACAGATCAAGAAAGTGGTTCGAAAGTTAATCGGAGTATGAATTTGACAATTTGACAATTGACTTTTTTTTTTTTTTGGCGAGGGAAAACAATTTGACCATTTCTGTATTTACGCGTGTCATCCTTGTTTGCGCAGGCGCCATGCTACTAATTAATCTTCTTTCTCTGTATCGTTCCAATTTTAACGGATGTCGCGAAGGACAATCTGGCAATTTCGGCACTTGGACACGTCCGTTAAAACTGCAACGATACAAAAGGGAAAAAAAAAAAAAAAAAAAAAAAAAAGAACGATACAGAGAATAGTAAATAAATAGTCGCCATAGACTGATTCTCGCATATGATGCATCAACAGATCGGCTCTACATCTCCGCACGTACAAGTCTCAGTTTAAACGCGCCATTCCCCGACCACCGATGGGCCCTGCGCAAGACCAACGGGACTAGCTCAGATCGGACACCCACCCATGACCTATTGATGTACAGACGTGAGATCGAAGCCAGATGCAACTAGATGAGCGATTCCATTATAACAGCAAACAGTTAGGCGAGGAATGAGTTTGAATGATCTGGGGCTGGTCATATCTTTTTTTTCCTCTTTTTTTTTTTTCAGGAAAATTAGATGAGCGATTCCATTATATCAAAAACAACCAATTAAGCCGGGGGCAACCTTTCACTATCAATGACTATCGGATGTAATGCCTGAATGTGGACGTGTGTTACGGAGAGGTGCAGAAAATCGCGATCGATCTGCTTTTCTGCATCTCTGCCTAAATCACATCCAGATTCAGGCGCTTAATTCAATCCTCTTTGCTAGTGGAACCTCGCCCCGGAAATTCTCAGAAACAACCCCGAGGGTAACCAACCAAGCACCGGTCATATCTGGATCTGTGGTCAAATCTACAGGCCGTCACGTTTTATTTAAAAAAAGGGGGGAAATAAATAAATGGACAGCAAAAAAAAGAGGACCAAAACTCTACAAATGGAAAAATGAAATAAAATTAAGTGGACAATTTTTGTTGATTTTACCCGTGGTCCAAAAGCTGCAAAAATGTGGGGAAAAATCAGGGACAGACATTTGTTTTATGAGAGGGTGAATTTTTTAATTTCTTGATTTTTCCCTCGGGAAATATTTTGGGGAGGCACCCTTCGCTGGATTGGAATCCAACTGGGCCGACGTTTCACTAGCAAAAAGGATAGGATCGAGCTCCTGAATCTGGACGTGTTTTATGAAGAGATGCAGGAAAGCAGTTCAATCTCGATTTCCTGCACATCACCGTAACCTCGTCCAGATTCAGGCATTCGATCCGATACTCTTTGCTAGTCGGACCACGCCCGTGGAGCTAGACGAATGAAATAAAATAATAAATTGAAAAGACGTCATTCAACCAAAAAACGTTTTTTTTTTTTTTCTTTGGTACAAATCGCTATTTTGATTATAAGCACCCTTATCTCGATTCTTAGTCAATTTGCCATTTTCACACACAGTTTTTTTTTTTTTTTTTTTGTGCCGGACTCGCACACACTTCGAGTCGCTGGATCTCTTCTTTTTTTTTTTTTTGGCCTTTTGTGCATTTATTTTTTTCCTCGCCCTCCCTCCCCCCTTTTCTTGTCCACAATAAGGCCCGTCTGGCCAGAGATAGAGGGGCAGATATAACCAACAGACGAGCTCATCCGTGTTGCGCGTTAAAAGCTTGTGAATTTGTTTTGGTCTTCCTTTTTTTTTTTTTTTTTTTTTTTTTGACAAATTCTCCTCAGAACTCACGGGTTCATTTCGTCGAAACCACGGCATTCTAAACAAAGAAAAAGAAGAATAATAAAAACACGATTAACACCATTACTCAACGCGTATGTTGCTGATGAGGGCGATGTACACCTGCCACGTGAATGAATGGTAGCCATGGATAGCTGCCATGTGCCGGTGAAATTTTCAGTTTTTTTCCCAACTTATTTTGGTTAGATTTGTCCAAATTCATGACTCCGAGGTGCCTTACTAAATTTAAAAAAAAAAAAAAAAACGCGAAGAAAGAAAGAAAGAAAGCAAGAAGGAAATGAAGGTACTACACTTTATTAATCTTGGGCCCGAAGGCCGAGAAATTGAACTTTTTTCCTTTTTTGGACTTTTTTTTTGCTTAAATTTTGTCAAAATTCATGATTTTGACGTGCCCGACTAATCAATAAATACTAAAAAATAAAAATAAAAAAAAGAAGGAAGAAGAAAAGAAAGAAAGAAAGAAATGAAGGTACACCAACGGGCCTAGCTCATTGGGTACACCCATGAACCGTTGATATACTAGGCCCGTTGGTGTTCGTTCGTCAATGAGCTAGGCCTAGTACAATTTTGTCAAGTTCAATTCCAGATGCAATCAGATGACAGAATCATAATCATTCTGAATTACCTGGGGCTGGTCAGTTCAATGATGATATCTGAAGCCCATCGCCCTTTTAAAAAAAAAAGACAAAAAAAAGAGTAGTACACTTGATAAATCTCAGCCCGAAGGCCGAGAAAGGTGTGTCCAAAAGCTGCAAAAATCAGAGCGTGGAATTCACGGACAGACATACCGTATTAAGAAAGCTGCAAAAATCGGAGGACGTTTGTTTACCGTATTAAGAAAAAGGTGATCATCCTTCTGCTCAAGAAAGGCATATCCGATACGACTTCACTTCTAAGTCCTTTTTTTTTTTTTTTTTTTTTTTTTTTTTTTTTTTTTGGTGGTGGTGGTGGGGGGGGGGAGTGGAGAATGGGTATAGGTTTGATTGTGTTCATCTTCGGATTCTATCAGGATTCGAGTTCATACTGTGTTTTACTGACAGTTACGTTTGTACAGCATTTCAGCCGCTTGGGCTGGGTTATGCTGGTCATTACACTGAGTCATACTCTTAAGTGTTCTTTCGCCCTTTAGTTGTTCTTTTTTTTTTCCCCTTTTGCTAAGCTCAGGAAAGAGCACCGGGTATCTCTCAGAGAGAGCAAAAAAAAGAAGAAAAGAGAAAAAGGGGCAACATGCTATGTATCAAGTCGCGCAAAGTTGTACTGGGGGGCTTTAGTCTCACAATGAATAACATCATGGCACATTTTCAAACCGCAGCAGCGGTTCATCACCCTTGTCGATGCACCTCGTTCATTAGGCCGTCGGACTCGGTCGGAGTATCCCGATCCCTATATCCACAGGTGAAGCCGCTCTAGATGATTGGACGTGTTTCACCGACAACTGAGAATGGTGGACACGTATGGATGGAGAGAGAGAGAGAGAGAGAGAGAGAGAGAGAGAGAGAGAGAGAGAGAGAGAGAGAGAGAGAGAGAGAGAGAGAGAGAACGTGAAGGTGGACGCATGGTCGGGGTAGCTAATCAATCATAAATGTAGATATAGGCGTAAAGAAATTATTAGTCATCCTCTTTACTCTGGTCCTACCGTTTGTTTTTCTGAGTAAAAACGAAAAAACGAACTCCATTCGTACGCATTCCTTCCCTGGGCCGAGGTCCCATTAGCAAAAAGGTTCGGATCGAATGCCTGAATGTGGACGTGTTTTATGCAGAGATGCAGAAAAGCAGTTCAATCTCGATTTCCTGCACCTTTCGACAAACAGGTCCAGATTCAGGCGTTCGATCCGATCCTCTTTGCTAGAGGGACTACGCCCCTGGAAGTTCGTGGAAGATCGACCTTAAAGCCGATATGATAAGCTTGCTTCAAAAAAAAAAAGAAAGAAGAATAAAAAAATCCAATATGATGAGCCTGTTTTCGTATTGAGTACTCTCCGAATCAGCAAACTGAGACTGAATCCTCCCCTAGAACGTGGAAAGATACATGGCTATGTTTTCTGTCGTTTGTGCATGTGGAGAGTAGTGGAGGAGCGAGGCCCATTTATTGACTGCTCATCAAGAAGACGGGCCGTACTATCTTTTTTCTTTCCCGAGTATGTCGTTCTTCTTTTTTTTTTTTTTTTACCTTATACAGACAATTTCATTATCGATCGAAAGTCGATACTGTCAGTATCTTTGTTTCTATATATCTTGATGTATTAAAAAAAAAAAAAAAAAAAGCATACGAGGAGACTTCCGTCTTCTTGTCTGACGAATAGCGATCTGACGGAAGTCTTCTTGTATGCTTTTTTCTTTATTTTCTTTTCTTTTTCTCGTATGCTTATTTCTTTAACACGTAGCAATCCTTGAGATTAACGCGTTTCGTTTTCTTTTTCTGGGTTTTTTTTTTTTTTTTTTTTTTTTTTTTTTGGTTTTTAAAGGGGGGGGGGGGGGTTTGGGGGTTTTTNTTTTTTTTTTTGTGGTGCTGAAAGCGGGGGGGGGGTGTTACGCGGTTCTCGTTTCCTTTTGCTTGTTTTCCACGCGGTTTCTTTCTGTCCATCCTTTATTTTTTTTGTTGAAAAAACAGAGTAGCCCTGAACGTTGTTGTCTCAATTTTGGTTCCCTCAGAACTCAGGGGCCAGGTCCCACTAGCAATGAGGATCGAATAAAGCGCCTGAATCTGGATGCGTTTTGTGCGGAGATGCAGAAAAAGAATACTAATCACGCCTCTCTGCATTTATCCAGAACCACGTCCAGGTTCGGGCATTAAATCCAACCCTCTTTGGCAGTAAGACCTCGCCCCGGGTTCATGATCTGATTTCATCGACAGTTGACATGCAATCAGATGCACAGAATACAAAATGTCAAAAAATTGTTCTGAATTACCCCAGGCGTACCGACCGGCCTACCTCAGTTGGTACTACACATTCTACAGAATCTACACCCATGCACTGTTGAAATACAGAGCCAAGTTCGATTCCAGATGTGCGCTATGTATTCGAGGCCACGCTGGGAGCGCTTTGTTATGGACCAATGCCATTTGAGAAAGCCCGAAATGTGTCCGTTTGGCATGGAGACCTGACTACGCTCGTCGAGCTGCAGCTCCATGCCACAACTTTTTTTCTTTTTTTATTTGGACCATTTCTCGATTTATCCGTGTCATCCTTGCGCAGGGGCCATGCTAATCTTCTCTGTATCGTTCACAATTTTAACGGATGTCCCGAAGGACCCAAACAACTTCGAAACAAGCAAACAAGCGCTTAGACTGACGATAAAGATAGATTGGCAGCGAGAAGTTTCTTTTGCTTCGTCGGCGGCCTGGCCCGGCCGACGGTATTAATAGCAGCTTGGTTTCAGGAACATTGGGCAGCTCACCCTTTGTTGGTCGGAGTAGATAGAGTGTGACAGTCTTCTTCTTTTGCATTTGGTGCCTGTTTGTGTCCCGCGTAGTTTTTTTGGTAGTGCTGTTTGGCGGTCGCTGTCCGCTGTGTGAGTGGGCCTTCCCGGGGGCTAGGTCCCACTTACACGAATTAAAATATATTGACCGCAGATAGCACAGATCAACGGTCAGAATCTCGTAATCCGTGCAAGTGGGACCTTGCCCCGGCCTTGTGCTTGGATATGAGGATTGTCACCTATTGTCAGAGCCGGTGCCGGCGTTGAGGGATAGGGATGGGTGCCAAGACTGTGTATACATACACAGTCTTCGGACGGGACTCCGAGCTCCCGGTGGGGCGGGACAACCCGTCTGTCCTTGTTATTGGTTACTGAGCTGATTTTTTTTTTTTTTTTTTTTTTTTTTTTTTTTTTTTCCAACCAAGGGGCAGCCAGATGTCGTATGAATGATGCAGGCACTCCGGCCTGGTTCATACGACGGCTGCTTTTGAATTATACAAGCAGGAAACGGGTCCCGGGGCCAAGTCCCACTAGCAGCGTTGAGTTACCTCAGCGCCTGAATGTGGACGAGTTTTTGGAGATGTGCAGAAATGGTGTTGAGTTTCCTCGACTGCACATCTCCACAAACACGTCCAGATTCAGGCGTTGAGGAAACTCAAGGCTGCTAGTGGGACTTGGCCCCCGCATCCCTTACATCGTAGAGAAGGTCACGGGGTGAACTGTCTCCTTTGACCATACGAAATGACGAAATCCTAATTGTGCACTATCCTAATTGTGCCCTACGCAAATGACGTAAAAAAAAAAAAAAAAAAGAACTTACAAAAGCAAAGCCTATCACCCTTGAATATAGCCCAACCCTGTAATTTGCCTTGGGCACTAGGCCCTTCTAATAAAAAATGATAATTCAGAAAAAAAAAAAAAGGATGCAGAGAATGAAATAAATTCTGATTTACGTCGGGCCGGTCAGTTGACTCAGTTCAACTGTGATACCTGAAGGCCGTCGCCCTTTTAAAAAAAGAAAAGAACACAGAAAAAAAAAAAAATTAATAATAATAATAATAATAATACAACAGTTTACAACTTTACATGCTTGCACCATTCAGCGCCATGGCCTTGGTTTCTCTTACAGGGAGGATTGGATTCAATTTGGATTGTGGCTCTTGGGAGCGAAGTGTTAAAAATCAGCCAGCTGTAGGAGAGGGAGGGAGGATCTTATTCCTGTTGCCCAGTTCGTCTGATGCTCTTACCAACCGGGTTTTTTTTTTTTTTTTCGAACTCAGACCTGTATTTGATTTGATTTTATTTTATTTTTTTGAAAAACTCCTCGCATTATCAGGGCCCAATGCCCGAGGCAACTACACAGTTTGCAGATGGGGAAAGCCAGGTTGTCCTACCCCACCAAGGAACTCCGAGCCCCAACCCCATTAAGTTAAACCTGTATTAAACAATTCCTACGTGTGCCATTCAGGCAGATGGGCTCGGTAGAGAGAGAATAATTTTTTATTTTTTTTTAAGGATAATTCTGACAGGTAAGTGAATTGGTTGGGCTTAAAGAATTTTGGAATTTTTGAGCCAAGTCCTCCCTTATCTTTTTACTTCCAACCGAATTCCCCGCTCCGCTAGCTAGCAGATTCTCAACACTTTTTCTTTCTATATATATTAATAATGTTATGTTAAAAAGAAGGAAAACGATGTCCAGCCTGTACACAAGGCTTTCATCACATCCATTGCGTCATCAGATAGGGCTCCAGCCTGTCTCTGCAGGCAGAGAGCCTCTCCCCCGCTGTTTTTGTTTTTTTTTGTTGTCAACTCTCCCCCGGGGCCATGTCCCACTTCTTGAGGCCCTTTGTTCTGGTTTCGACTGTACATGGATCATGGCTCCTTGCCATCCGATCTGAAAATCTCACGGCCCTACTAGTAGTGTGACCACGTTGGAAAATACAGGCAACATAACCTAAGCCACCGCTAGTGGGTCACGGCCCCCGGTGTTCACTGTTACTGAGGCAGGGAAGGAAAGTCTTTTTTTTTTTTTTTTTTTTTCCCAACGGTCGATCGCCTGGAGATTCCATCGTGGAACTGACCGGTGCCAGGTACTTCCAGAATTTCCTTCATCTAGTTCCATCCGGATTCGAAATCAGGTGAGTCACACGTCTATATCTCAACACTTCAGCGTTGCAGCAACTGAGCTCGCTCGGTCTGCGCTCGTAGGACCTTTCCATTTGGGACCTTTCCATTTGGGACTTTCCATTTGGGACCTTTCCATTTGGGACTTTCCATTTGGGACTTTCCATTTGGGACCTTTCCATTTGGGACTTTCCATTTGGGACCTTTCCATTTGGGTCACATCCTACTTGCGTGGAGCCGTCATTTTAGGCAGGCCGCAGGCGATACCGGGGACCAAGTCCCACTTACGCTGATTCTTCCTTTCTGGCCGTTGATCTTCGGAATCTACGGTCAGAAGTTGAGAATTTGGGTAAGTGGGACTTGGGCCCGGGACTCGTGGACCAGGAACACAGATTTTTCAGATTAGGAGGGGAAGATTGGCCGTCCATTTCCTGATGACAAGGGATTGGAACAACATCTCCAGATGAAGAGAGGGAAAAAAAAAAAAAAAAAAGATCTCAGGATGAAGAGAGTTGGGGCATTAGACTCAATCAAACGAGCACTTTCCTAAATGTATTTGACAGAAACTACGACCATACCTGAATGAATCTGACGGCAATCACGACGTCCAGAGCACTGTAGTGTCTAAAAATAACTCCTGCGCAGTATCTGAAAATAATCCCTGCACAAAAAAAAAAAAAGTCCTGCTGTGAGTATGCTCTTAGAGTTTGCACTGTAGTGTCTAAAAATAACTCCTGCGCAGTATCTGAAAATAATCCCTGCACACAAAAAAAAAAAAAAAAAAAAAAAAACTCCCTGCACTGGGATTGCTCAGTTGAAAACAATCTCTGCACTGGGATTGCTCAGTTGGTAAGGCACGCAAGTGGCATTCAGGACGTATTGGGCTCAATTCCCATTGGCCTCGTCATCCCTCATGTAGCTTCCTGGCCAAGCTTGGATCCCGCCCCCCCCCCCCAATCTAGAGATAGGGAGTAGGTCTCGACGAGTGGCATTGAGCAGACACTGCTGATGTTCGTAGGGGGAGCCCTCAGCCCGGGGGCTAGGTCCCACTTGCACGAATTAAGAGATACTGACCCTAGATAGCAACGATCAACGGCCGAATTCTCCTAATTTGCGCAAGTGGGACCTACAGTCTTCCCCCGAATACAACGTACGGTCATTATAGCTGAATTTGGTGTATCTTCCGGTCTCAATTCAGCTATAATGACCGTATGTTGTATTCGGGGGAAGACTGCCCCCGGGAAGGGGACCGAAGGGGAGGCACAGCGACCGGCCCATGGAAGAAGCGCAGTCCTGATGCTACCGGCCGACCCCCCCCGCCGGTATCGCCCACCTGCTGTAGCACCTTATAGAACCTGCTGGTGGGTGCAGCTCCTGCATGTTCCCACGTTGGAGGCTGGAGCACGGATGTGGTTGCTACGGGGTTCCCAGTAATACTATAATGACAATGAAAAAAAGGCACGAAAGGCCGTCCTTTCAAGATTCGACAGGTAATTGAATAGGTTGACGAGAACAAGGAGTGTGGCCATTTTCTCCTTCCTATGGGTGGGAAGCCGCACCGGGGGCGAGGACCTCCCACTTGCAAAGAGGATTGGATTAACCCCCTGAATCTGGACGTGTTTTACGCAGAGATGCAGAACAGCAGACCTATCGTGAGATTCTGCACGTTTCCGCAAAAGCGTCCAGATTCAGACCTTTAATCCTATCCTGTTTGCTAGTGGGACCTTGCCCCTGCTGAAAACCTTGGTGGTTTTTTATTTTTTTTATTTTTTTTTATTCCTTTGGTGCCATTATAGGATAGCTCAGATGTGAGGCAATTGGTTTTTGGGACAAGTCTCACCGCTGACGAAATCGGAACAATGGTCAGCGTTTCTTTATTTTTTTTTTTTTTTTTTTTTTTTTTTTTCATGTGGAATAGACTGTTACCATCTTCCTCCGATATGACTCATCCAGAGAACGAATGTATACAAAGTATACAGTATAGGCGAAGGTGTGTTGTGTTTGAGGAAAGATGCTAGGAATAGTGGCCGACGAAGTATCTTGCCAGCCCGCCACGTTCTTCGTAAAGATGCGAGCCTTACTGTTTTTTTTTGTTTTTCGTTTTCGTTTTCTTTTTTTCACAGTTCCTGGAAAGTGCGCCAAAAAACAAAAAGAATGGCTCTGAACCAGGTAATACGGTGAAACGGTAGTATGAATGTCAGTAATTAAGCAGAGAATAGGGCTGTTCAGGCGTGAACGTGGCGAAAAAGGGCAAGATATACCTGTGTGAGAGAGAGAGAGAGAGAGAGAGAGAGAGAGAGAGAGAAACACATTTTGGCAAGAATGGCGGGACACTCCTGTGCTTGGAGAAACAGGCTGACCTTCATGAAAACGAAGACAAAGACAAGGCAGAGACAACCACAGGAAAAATAGCGAAAACTCAGAAGTGGTTGATCCCGCTGACGAGGTGGCCTTTGGATGGGCTTCACCTATAATGAGCTAGAAGTATCTGGTGATATGTGAAGTACAGACGAACGATGACTGTAGCTAAAATTTCCAAACGTCTAAAACTTGTTGATATAGCTAGGAGATTTAACGGCTGGCTTAGGCCACGTAGGAAAGGCCTAGCTTTGGTTCTGTTTTCCTATGGACATTTGAGAGGAGCTGGTTACACCAGCCTGTGCTTCAAGAGTTTTTTGGTAGAAGTTTCTTTGGGGAAATGTCAGGGACGCTGGACCCGCTTTCCAGCACAAGCCGAAGCTGGGTAAGGGCCCCAGTACTTTCCGGGTTGTTTATGAGGAATTCCTGGCCTCCTTTTTCCATGAGAAATGACATGATGAACTTCTATTAAAAAAAAAAACAAAAAAAAACATAAAAAAAAACAAAAAAAAAGAACAAAAAAGGGAAAAAACAAAGTGCTGCCAGGCCCTTTTTTTCTCTCTTTTTTTTTTCTTTTTTTTTTTTGGTCCAGGCCTATTTGTCAGCCCGGCCGTCAAGATGACAGACAGATCAGACAGAGCATTTGTTATTATATGTTTATTCTTTTTATTTTCGCCCATTTGTTATATGTTTATTCTTTTATTTTCGCCAGTCATTGACACCTGGCTCACGTTCGATTACTGAGATTATCCCCGCTGCCTTCACCCCCCCAACCCTCACCTCGTCT
>BFEA01000123.1:1240618-1256141 GCA_003427395.1 Chara braunii
TGTGACGCACGTGCAGGAGGGCACGTGCAGAGATGGTGACAGAGAGAGAGAGAGAGAAAGAGGAGAAGGACACACACGAAAGCAGCAGCTGAGTGAAAGTCCGATCCGCGTCCAAGAACGAACGAACTGAATGAATGAATGACCAACCCCGACCTGGGCCTAGGCCGAAGTGATATACCGGCCTAGGTCCAGGTAGGGGAAATCCTGGTACCGGACCAGGGTCAGGCCAACGGCCTGAAACTGGTCCAGCCTCAATGCCGGGCCTGGGGTACCGCTACAATTCCTCTATGGCCCTATGGGTGCTCATGGGGATGTGTTACAAGCTGATATTTCTTGGTGTATTTTTTTAAGTCTCCTTTTGCGATACGAGCTGCAAGGTTTATCAAGTAATCTTCCTGCTAGTCTATTCTCCGTTGTCCAAGGAATTAGCTGGGGCCCAGTGCCCGGGGCCAAGCACATGAAAGAGGGGGGCGAAAAGGAGGGAACAGGTTATCCTGCCCAATTCCAAGTTCGGGCCTCGGTCCCTGCACACACACAGTTATTTTATTCTGTTCTTCTGTTCATCTGGTTGTTGCATCTGGATTCAAACTTGGGTCTGTATTTCAACAGCTCATGGATGATGGATGTAGCAGGCGAGCTAGGTCCATCATTTTTTTTTTTGAAACAAAGGCGGACACATCAGGTTTTCAGTTCTGAAAGGCCAAAAACACAGTAAATGGCGAGTCGAACACAGCGTGAGTTTGAAATGTGCAAAAAAAACCATGGTTGCCCCGGACCCGGGACTCGGACACCGGGCCCGGAACCACGTCTGGATTCATCCGGACGTCCGGTAATCCGGACACCAATCCGCACAGACGGACATACGGACCCAGATGGTCCGGTTATGATTGAACATGTCCAGATGTCCGGATAATAAATAAATAAAGAAATAAATTAATTAAAAAAAAAAAAAACAGACACACGCTTCTGTAGTTGTATTATCTGACTTATCTTGAACACACTCACACACACACACGCACACATGTACACACACAGACACACACACGTACACACACGTACACACACACACGTACACACACACACACACACACACACACACACACAACCAGTTCTCCTTGGCCCACTGAAGCTCACCCAAGATTGCTTAACGGTTCACCAAAAACACCCCATCACAAGCCACCAGAACGCCCACGAAACAATTTTTTGTTGTCTTTACAGAATGCTGGCATTGTAGGTGGCCGTGGGATACTTACATAGCAGGGCAAAATCACAGCAAGACATTTCGGCCTCAGCTCTGGGCGCGATGAGCGTCAGATGCATCCGAAATCAGGGTCAGATACATTTAGAAAAATGCTTGTGTGAGTTTGCCCGCAGGGTTTAGGAAGGGGATGGAAACTGGCGTTGACTGGTCAGACGGGTGACTCCCCCCCCCCCGGCCTCTCCTCTTTTTTCGTTTCTCTTTCCCCTCCCTCCTCCTCCTCTCCCTTTCTTTTTCCNTGAATAATTAAGGGCCTCAAAAGATTTAGGGGAAAGGGTTTAGGGGCCTGCAAGAGTTTGGTGGTATAGCTTCAGGGGATTACAGACTGATGGCCCCATTGCTGGACTGTGGAGGCATCTTTTTCTTTTTTAAAGCTATGTTCTTCTCTCAATTTCACCTCACACTACCTACCTACCACTACTCCTAATTGTAGGCATACGGGGAACCCCGTAGCAGCCAGAACCGTGTTCAGAGGAGCCCAGTGCCCAAGGCTATATAATATATATCAACCACATTATAACGAATTGGTCGAGATAGCAGGGGGCAACATGCCCCAAACGGAGTCAAACCTTCACCCTCAGGCAGAGCCGCGCCCCTGTAGTCAACCAAAGAGAAACTAGACAAAATCGAACTCCATAAAAAAATTCCAAAAATTACAGAAAAAAAGTTGAAAAACGAAATCTAATTTACCCTTACCTACCAAGGCAAAAAGTTTCGACGAGAAAACTGTCGAAAAACCATCTGGACACACTCAAATATAGTTTTTTTTTTTTTTTTTTTTTTTTTCCCCTTCTAGTGCGCCGTTCTGGTTATGGGTGTGATAGATCGACGGCTGAAATTTTCCTGCACCAAGTTAAGAAGGCCAGGAGTAGTAGTACCTCCTGAACCCGGCCGTGATTTGGGCCAGATTCAGGGCTGCCGTGGCCCCTCATGCCTGCAAGGGCCAAGGCCGAGGTGTCTCGGCCGCATCCAACATTGCATTTTTCCGAAACCTAAGTGACTAGACTGCGTTTTTTTTTTTTTTTTTTTTTTTTTTTTTTGGGAAATAGACTGCATTTTGGTCGGACAGGGTGACGTCCCTGCAAACACTTGTTGCTATTGAAATTTCAAATTTAAATAGAAAGTGGTTTTTTTAATATCGTGTGGTCCGATGGACCACGGATCAGATATTAACCTGATCAGAACAGATACTACACTTGATCTTAGCCAAAAGGTCGAGAAAGGTATATTGAAAGTTGTTTTTTTCAGTCGTTACGGTAAGAAGCAATACAGTGGGACTATCAGCCCCATGTTTTGTAACTTGTCATGATTATATTATAGGTTTTTAACTTTTTATTCATTTTGTAATAATTATTATGTTGGAAAATAGGGCTTCGCTGCACTACTCTCGACACCCACAAAAGACAAAAACCATGGCCGTGTATCTTCCATATTCTAGCGGAAGATTCACTCTCGTTTTGCACATTTCGAGAGTAGTGCAGCGAGGCCCATAGTAACGGCCTGGCAGGATGGGCTGGCCTTAAATGGTGGAGCTGCACATCGATGGCCAGAATGCTTCATTTCAGCCTGACAGGCTCTGACAGGATCTGACAGGGTCTGACAGGGTCTGACAATGTTATCTGGAATACGCATTCTGGTCAGACGAGAGTGCTTCGAGCCTAGCCGTCCAGTCATGCTACTGTTGCTACAGATTTCATCGATTTGTTTTGTTTTTGGCCTTTTAAGAAAATTCCATCGAGTATTTCGTGGAATGCCTGACTGACCGTCATGCCTCTCCGAGGCCATAGACGGTCGTTTCGTAGATACCGTAGTGCTCCCTTGAAAAGAAATGAAGCAGACTCGGTTAGTAGGAGAATGATTACCATAATTTTAATTTCTTTTACAGACTCAGACTGCCAATGGAAGGGAAAGCGGAAGCGGAAGGTGGAGGTGAAAATAAGATGCAGGGTGGAGAATGGTCTTCCAAGAATGCTGGCCAATGCATATATGATGACATGATTCCCACAGGCCACACAACTACTATAAACAAAGGAAAGAATGAAGCTTTCAGTTTTTTTTGTCAATGATTCGCCGACATTATTATATGATGTCGGAGGAAGATTTCATTGTCTTATGGTTAATAAGCAGGAAGCTGGTTTTAGTAGAGAGAGAGAGAGAGAGAGAGAGAGAGAGAGAGAGAGAGAGAGAGGGGCGGCCCACTGGTCCCACATCTGGCTCATGTAGTGTACACCGCTGGTTGAGGGCAATCATAGCCAGTGGGGCCCAGTCTGTCAGGCTCAGATAAGTAGTTCATTCCAGCGGCTGGTTGGGAGAAGAAACAAAACTGCCTGCCAACATGTATTCTTTTGGCCATAAATCACCCACAAAAAGAAAAAGGAACAAAAACAAAGCCTCAATTAGTTCAATTTTTAGTAATTTACGACTTGACATTGTACACATGTCGACCATGTCGTGCAATTTTCCCTTCATGTTGCCGCAGTCTCGGCAGGAAACTGAGGAAAGGAACCAAACTGATAGGCTAAGGTTACTACAATGGATGAAACAGTGACGATGGAAAGAGGTCGCTAAGTGAAACCCAAAACAAACAGGAGAAAAAAAAAAAAAAAAAAAACCTTGAAAAAGAGAAGGGGGAAAAAAAAAAAATCTTCAAAAAAACTAGGCTACCAGAGTGGCCCGGCCTGGGCAAGAAAAAATTTAAAAAATACAAATTTTAAAATTATTTATTATTTTATTTTTATTAGAATTTCGATGTGACCCTGAGGCAAACGTTGCTCAGTTTGTTTTTCTGAATAACGTAGTTTTTTTTTCGGATTTTTTGGATTTCGTTGTGTTTTTTTTTTTTTTCGCTGGTGACCTTCTCTGGTCCTTGCACGGCCAGGCCGCCCGGGAAAACAGGGTGACCCGGGCGGCCCGGCTGGTAGCCTAGTCAAAAAGCAAAAAAAGGAAACATATTTAAGTGATGATTTCACCCAAATTTCCCGCCTTTTTTTCTTGATCTTTTTTTTAGCTGAAGAAAGAAGGTTGTGCAAGTTCCTGAGCGGTCGCCATGGAAAGGTAGGTGTGCAGTTTGCTTCTTCGTGGCCGTCTCATCTCCAATTTCCGGCATTGTTGTCTGTTTTTCCAACTTGAATTTTTCAACAAAACCTATCATGATTTTGGTGCTGAACTCTTTCTAATCTAAGACTAGGAAAAGAATGTAAGTACAGCCCAAGCCCCAAGGCAGTTAGCCTGAGGTAGGGAGATATCATAGATAAAAGTCCGTAGGATAGATCCCTGCAGGTCCTGACACTGCCAAACATAAGTACTAAGAACATCTTTTAATTTCTTATCTTTATTATCTTCATCAATTAATCTCCGATTGGGGCCTCGTTGACTCAAACTAAGCTGGACAGATCCTTGTAATTAAATATCAAGGGGGTTAAGTCACTGGAAAATTCAGGCCTTTCCAAGGTTAGATCTGTGGTCGCTAAAAAAAAAAAAGACAGAGAGAGACTCTGAGAGAGAGAGAGAGAGAGAGAGAGAGAGTCCTATGAAGCTTGGATCTGGGCCAGCCTCATAGCTAAGCGTGCTGATCTCTTCCCCCTGATTCCTGAACACGAGCCACACCTGCATCATGGCTTCATCAGAAGAGGGTGCATTGTATTGGGGGGGGAAAGTTCAGCCACTAGCCTAGAGAGAGAGAGAGAGAGAGAGAGAGAGAGAGAGAGAGAGAGAGAGTGTGTTACATGCTGCGCCTGCAACAGGCTGCACGGGCCAGGCCCCGTGACGTTTTCAGGCCAAAAGCCTGAAAACAAGGGCTTACAGGTCCTGTGTCGTTTCAGCCTGAAAGCCTGAAAACAAGGGCCTACAGGCCCTGTGTCGTTTCAGGGTAAATCAGGGCCTTTCCGGCCCTGAGTGTTTTCAGCCTGAAACTGAGGGCCATTTCCGGGCCCTCATGAGTTCGGCCTGCCCCGAAACTCAGGCACCAGACCAGGGTTTTCGCTCAGGCCATTTCTGGCCTATTTTCAAGACAACCTTTATTTGAGCTTCAACCCCAGGGTCTGGCACGTTGAGGCATTGGCAAGAGCAGCCTCCCGGACGGGCCAGCGCTATATAGGACTGGCCCGCCCTGCAGGCCGGTAGGTAGTTCGTAGGTACTTCCCAGGCACTTCACGTGCAGTTCAGGAGGCAGGAGGTAGTCTTCAGGATTCGGCAGCAGCACTCTGGAGGAGCGCTGCAGGAGTAGTAGTAGCGAGAGCAGTAGTCTTCAGCGCTGGGCTCTAGTAGCGTTAGCTGTAGTCTTCAGCACTGGGCGCCATAGCTAGAGTAGTACTATAGGGAGAGAGATTGGGCGGAGGCCAGAGGGACTTACCTGCAGCGCCATCGCTCCAGATTCGTCTTCAAGGTACCTGCAGCACAGCGCCACCTTCACAGGTTAGTACCTGGCATATGAGAGAGAGAGAGTTCTTCTTCTTCCTCTTCTCAGTCCACCATCTCCCTCTCACCCTCTCGATATCTGACTTCACTGCATCAACAGACTATGAGTCTCAGAGAGAGAGAGAGAGAGAGAGAGAGAGAGAGAGACTCTGAGAGAGAGAGAGAGAGAGAGAGCTTGGTGACATTTGGATCCAGACTCGACATTGGACTTCAGACATTTTGACGAGGGATTATTTGGGACTTGTAACGACTCTAACTTGGTGTTGACGACTTTCCCATCTCTCCCCTCCTCTTCGTCTGTGCATGGCTGGACCTGGCGCCTCTTCCTGTGTATAGCGCCAGGCCCCTTCACACCTTGTGATGAAAATGATGTATGTTTAGTCTGCATTGCGACATTGATTGGGCTCGTCATTAGTATTCTAGCCTTCTGCTTCGCTATCTTGTACTACATAAAAGAGGTCAGTCCCGGTCAGGTCAGGACTTGTATCTAAGTCTTCCACTGCGCTGTAAAGCACCATTTTGTATGTATCAGAGTGTACACTGCTCGTTGAGATTTCACTTGCACTGCATTGTCCATTCAGTCCTTTTCATCACATTGCGGATCCTTGGTTATTATGTACATCGCCCAACTGGGCATGTAAAAGAGACAGAGAGAGAGAGACTCTGAGAGAGAGAGAGAGAGAGAGAGAGAGAGAGAGAGAGAGAGAGAGAGAGAGAGAGAGNGAGAGAGAGAGAGAGAGAGAGAGAGAGAGAGAGAGAGAGAGAGAGAGAGAGAGAGAGAGAGAGAGAGAGAGATGTGGTTTACTTTATGAGACTAAGTTGTTGCTGTTCAAGCTCGATGTTGAGGTAGAAACTCACATTTTTGCTCTCTTTGATTGCATTGCTGAAGCAGGCATTGTCGTCGTCTGCTATCCTGTGTACAAGATCCTGTCGACCTAGACAACGCTTTTAAGTGGCCCCATCTCCCATGGTTAGCCTTACCTTAATGTGTGTGCCTCCTTATCATGAGCGTATGTGGTGGAGACTCTCTGGGTGGGGTCAGCAGCTCCAGTGGGGCAGAATCCTCCTCGTCTGATTTTGAGTCAGGTTCCACATGCTACTTGGACTCCAGTTTACCTACCCAGAAGAGTTTAGAATCGCAGTCGCAGACTCAGTGTTCAAGCCATACATCAAAAGCATCCCGCGACTTCACACCATTGTCATCACTAGATCCTCGCATCAGCAGCCCCTTCAAGTTGACCGCGGCAAAGTCTGTCTCGGGAGGAGGCGTCATGCCCACACTTAGTGCCCATGAAGGAAGTGGCGGAGGTCCACAACTGTTGATGCCCCCATCACTGCAACAGAGCTTGTCATTGCCTCCGTGCGTGCTACACTCGGCCTCCTTGGAATTCGACGTTCTTGATCAACTATTTGGAAGCAGCAGCTGGGCTGATGCAAGTGCCGGTCCCGGGCGTATGCTGTGGAAGCCCCCCTGCTCTCTGCCCTCCTCAAAGGAAGAGATGTTCTCCAGATCTCGCTCGGATCAAGAGGCTCTTCAGACAGAGGCAGTCGATGAAGGGGATGGTACATTGATGAAGGTTGTGCAAGGATGTGGGGGAGGAGGTGGGGGTAGCATGGGCGGCGGGACCAGCATTGGGTCTCAGACTGGTCTTGCAACAGATGATCAGCTTACAGCTATGCGTGGGACTGTGGGAGGAGGAACCAGCGTCTCAGCCCCATCTGCGACGATGGGGTCCCAAGTGGAACCCTTGTCTCCGGCAGCAGGGAGGCGAGGAAGCGGAAGCCACATGATGTCGGCATCACCCAGGCTCCTGGCACTGCAGAGGTCAGGAAGCATGGCGTCAAGCATACCTGCGTCGCCGTCAACTATCTCGACTACAAGCTGGAGCTCACCGGGCCCATCCTTGAGTGGCAGGACCGGGATGAGTCTTATGGCTACGATGAGCGAGGGAAGAATGGGAGGATCAGCAGCCAGCAGCGTCACATCGAGCAGTGTTGGGCTGTCGGCTCTGGGATCGCAGGAGAGCAGCAACAGTCCTGGTGGCACGGATGTCATCGTTGCAACTCATCCGGTGAGCACAGCACCGATGCCCTTGACAACAACTTCTGGCTGGGGATCGGGCAGCACTCAACCGCACATGTCTGTGCTCTCGTCGATGCCGTCATTGGCGCTGGGAGGGCATCCAAGCCATGTGGCAAGGCCAGCCCAGGCGCCAAAGTGGAAACACCCCCCACCTGGGGCAGTTCGGGACAACTATGTAGGTGCCATCCCAGTGGGAATTGGGGGAACTGTGGGCGCACTTGCAATAGGGAGCACGATTGCAGGTGGCGCATTGCCAGCAATGCCGCACGCAGACTGGGGTGTGGCTGCAGCCATTCCCTTGAGTACAAAACAGATGGACAAGGGAGGGGATGGGCAGGCAAGAGGGAGTTTGCTGGGAAAGAGGGGACGGATGCCAGCAGGGATAGAGGACTTGGAGGCGAAAAGCAGTGAGAAAAGGCTGCTGCCGACAGCCGCTGCAGCTGCATTGCAATCTTCACTCCTAGGTCAGCAGCATATGCTGCCTGCCGCTCTGCAGGCCGCTCCACAGGCCGTCTTCTCAGCAGAGATAGTGCAGCAGGCGCAGCAGCAGCAACGGCATGAACTTGAATCGAAGGTTCTTCAAGGATCGCCATTCACACCAGGTCCTGCACTGCCAAGCCCAGAAGGGCATATTGGTCAGTCCCAGATCCCTATACTGTCAAGTGCGGCAGCAGGCACAATGGCTGGGACATCGCTACCAGGAGCAGGGTTTTTCGAGCAACACATGAAACCTCGTGCTCGTGCCAGAAGGGGTCAGGCAACGGACCCGCACAGCATCGCTGAAAGAGTACGTTCCCAACATCTTATGAGTTCCTCCACGCTTTAAATTTCCCGTGGCTCTAAATAATCTTGTTATTGCTTTTAACTGGTTGGCAATGCATCAAAATTATAGCACCAAGCACAATCCAATCACTAGAATCCCGCTTTTTTAATTTGTCTTTAAATTTATCGTTTACTCCAGCACTACACTCCACTCCAGATGAGTCGGTGAAGCTCCGACGAAACAGTTTGTCACACTGTCAGGCCCTTGTTTGTTGTCCTCCGAGTCTTCTCCCTCTCTGCCTACGGTTTACTGTCGGCAGCTCTGTTTGACGATATATAAACTCCGACGAAACAGTTTGTCACAGCCCCTCGTTTGTTGCAATTGTTGTCCTCTTCTCCCTCTCTCTCTGCCTACGGTTTATTGTCGGCAGCTCTGTTTGATTATCTATCTATATTATATAAAGAGTTGGGGCCACGGGGGGTACGCTGGCATTGATATATGTAGTCAAACAGAGCTGCCTACGGAAAACCGTAGGCAGAGAGGGACAAAAGGGAGAAGAGGACAACAAAGGAGGGGCTGTGACAAACTGTTTCGTCGGAGTTTCAATATATATATAAAAAGAGTTGGGGGCACGGGGGCAAGCTGGCATTGAGGAATTTGAGGTATCATTATCGAACCGACCAGTACTATGTCAGGTTTTGAACTCAGGTCTGTTTATCAGCAGTTAACAGTTACATTGGTGAACTATATTCTGCCACACGGGCTGGGTGGACCCTACTACTATTAGACAGATTTTTCCCAGTAGCTTGAGGTAAACTTTTGCAGTTGTTCGTTTTACTTGGCCACAAATCACGAATTATACTTTATCCTTTCAAGTTTCGAGCCTGTGTTCTCTCAATGAAGTTGATTGATTCAGAAGTAAGCGTTTAAATTTTCTCTCTTACGATAATGATCGGATAATCCCTTCTGAGATAAAAAAAAGCCTGCTACTACCGTAGTCCGAGTCGTGCTGACTGTCGAGATTCATCATGATTCCTGTGTGGGTGATGTTCGCAGATGCGAAGGGAAAAGATTGCAGAGCGCATGAAGTCTCTCCAAGACCTTGTGCCAAATGCCAACAAAGTGCGTACCGATCCCTACTCGGTGCAAAGTACCCCTGCTTGCACCCTTTTTTTTTTAATAGCTTTTTTCCCTTTTTTTTTGTTTCCCCCCCCCGACCCCTGCATACTATGTTGTCTGCTTTATTCAACCCTTTCTTCTTCTTCTTCTTCTTTTTTTTTTTTTTTTTTTTTTTTTGGTATTAGAAGGGCCCTGCTTTATACAACCCTTTCGGATGCAGTCACTCTCACTCTTCTGAAATGGTGGCTGGTTCCAATCTATTCCTGGCGAGCATCACATCCTGGGAGTCAGGCTCAGCCTCCCATCCATACATGAAATGCCAGAAAATTTGAGATACAATCTGGGGATACGCATTGCCCGGCTTTGGCTGAAAACAGCTACTGAAACACCAGGTGTTGATTCTTAGGGGTCCCCTCGGTGGACCTTCGGCCGTAAACCGACCACCAGTACGCCACCAGGACTTCCCATTGCAAGCCGTAAAAGAGCTGCAATGCGCTGTGCCGAACAGGCCTGGAAGCTCTGGTCCAAATTTGCGCCTGGCGGCTCAGGTCCAAATTCATTCAAGTGGAAACGTTGTGCCGAACAGGCCTGGCGGCTCTGGTCCAAATTTGTGCCTGGCGGCCCGGGTCCAAATTCATTCAAGTGGAAACATTGTGCCGAACATTCAAGAGGAAACGTCACGGCTCTATTTTTCCCGGCGGCCTATGTATGGACGAAGTACTGGTGCTTTAAAGCGGGACTACAAGCGCCAAACTTTTCCAAACCACCAGTGGCGCAGATTTTTTCTTTTTTGGCTGTAGCCACCAGCCAATGCCATGTGGTGCGGTAGCCCTGAGCCGGAAAAGTTCGGAGATCATGACAGCCCGCAATTTTCTGCAAGGCTGGGGTCGTGTACTCGCGGTTTAAATGGGAGGTAATACCCATTATATGATTGCACCCCACTGATTGGATTGCAATCTCTGCTGACCTGCAAGTGGAAAAGGACCCAGGCAGATGGTCGTCAAATTGGAAAGGAGCCAAGACCCTGATTCACTGGTTCAAGCGAAGGGAAAAAAAGGAACACAGAGGGAAAAAAAGGAACACAGAGGGAAAAAAAAGGTGCTGAATTTTTGTCTGGACTCCAGAGTTTAGAACCGGGAAAGACATGTGTGGGCCAGATGTTTACAACAGTTACTTTACATAGTTCAATGCAAAGATTTTTTTTTTTTTTTTTTTTCTCCCTAAAAAAAAATGCCACAACTTGAATGTATAGCCGCTCTCACCAGCCCCCCCCCCCGCCCCCCAAATCCCAAAAAAAAAAGGTGGTCTAGGGCCATGGGATACTCAATGTGAATTGGAGGAATCCGTGGCAAAGGAACCCCGGGGCCAAGTCCGAACAAGCAAGCAGCATTGAGTTTTCTCAACACCCGAATCTGTTTGTGGATATGTACAGAAAATCACCATGAGTTTCCTGAACCTGAACGGTTACCGCACCTCTCCACAAAGAGGTCCAGATTCGGGCAAGCTGCTAGTGGGACCAGGCCCCCGTTTGCTAGACTGGAATGAAATCCAATCTGCTTTTCGTTTAGAAGCAGGCATGTGTTGTTAGTCTATGGGCCTCGCTCCACTACTCACCACATGCACAAATGACAAAAAATTTGGCTGTGTATCTCTCCATCTTCTAGGGGAAGATTCATTCTCTTTTTTTTTTTTTTCCTGTGGGGAGATTCATTCTTTTCTTTTTTCTTTTTTTTTTAATAAAGGGCCCCAGTGCCCAAGGCCTTACATTTATCAATCAATAACCCGAGGCCGGGGTCCTCACAGTCCTCACAGTCCATCCGGAACAAAATACAATCTGGGAGCATTACCCAGTTTCGCGACCCCTTGGGACCCGAAACCATAGTTGCACAATTCACAATACGCTACTGTCCTCGGGCCTAATGCGGTCCGAACTATTTTATCCCTTAATATTCCTTAACCGCTGCTAATGTAATTCCGAACTAAATAGAAGGTCAGCCAACCCTACTAAGGGCCTTTCACTCAGTCTCCATCTTTGGGTAACCATGAAGGAAATTGAAACATGCCACCAGATTTATGAAGAACCAGCTGTGCATTCAGACCCCATGTTCTGGAAAACCACCCTTCAGCTCTACAGTTAGGTTTCCCTCGGCTTCATCTCCTCCAGTCCGCAATAATGGTATGTATAATCTCCGCCTTCATTTTATTGACAATAGCCTTCAACGATAGGTGTGCGTTTTTGAAGACCTGATCATTACGATCAACCCAGATGACTCCAAAAATGAGACCTCTAAATTAAATCACCTGCGCAATGTACCGCCACCCCACCGTTGCAGGCATACCACCTGCCAGTGATAGGATTCCTGATAGGACCCAGCTCTCATTCCATGGAAAAATATCTTTAGTGATCTGCTTCCACCATTGTTCCCACCAGATCCATACCCGACTTGAGAGGGGGCATGCGTACCACAAGTGGTTTATGGTTTCCCATGCCCAATTGCAGCGCCCGCAGGTGGTAGAAATCTCCATTCCCTTAGAATGTAACCACATAGCCGACTCTGTAACCAGAAGTGAATGCAGAGTTAAGATACTAGCTTGTTTTTGGGAGGGCAATACCTTAAGTTGTTTCCAAAATGTCGTTAAATCCTTCCTTGCTATAACAGGTAAGGATTGCTCCTCCCTTCTCTTCGTTATTATCTCAGTCGATTGTTTCTTACTCTGCTGAAGACTTAGTTCCACGCCTCTTCTGGTATAATATCCACAGTGACTCAAGCATACCCCTTTGCGGGTCTTCTGATCTATCCAGCCAACCGAGCAGGGATTCAGAGGAATCAGAGCCATGTCCAGCAAGGCTCTCCCCTTAGCCACCAGACTGAGTTTCACCTTTGGGAAGTTAAACTCTCTGTTACAGTAATGTTACCTGCATTTCCACCCAAAGGACCACCTTTCACTTGAACCTATGTTATTACCTGGGTCAGGCTGGGTGGTGTCCTCCAGAGATGGGACTATTCTCTTCTCTTTGAAGCTTAAGTAATCTGGTAAAGGAACTTGGAAGTGGTTGCTGTTTCAGTCCATACCTCCACAGCAAAAGCACCGCCTGCTTCAGGCCACAGCAGGTTGCAGTACGATTCCTGTTGTTGATTCGCAGCTGCTGTCTTGACTGTTGCTGTTGCAGCAGCATTCTCATTTTCCACATTAGGCCAGTTACTGTAGTGGAGCAAGGGCCTATGACAGTGAAACTCCAGACTGAGTTTGTTCCTTTGCACTGTTTCCAGCGATTTGAATGTTATGGATGTTCCCTCTGAAAGACTGAATAAACCGCCGTGTTTTTTTTTTTTTTTTTTTTTTTTTTTCCCCCCCCCGGGGGGGGACTCAGCCCCAAGGATGAGAAGAGCACCCCTAAGGTTGAGCCTTGCACAGTTTGATAGGTAGGAACCTCCAGGGCCAAGTGCCACTTACGCTTTGAGCTAGGTCCTCCCGTGGTAGTTATTGCCATATCTGGGCTGAAAGTTGTGCCAAATACAGCTATAATGACCGGGCGTTCTATTCGGGTGAAGAGGGTAGGCCCTCCTTCAAGTTGGTACTATTTCAACGACCGGCCACACAGGGCGACCTCCGTGATAGATTCAGCAAATCAGCATCCAAAGATCCAAAGATCGTGTGGCTGATAAATCGTTACAGTTGGAAAAGTAAGAAAATCGTAAAATAAAAATGTTAAGATCGAGCAGAGAGGTGCAGAGAGAGGCAGTGGGCCTCGCTGGGCGTTGAGCTAGCTGACTTGTAGTGAATCAGTCAGTCAGCTAGCTCAGCGGTGCTTGTGCCATCATTACCTCCTCGTGGAGAGGCCACTCTGGCAGCCCTGGGGGGACAATGACAGAGAGAGTCTTCATGCTGTCTTTAGCCGTGCAGTCCCAAATTCTTTTCCTCTATTTGGGCTGTGAGTGCACCAAGCCAGCCGTGCTGGCCACGTTCGTTTCACGTTTCTAGTGAGGTCCCTGTCTCCAACTTTGCCTTGTATGAGGAGGTGTTTCAGGGAGGGTTGCTTTATTTCTCTATTAAAGTCTATTTTACTTTTTTTGAAAATTGATATGGGCAAAAGATTTCAGTAGCATTTGGTTCTTCTTTTTTTTTTTTGGTTTGGAAAAATAGCCTAAAATATGTTTCAGCAGCAATTTATTCTCTTTTTTTCATTTGTTTTGCATTTTTAATTAGCAACAATTGTGTCACACCGTTGACCTCGTTCTTAGTTCTACTCAACGGTTTAAGTGGGACGCTCATCTCCTTTGCTTATAGGTGGAATGGCACACAACCGCATTTCTTCACCCGAATACTACCGTCTTCCCCCGAACATAGCGCACCCTGATAATGAATGTATGCAAGCTATCTTTCCGGTCCGGTGCAGCCATAATGAGGGTGCGTTTTGTTCGGGGGACGACGGTAGAACTTCCCGAAGTTCCCGTCATTGTATTGGCTTATCAATGTAATATTTCGAATTTTAGAGTCTAGAGTCTAGACTGAAAGTTGGCCCGAAGACGGTAAAGATAGTGAATGATCCTACAATCTTCCCTCGAACTAAACGCACCCTAAAAATGAATGTATACAAGCTATTTTCCCGGCCAGATGCAGCCAAAATAAGGGTGCGTTGTGTTCGGGGGAAGACGGTAGACTCCCCTGAGTCTACCCTGGAACTCGAGGCGCTGAATGACAATTTGGACAAAAGAGTTGTATACAATGATATCAAGTGTTTGACCGGGCCCAAGTCCCACTAGCAGCGTTGAGCTACCTCGACGCCTGAATCTGGACGTGTTTGTGGAGACGTGCAGTTCAGGAAACTCGACACCATTTCTGCACATCTCCGCAAAAGCGTCCAGATACAGGCGTTGAGGTAGCTCAACGCTGCTAGTGGGACTTGGCCCCCGGTCTCTCAAACGGTGACCAAGTTACCACTAAAGGTTGACTCGACTCTTTTTTTTTTTTTTTTCGTTTTCTTTTTTTGTTCTTTTTCAATTCAGAATTTGGTTATTCTGGCCATCTGATTGTATCTGGATTCGAACTTGAGTCTGATTCATATTTCGACAGTTTGTGGGAGTACCAACTGAGCTAGGCTCGTTGGTGCTTTCTCGACTCTTTACACCACCACCGGTGATTCTTTTGTTTTTGTTTTTGTCTTTTTTTTTTTCAAAACGCCAGCAGTGATTCGCCTAGAATCTTGACAGAGACCCCGGCCTCTCACCTGAGTTTTTGAATTGGTTTAAAAAAAAAAAAAAAAAAAAAAAAAATCTTGACAGAAAAAGGTAGCAAGCAGGTAAGGGAACGATTGTATTCATAGATGGTCAGATTCCCACACTCCTCTGCACTGTGTCTATTGGGCTCTCGCTGCACTACTCTCGAATTGTGCAAAACGAGAGTGAATCTTCCTCTAGATTATGGAAAGATACATCCCTATGATTTTCATCTTTTGTGCATGTCGAGAGTTACTGTAGTGCAGCGAGGCCTTATGTCTATGTCTATGTGTGTGTGTGTGTGTGTGTGTGTCGGCGTGATAATGAAATGTTCTACTCCATTGAGTCCATTCCTCCTTTACTCTCCCTTCCTCCTTTCCGTTTTGGTGGATTCCTGCAGCCAATCCTGCTCAGTGCTCACTTCTTCGGATTCTTCCACCTCTCTGTTCTGGTGTTTCTTGTATCAGAGCTACTTAAGTTTGTGCTTCTCTCCATCGATCTGCCTCTCTCTAGGTTGGTCCACCTGCCTGTTTGACCACTACATATAATTCAAATTGGTATTAATACTATTAAATCGTTTTTTCAAAGGAGTAATTGTTCCAATGTTTAGGTTCATGACCTTTCATCTACTACATCATTGTGTTCTAATAAAAAGACTCTCTCTC
>BFEA01000123.1:1259869-1271103 GCA_003427395.1 Chara braunii
CACACCAGATGGAAAACTCTACAGACTGTCGGTTCACACCCCATCACAAGCCAGCAAAACATCCACGAAACAAAGAAAGGTCTGTCACAGCCAAAAAATACACTCCAGACACGCCGCTGGCAATAGAGGCACAGCATGGCCGCCTAGTAATATATATATATATATACACTCCGTGAATGAAGGAGGGCTCCACCCAATTAGATAATTGCACAACAGCAAGCAAAATACTGAAAATCTTCTATCATGTGGGCCTATGGCCGACCCCACCCTCTTTTGGGGTTGGCCATACCCCCAACGGATTGAAAAGATTTCGGCGGGAAGCTTTCTTTGCACTGGCATGCCCAGTGTTAAGGAGAGGAGGGGAACAAAGATCTCCTTACTTTTTTTCGGGTCATACATGTAAAAAAAAAATACTGACCGTGGGATCACTCAAGAGTACTGCACGGCAGGATTGTGTCACTCAACTGCCACACAAACTCGTTTCTATGCTATCCCGTTGCTAGTGGGACCGTGCTCCACTAGGGGCTTCAAATTTGCTCTGACAACGTGGTTTTCACCTTTTTTTTTTTTTCTTTTTTTTTTGGAAATGGAATAGGTGTTTAATGTTTTTTTTTTTTTTTTTTTTGGCAAATTTTAATGTGTTTTTCAAAAATGTAAATTTCTAATTTGCAGATCCTCAGCATGAGCCGCGGAGGCGCTGAATCTCGATCGTTGATTGCAGACCTTCCCTTCGAGGTGAGTTGTCGTGAGCTCAAATCCACTGCTGGCTGCTTTTCAAGGTTTTACCTTTTTTTTTTTGTTTTGTTTACTCATTAATGAGAGTACCTGCGTTTTATTTTATTTTTTTATTTCCTTTCCAAAATCAAGTGCGACTCTTTGTGAGTCTTTATTGTTTTGTGACAATACCTACCACAGGTAGAAATGAATCCTGGCATTGTGTATGCTTGTCACATTCTTCTTTTTTTTTTTTTTCCTTTTTTTTTTCGATCGATTTCTCTCAGTTTTACTTCCATGTCTGAGGTCAAACTCAATTTATTTTTTATTTTTTTTCAACAAATGCATTCAATTTCATTCCGAAAACCCTAAGAAGAGGCCGGGGACCTCACAATTCAACCCGGAGTTATCCCGGCAGCATCAGCCGGTTTAGCTTAAGTCTTAGGGTGAGATCCCTCTGGCAAAGAGGATGGTAGTAAGTGTCTGAATGTGGACGTGTTCGAGGGCAGGTGCGAAAATTTGTGGTTCATCTTCTTTTCTGCATCTGTTTTGTGGAACACGTCCAGATTCAGAGACTTATTCCAACCCTCTTTGCCAGTGGGATCTGGCCCTTAGCCAGTACCATTCGTCTCTAGCCGTTTTCGAAAGACTCAAATTGAAATCAACACAAGACTTAGTTCAAAATATAAAATATAAAAGAAAATCAACACAAGCTCAAACGGAACGATTCCTTCTTTTTTTTTTTAATACCTGCCCAAGGCAAAAAGTTCATCAATAATCCGAGTCCGCAGGGGCAGTCGGTGAGTCGTGTTCTACCTCGATCACAGAGCCCCGCCACTGGGGCCAAGTCCCACTAGCAGCATCCAGTTTCCTCAACGCCTGAATCTGGACGTATTTGAGGAGATGTGCAGGAATAGCGTGTAGTTTCCTCAACCGCACATCTCCACAAACACATCCAGATTCAGGCGTTTGAGGAAACTCAGCGCTGCGAGTGGGACTTGCCTCCTGTTAATCAAGGGAATCATACAGAACTCAGTACTACCATACCGGCTATCCGTTGTTCCCCCGGAATAGAACGTACGGTCATTATAGCTGTATTTGGCTCCCCGTTCAGTCCAGATGCAACCAACATGACCGTACGGCGTACGTTCAATTCGGCGGAAGAAGGTAGGCCCCTCCAAAGAACAACCACACCCAAAACTGCCAGCCAGCTACATACCGAACTAAAGACCAATAGTACCAATACAACGAAGAAAAGAAGAAGAGGAAAATCCTACCAACTACTTCTACCAAAAAAAGCAGCTACGTACCCAACTCGGAACCAATACAACGAAGAAGACAGGAAGGAGAAAATCCTACCAGCTACTTTTTTTTTTCCCTTTTTTTTTTTAACAGAACAGACCATTCCATTATCTACTTCTGCCAAACAGAACGATTCTGATTCTTTTTTATTTATTCTGAATATTGTCAAAATCGCGAAGAACATTTTTGTTCACAGGAACGATCATCCATAAAACCCTTCATATATATATATCTGTTTGACGATATATATATTGTCAAACAGATATATATATATATATATATATATATACATCTGGTGTGGGTGAGTTATCTACTTTGATTTTGGTTAAGGTGGATTATCATTTACAGTGTAATCAGTGAGGGGATTCTGCAGACTGTTGAGGGTTCAGCCTCCTGATGAGTCGGTGAAACTCCGACGAAACAGTTTGTCACAGCCCCTCGTTTGTTGTAGCTCAATAGAATATAAGAATATAGAAAAATATTTTATATAACTTTAGCTAGAATAGAGAGTATTTGATATTATTATTCTATTTATTTATTCTTAATAATAATTAATTGGATATTGGTAAATTGAAAGAATATCAATAGAACATTTTAGATCCAAGAATTTCTCTATAGATATAAATCTATATCAATACTCGACCATTTGTTATTTCATTGTTATTTCATTTTCATTTTTACTTCTTTTATAACTTAAAAAATTATGAAAAAGACTTGCTAATAAAAAATTCTTKAGTTATTATACTTTGAAAGATTCAAATAATTGGAAAAATTATGGAAGTTAATATTCTTGCTTTCATTGCAACRGCACTTTTTATTATTATCCCAACAGCCTTTTTATTAATACTTTATGTAAAAACAGCTAGTCAAAGTGATTCATAGTCAATTCAACATGATCAATATGCAATGCACAAACCGTAGGCAGTTCCGGGCAGTTCTATTTGTGACGATATATAGGCAGAGTATATATATATATATATATCGTCACAAATAGAACTGCCGACGGTAAACCGTAGGCAGAGAGGGAGAAGAGGACAACAAACGAGGGGCTGTGACAAACTGTTTCGTCGGAGTTTCACCGACTCATCAGGAGGCTGAACCCTCAACAGTCTGTAGAATCCCCTCACTGATTACACTGTAAGTGATAATCCACCTTAACCAAAATCAAAGTAGACTATCACTCACCCACACCAGATGGAAAACTCTACAGRCTGTCGGTTCACACCCCATCACAAGCCAGCAAAACATCCACGAAACAAAGAAAGGTCTGTCACAGCCAAAAAATACACTCCAGACACGCYGCTGGCACTAGAGGCACAGCATGGCCGCCTAGTAATATATATATATATATATATCGTCAAATAGAACTGCCCGGTAAACCGTAGGCAGAGAGGGAGAAGAGGACAACAAACGAGGGGCTGTGACAAATATATATATATATATATATATATCTTCAAATAGATATATATATATATTCTATTTGGCGATATAGATATATATATATATATATATATATATATATATCAGCCTCCTGATGAGTAGGTAGGTGAAACTCCGAGGAAACAGTTTGTCACAGCCCCTCGTTTCTTGTCCTCTTCTCCCTCCCTCTCTGCCTACGGTTTTTTTTTGTTTTTTTTTTTAGACTCTGCCTACGGTTTACCGGGCAGCTGTGTTTGACAATACATATATATATATCGTCACAAACAGAACTGCCCGGTAAACCGTATGGTTTACCGGGCAGTTCTGTTTGCGACGATATATATATATATATATATATATATATGCGAAAAAAAGATGACCATCAAGGGGCCAGTTTACTGATGCCGTTCTTTTTTAGCGGATGTACAAAAAAAAAGATTTTCTTTTTAAACAAGAGATGACCATCAAGCGGCCAGTTCACCGACTCCGTCGTTTTTTGTGCTGATGTACACCGCCCCCTCCCCCACCTTGCCCCGCAAAGAAAAAAGAAGAGGATAGAAAGAACTTCAAAGAAGAGAGAACCATTACCTTGCCAGTTTACTGATGCCGTCATTTTCGTACTAACACAATGATAATAATATCATGGAGATGACCATCAAGTGGCGCGCTTCCTGATGCCGTCGTTTTTCTGTTGCGATAATGTTTTTTGGTGGGATTTTTTTTTTTTCCTGGGGGGTGGGGGGGGAAGAACTGGGTATCGTTTTTGTTCATCAGGGGCTAGCAACAAAAACGACAGCAGCACTTGCAGCGAGGGCAATGCAGCTTGGGTTTACAGGATCAGGACTGTTAAGTGGTGGCGCGCAAGCTGCAGCAGCTCAGGGTGGCTGTGGAATCACACATGATGAGTTGTTGCTGATCGAACAACACGTGGCCTCGATTATGAACGAGGACGTAGGGACGGCAATGCAGACTCTGCATGGAAAAGGGCTTTGCCTAGTGCCCCTCTCGGTAGCGACCGCAATTAACCTGGGTGCGATTCCACTGCGCGCGATGGGTGGAGGAGGGCCATCGACATCAGGGCCTTCAGGGCAGCCGCAGGCTGCTGCAGAAAGCCACGACCCAGCCTCTCTTCAGCCAGAGGTAGGCGGGTTGGGGATTCGTCCCAGCGGCGGGCTCAGCCGGTCGCAGCCGGGCGAGAGCGGTCGCAATAACGATACCAGCTCCAGCGACGAGGAGGGAGGAGAAGGGGTTGGTACTCTGTCGACGGGCAGCAAGAGGCTTTCTGCTGCTGCTGCTGCTATTGGCGGTGGGAGTACAGGGCTTGGGCCATCACCGTATCGGCCTGCAGGGGGGTCCACGAGCAGTGGTGGTGCTGCTGGTGCAGCAGGAGCGCTGGGGTATATCACTGCCGGCGGACCTGAGGGTTGTGGAGGAGCGGTCACGGGCCTGGGCATTCTGCCTGATACTCTGCATGCTTCACCAATACCTTCCAGCGCAGTCGTGGCAGACGCAGCCTTGATCCCATTGGGGGCAGGCTTCACTGAGCTCTCACAGATTGCAGGAGCCGTTCAGCGGCAGCATACTCCACAAATGCAGGCGACAGCACAGGTGCAGCCGCAGCCGGGACCACCACCACAACAGCAACCCCAGCAGCAGGATAAGGTACGGGTTTGTTTGTTTGATTGATTGATTGATTGATTGATTGATTGATTGATTGAGCGAGTGAGTGAGTGAGTGAGTGAGTGAGTGAGTGAGCGAGTGAATGAATGATTGATAGATTGATCGGTATTAGTAGGGTCTTTGGCCAACACCGGTGTGAGTGTGTGTATGTGCGAGTGGGTTTTGTGTGGCGTATGGAAGAGTGTTGGCCTTGGACACCAGTTACTCAATGGGTGTGGGGGAAGATGAAAAGGGATGGGTGTGGGGAAAAAGATGAAAAGGGATGGGTGTGGGGGAAGATGAAAAGGGATGGGTGTGGGGGAAGATGAAAAGGGAGACGCAGCTACTGCCAGTGGCAAAATGCTCGGTCTACGTGTGAGCCGTTCCCCCACCGGCAGCCCCAACCCTGCACCCTCAACCACTGGGGCGAAGGACAACTTGCAGGGGTCCCCTGTCTAGCCTTGGGAGTAGTGGTAGGTAGTGGAAGATGAATTGAGAGTAGAACAAAAGGGGGGAAATAAAAAGGGCAACGGCCTTGTGATATCTTCACCAATCTGACCAGCTCTAGGTAATTCAGAATGATCTTGTTCTCGGTGATTCATTCTCGGGTAATCTTGTTCTCTGTGATTCATTCGAGGGTAAGTTTCAAAAATAGCGCTTTCGCGGTAGTTTCACAGCAAACATAGTCACTGTGGCGGGGCTCGAGTTTCGTTGCAAAAGTTACCTTAAATTTACCTCAGAGTCTTTCCTTGCAGCTTTACAGGTCCCGGGCCAAGGTCCCACTTGCACGGATTAAGAGATTTCCGCCGTTGATCTTTGCAATCTACGGTCAGTATCTCTTAATTCGTGCAAGTGGGACCTAGCCCCCGGTAGTTTACATCCGTTCGGGGGGGGGCATGGTGATTTTCTCTCTGTATGTGCCTTGCCTTGCTCCATCTCACCACATGCACACAAAAAACAAAAAGTGGGGCGTGTATCTTCCCATGTTCTAGCTGAAGATTCGTTCTTATTTTAAACACATTTGGCGAGTGGTGGAGCCAGGGGGCCATCCTTGCAACCTTGCAATTTTAACGGATGTCATGAAGGAACCGACAGGGGTCTGTCCCACTAGCCGGGGTCAAGTCCCACTCCCGGTAGCAGCGTTGAGTAATCTGGACCTGCTTGTGGAGAGGTGCAGAAAATGGCGCTGAGTTTCCTCAACCGCACATCTCCACAAACACGTCCAGATTCAGGCGTTGAGGAAACTCAACGCTGCTAGTCGGACTTGGCCCCGGGGGGTTACCCTCGGTTTGGAGCAGGCACGGTTACCTAACCCTATCATCTCACAGCCCCACTGAAAAATCCCCCAGGAACAAAGTCTTTCGAAAGAAAAGAAAAGAAAAATAATAATAATAATAATAATAATAATAAATCCCCCAAGGGCGTGGGGGTGGGGAAACGAAAGAACTCGGTCTGAACAGCTCACGGCCCCACTGTGCCCGGGTTGAAAAAACGTGATTGCAGTCAGATGCATCCAGGCGGGGCCGTAATTGAGGCCAGATACATTTGGAAAAGTGTTCGACGTGTGAGGCTTTTTGAAATGTTTTCCTTTCGAGTCAGCAGCCCCCTTTTGTTTGTTGTCAGGGGCAAGGGTCTTTTTTTTTTTTTTTTTGTCAGGGGCAGGAATCTATCTAGTTCTTTCTGTACCAGGTTTTTTTTTGCAAAGCCAAAAAGTATCACCAACACCAGGACCACTACAATCACCACCATCGCTGTCGTCATCATCATCATCATTCATGCATTGTTCTATTTTTTTATTTTTTTATATTTATTATTTTCGATTTTTTTAAATATCTTTTACATTAATTGTCTTTATTCCAGCAATTTGAAATCCCTTGTTATTGGTGGTTGATGCCCTTTGGAACATGTGGATGCAGATGAGTTACAATGAGCTTGACCGGATGGTGCATCGGCCACCTTCAAAGGACTGAAAGTGATGCGGACACGATTTGCGAACCAGAGGTGGGGAGCAGGCTGGCGCGCACACACACGCACACACACACACACACACACACAGAGAGAGAGAGAGAGAGAGAGAGAGAGAGCAGGCTGGCGCGCACACACACGCACACACACACACACACACACACACAGAGAGAGAGAGAGAGAGAGAGAGAGAGAGAGAGAGAGAGAGAGAGAGAGAGAGAGAGAGAGAGAGAGAGATTCACTATGGTACTAGTGTGTAGTCCTGCTGCACAATAAGCTTGGCTTTGAGTGAGCGTGCTTCTGCATACTGTGCATTGGACCGCAATGCTGGATGCAGAACACTGATAATGAATGTATAGAAGCTATATTCCCGACGAGGTACAGCCAAAATGAGGGTGTGTTGTGTTGGGGGGAAAGACGGTAGCCCTGCCCCTAGCCCCCTCTCCAACTCACTCTTCTTCGTGAATGGTCGGCGAAATTGGGCCACGAGTCGTCGAGTCCTTCGGGGACGTCCGTTGAAATTGGAACGATACAGAGAACCTAGACACGATTATCATGGCCCGTGTGCATCCAAGGATGACACGTGTGCATAAATCGAGAAATGGTCCAATTTTTTTTCTATTTTTTCCCCTGCGTGTTTGGAGGGGAAAAAAGAAAAGAAATCGGGCCACAGCCCACAGGGAATGACGGACCACTCTCACCTATGGGCCTCGCTCCACTACTCACCTCATGCACAAAAGACAAACAAATATGGCGGTGCATCTTCCCGTCTTCTAGGCGAAGATTCATTCTCATTTTGCACATTTGGTGAGTAGTGGAGCGAGGCCCTATGTGTGCTGTGGTTCATAGTTTTGATCACAAATTTGTCTGACCGCATTTACGGCCGGATCTGGATGCATCTGGCCGCAATTACGTCCAGAAATAAGTCGAAAGGTCTTAGTGTGAGTATGACCTAAAAATGTCTTTGTTAAAGTTGGCGATTTGTAATTACTCCGAAACAATGGAATCCGATCCAAATGGAGGTGAACCTTCATATGAGATTTCCGTGAAAACTCGGCGCGTTGCACCTTATCTAATATCGTTTGAAAATTGAAATGCATCGATCTATGGTCTCTGCAATGATCTTCAGCGACCTTTCAAGCATTCTCACTAACCGAGATAGAACCCTGCCTCTTCTCCCAGTCTGCTCGTTGAATTTCCAATGGGACCACTTTCTTTGCCAAGACGATATAATTCGGAATGCATCTCCAACCGATTGTGGTCCCGATACGTTCAAAATTGTTGGATCAGCCCGAACGCATCCGGTTTAGATGCAGTCTAGATACATTCGAATTGTGGAGCAGTGGAGCGAGGCCCTTTCAATAAGGAGCTCCTAGCCTGTAGGAAGGGGTTCCACATGTGTCATGTACCAACTTTACAGTCCTGTAGAGCCGGCTCCAGAGATCTGCACCACCAGGAAAAGCATGTGGGCCCTCTGCGGTTGCTGGTCCACCAGTTGGTCCACCAGTTGGTCCACCAGTTGGTCCAGTTTTAGCACGAGTTCGAAACCGGCTGGCACCATAGCGCAAGCATTAGCTACCATCTTTGGACCTCTGTTAAGTTGATGTACCACCAACCGGACCAGGTCCGGTTGGCGCACCAATCGGTACAGTTCTCTGCTGACACCATCTGGCATAATTAAACCAGTTGACAGCTCCTGCATTAGTATTACGGTACTATTACCTGTACTGCAATGGCCGCTGTCTGTCTGTACTTGGACTGATTGAGGACGGCGGTGTGGTCCAGTTGATGGACCAACTGGTGGCACAGTTCGTGCACCGAATGTTGGGCAGGGGTTGCCAGTTGGTACCAACTGTAAAAAAGGGAATTAGGGCGTACTCACACTGGGACTTTTTCGAGCAATCTGTGGACGCGATTGTGTTCAGGTAGGTACCTCCAGCGGTGTTCCAACGAGTACCAACTAATGTCCGTTCCTGGAACAGATATGGGACCACGTGGCGTTCCTTCCTGGGGCTTGGAACCAGTGATGTCCGTTCTTGGAACCAGCGGGGGTGCCACTGGTGGTGTTCCTTCCTGGAACTTGGAACCAGTACCAGTGATGTCCGTTCCAGTGATGTCCGTTCCTGGAACTTGGAACCAGCGGTGGTGGTCCAGGAAGCCACTGTGGTGTTCCTGGTACCAATGCTGGACCAACTTACGTCAGAGCTGGGGCCCCCTAGTATTGGTGTTGCAGCCAGCACCACAGGTGTGATGCGGATGCGTTTGTCGCTCAGCCTGGGAAATGTCAATTGGAAATAATAACTATTAACCAACAAAGCTGGGGGATTTTACCTTGTTTTGTCGCTATTCAGCTTTGTCTGGGAGAGGCAGGCAGCTTCCATTTTGTTTTTGCTTTTTTTTTTTTTTTTCAAATCGAGACATTTTGTTATAACTTATAAGTTGGCCAATAGAGTACAGGATCAGTGACAGATACTAAGCTCAGGAAAACCAAAAAAACGAAAAAAAGAAAGAATTTCAAAGTGGGCATGTACAGATGGGAACGATCTCTTCCTGGACTCTTTGAGGGCATACTCACACTAGTACTTTCCTAAATGAATATGACGGCAATCACGGCCAGACCTGGTTGAACCTGACCGCGGTGGGGTCCACATCCACAGCTTAGTAGAAAAAGTCCTAGTGTGAGTATGCCCTGATTGGCAGTTTCGGTGTGTTGCTTGGCTGGTTCAGCCACCAGTCCGAGGAGGAGTGAGATTAGACACACACACACACACACACACACACACACACAGAGAGAGAGAGAGAGAGAGAGAGAGAGAGAGAGAGAGAGAGAGAGAGAGAGAGAGAGAGAGAGAGGGGCTGCTGGCATGTACAGATAGAAAAATCTCTTCCTCGACTCTCTGAGTGGTGTTGGGGGTCCGACTGCTCAGCCATCAGTTCGGGGTGGACTGAGATTAGACAGCGAGAGAGGCTGACATTCGACGCACGCAGCTTTCTCTCTTACCGTGCTTCTGATTGAGATCCATGCAAAAAGAGGCAACTTGAACCCTTAGGTGGGAGAGAGATGGGGAAAGACACAGAGGATAAACATGTAGGCTGTGTAGGCTGCCTGTCTGAGTTTTGGTGCGTTGCTTCGCTGGTTCAGTGATCAGTCTGAGGAGGACTGACCTTCGACAGAAATGCAGTCCACGCAAAGAGCCAACTTGAAGGAGGGAGAGAGAGGGAAAGACAATCTGAAAGGGGAAAAACATCTATGCTGCCCCTCCGAGTTTTGGTACATCGCTTCCGTGGTTCGCCGATCAGTCCGAGGAGGACTGAGCTTCGACAGAGATCACGAATGACATTGGACGCGTGCTGCTTTCTCTCATATCTCATACTAAGTCTTCTGGTTGACGTCCATGCAAAGAGGCGACTTGAAGGAGCTCCGAAAGAGAGAATCTGATGGGAAAAGACAACTTGAAAGGGGTCCTGGAAGACATTGTAGGCTTCCTGGAATGCAGACAGGCAGCCCATCTTTCAGAGCTCCATGCATCTTGGTGCTGGGTGATCAGCGGAAGCACGTAGGCTGGAGCCGCTGGACTCTGGAGTGCACACAGTGGTAGCGCAGCCATGATCTCAGACCTTGGGAGGATGTCTGCTGCTCGTGAGTGAACCAAGGTACGTCGGATAACATGCAGAGGCGGGGCACAGAGAGAGAGAGAGAGAGAGAGAGAGAGAGAGAGAGAGTGGGCAGGCCGGCAGGCAGCCAGCCTGCCATCTCACACCTTAAAGGATTCTTGGTGGTGATGGACGAGTTGCTCTTACATTGTTCTTTGTGTACAGAAAGAGGTTCAGGCCCTTCAGGGATTTCTCTGTGGTTTATACGACACAAGAACACCCCCGGGGAGAGTGCTGGGGACACACGCTGTAGTACCTGGCAGCGAACCTTTTTTTTTTTTTTTTTTAACTCCAACCGGCTAGTTTATTTAGCTCCGTTTCCCCCAACCATTTTGGTATTAATTTCCGAAGTGACAAGTGCTCTTGTGTACATATTTTCATTTAATTCATCAGTAATTATTTGTTTTCATTCTTTTCTATTTTGAGCAAACTGTAAACCCCCTGAGCCTTCACCTCTGGGGTATAGTAGGAGCGAGTCCCTGTCTCACTCGCGACCCCCACAGTGGGCCCCCCAAGACCCC
>BFEA01000123.1:1275928-1302534 GCA_003427395.1 Chara braunii
GTGTGTGTGTGTGTGTGTGTGTGTGTGTGTGTGTGCGCTCGTGTGCCCGTGGTCGTGGGGGTGGGGCGACCCATCCCCCACCAATCAACCAATCAATCAATCAATCAATCAACAACACAAAAAAAAAGCAAAATCGAATAAAAAAAGCAATCAATCAATCAATCAATCAAAGGTGGGGCGGGGCGACCCCGCCCCCACCAATCAATCAATCAATCAATCACCAAAAAAAAAAAAATCGAATAAAAAAATCAATCAATCAATCATTCAATCAATCAATCAATCAAAGGTGGGGCCGGGCGACCCCGCCTCCACCAATCAATCAATCAATCAATCAATCAATCAACGGAAAATTTCGTCGGATTTCGCCCATACCCCCCCACCAAAAGTTCATCTTTTTCGTTTTTTTTTTGGGGGGGGGGTGCGGCAGCGGATGCGCCGCCACGTGGCGCCGCCAGATTTGTGAACCCTCCCCTGCGGCCGCCACGTGTCCGCGAATCCGTGCGTCCGCGCGGACACGCCCGTGGGCTTCGCGGACTGGCCGCGCCTGTCCGCCGTCGGGGGGGATACATAGGAGGTGAGTAGAGCAGGAGTTGGGCGACCCGATGAGCTGGTGCCGAACGTGCGGGGTTGACGCGGGCCACGGCGGACTGTTGGCGCAGGCGAACCTGACGGGTGTGGGAGGACTAAGCGGGGTGACAACTTCGTGGGTTGGTGCGCGACGACGGACTGTCCGCATCGGAGAAGAAGAGAGAGAGAGAGAGAGTTGAGGTTGATGGATGCGGTTTTGCTGTTTCTTCTATCTTTTCTCCCTCTTGTCTCTTACACATAAGTTTTGATTTCGGCTCCGGGCAGCTTGCCCGTTCTTTTCAATTTCTCGAAATTTGAACCTGGGGTTTTTGCTTACATTTGCCCTCACGACTTTCCCCTCTTTGATGTGCTATGTGTATGATTAGGGAATGGATGGATGTATAGATGCCATGTTTGATTATCTATCTTTCTGCTGAGAAACCCTTGTCTTTGCTTTTGTTGGTCGCATTTGACGCACTCGTGTGTGGGATAGGGATTTTGTGCAATCGATAATCCTGTCCTTGTCTCTGCTCGTTTTTGTGATCAAGCTGTTTGTGATCATTGCATATTGCATAACTCAGACATCACGAAGTGATTAGGCGGTCGGATCCTGGGCTCAATGAACGCCGCGCGAGGACATGTGTAAGACGCGATCCAAGTTGCGCACTTACACATATCCCCGTGTGTCGACTCAACGGGTCCATCAATCTGTCCGATTGAGAACAGCCATCCCAAAATTCGCAACGGCGCAATCATTCCGTACAAGCACGCGTAGGTCCGACGACAATCACGAGGCCTGCACGTGCTCGCACGCAACGACCGTGATCCGCCCTTAGGCAACTCATAACTCGCAATGTCATGATGACGCGATCCTGGGATTCCGACTCATCCTACGACCCGGACTACTTCACCCCCTTGATAAACGAACTCCTCCGACAGAGATACCCCTGCCACACTGAGAATCGACTGTGTCCTCGGGAGTTCCACTACGCCACCTCTAGGGATCCCCGGTGCTCTGATTTCCCTTCTCCCGACCACACCTACTACTTCATCCACTCGGGGTTTGTCGTCATCACCACTAGTTTCCCTCCTTTTCGCCTCCTTCTCCCGTATCATCAACTCAGCGTCGTTCCGTGGCCAGCCATAGCCCCCTATTGGCCCAACACGCCCTGCGGAAATTGCCGACGTGGCGGCGAACGAAGAACCCCGGAATTTCGAAGGCCCAACCCAAACACGCAGCGGCCTGCGCCGCGTGGCGGCCCTCGACGGCCCAACTTTTTAGGACCACCTCCTCCACGGAGGAACTTCCCCGTTAGCCGTCGCCCACAGTACCCAGGCCCCATCGGGCCTTAAGTCCCTTGCGCACGCACCCCTTTTCCGCCTAATTGCATTCACACCCCTGAGACTTCCCCACTTTCCCCAAAAATCCTTGGCACACCCCTTTTCGCACTTCCAGGCCCCCATCCTACTCCGATCAGGAAGTCGCATTGGGCGTGAGGTTGGTATCGGAGCCCGACACATGGCTAGGTCTTAGGATCAATAGCATAATAATTAGGCGATCTGGCTAACCGAGGGCGGCGTCGCCCTCGGAACGCGCATAGACGCGACCCTATCGTCACTCTAAGTAGATCAGCTAATAGACGAGCAGCCAATATGGCTGCCAATGTGCCAAACCCTCAGCAGAATGCCAATCAACCGAGTCCTAATCAACCCGCCCCACGTGCACGGGCTCCCATGACGCCACCTGATCTATATTTATTTGACCATGTGCACCACCTTGCAGGAGCATGGTTGGCTACGCTCCAAGCACAACAATATGACGATAACGAAGCTCAGGTAAACATCCTCGCTCGATTGGGAGGTGACGCTCATCACTGGTTAAGTACCTATGTGTGGGTAGATCTTCAGACCTTCGAACGAGACTTTCTGAACCGATTTGATTACATTCACCTAGAACAAGCGCTTTACATGATCAAGGATCGAGTGCAAAAACCTCTCGAGTCCGTTGCGGAGTATCGAAACCGGTTCTATCGAATGTTTGTAAAGACTGAGCGAGGGGAGCAAGTAGGGAGAGATCTGTTCATAGAGGAACTCCGCAGCCGAACAATAAGGGCGAAGCTGCGAAAGCAGTTTTCCCCCATCAATCAACATTCCAACAAATCATGGACGCTGCAGAAGACATGGAACGGAAGTTCGCGGCGAACTTCCTGGAAGGAGAGGACTATTCTAGGGAAGGAGATTCGTCCGAACTCGCAAGGGCAAAAGCCGAATTGGCTGCGTTGCAAAACAAATTCGAAAACATGGGGTTTGTGTCGGGTCCCGTCATCTACATAGAACAGATAGCCCCTAAACGACCGATTCCAAGTGAGATCCCGAGTGTCCCCGTCCTTGTAATGCCAACGCCTGTAAGAACGGCACCCCCGCCCCCATTCGAGGCTACCGTACAATCGAATGAATCCACTGCCATACTCGAGCTGACCAAAACCTTGGTTAATCTAATTCAGGAAGGCAAAAAGGAGCAGCGAGAGCAAAATGCTCGGTTGGAAGCCATGATGAGGAACATGCGGCCCATTGTGGTGCGTGCCCCTCCGATCCAGCAAGGGTTAGCCCCGGCCCCCGCTCTTGGAGGAATCGCAAACAATCTGAACGTCTGTTATGCATGTCATCAACCTGGGCATCTAGCCCGTGATTGCCCTCACAGGCCTCCGCAACAACGTGTCGGGGTCGCGCCGATGGCCGCGGCGCCCATCGCTAACGGACCAGGACGAGTCGGAGCTCTAATGGAAGAGATAGAGGGTGGGGGAAGTGCCCTAGCCACCATAGAAGAAGCCGTCGAGCTAATCCCGTTAGATCAGTACGTATGACTTGGTTATCCCGGGCTTGGAATGATCGGAACGATCAGACCAGCGCCAGAACAAAAAGAGGTGGCGGAGTGGCGACCGTCTTTAGGAGAAATGGAGTCGAGAGGACCCACCTTCATCACAGGAGAGATCGATGTATTAAACATCATCCGAGCCTTGGACCACCGGATTCCACTTTCGATCGGTCATCTACTCTCGATCTCCCAGCAAGCCAATGAGCGAATGCTACAGCATTGCAAAGCAAACCGAAAGCGATTCGCCCTCGCTCGAACACCGAACGTAAAAGCCAAAAGCCCCACGCCCGAAGAAAACCCAACAGGCACTTCGAATCCGATACGGGTAGGTTTAATCCAGAAAGATGACCATTTTCTACGGATTCAACCCATCCCGTGGAAGTCCGCAGAATGCGATATTGAAATTTGGGGAATTCCGTATAATGCAATCATTGATTTAGGAGCGACCGTTTTGGCTATTTCGTTGAGAGTAGTCGAGAGAGCGGGAAGGAAAAACGATCTGATCATGCTCACTGAGAAAGATCAGCTTGTTTCGGCAGATGAAGAAAAAATCAAGATCGTGGGAAGAATGACCAATCTCGCTTTCCGATTGGGAAAAGTGCACACGCTTAGGGATGTCCTAGTACTAGATGTTAATACGTACGACGTTCTTTCTGGACTTCCTGCTCTTATAGCGTTGCGAGCAAACCTGGATTTCGAACGACGATCTATCGTCCTCCGAAATACAGGAGGAAAGCCCTATGCGGTGCCTATGAGACTTAACCCTTCGTACCACCATCAACGCAGTCCCACGGGTTTTGCCGATGATGGCAGGACTCTCCGCATGATCTCCTGGGATGAATCCGCAGACGGAAAGTCATCGACGAATGATGCGGACAGCAATGATGAAGACGACCCGGAGATCTCGAAGCTAGCACGACAACATGTTTACTACCCGCCACCCAGAACGATAGCAAGAACGATGCATCTAACCAGTAGGAACATCCAAAGGACCAAGGCGATGATCTTGGGTGAACCCCTCGTGCAGATTTCGAGGATGGTCGATTCTTTGGAACCCCCTCAAACCTTGTACGAAGGGATCACCCCGCTCCTCTCCCGATACAGCGACAAAAAGCACTACTTCGACATTACAGATCTACCAAGGTCCTTTAATAGCCATTTCGTCAAAACGGACATATTATATTTTTTGAACGAAATCAAAACTGACTTTTTTTGCCAAAATCCGGTCGGAATTTTTGGCTCTTGGGGGTTCCGGCGTTCCCAAAATGCCGGCCCCCCTACATGTATCTGGTCTATGGTTGAGACATTTTGGCATCTGGTCTCAAGCTGAGACCAGATACATGTAGGGGGTCCGGTATTTTGGGAACGCCGGACCCCCAGGAGCAAAAAATTCTGACCAGATTTTCGCAAAAAGAATCAGTTTTGATTTCGTTCAAAAAATATAATATGTCCGTTTTTACGAAATGGCTGTTTTTTTTGACACCTGCCAAAGAAGTGCGATTGTTACGCTTAGGGGCGGAAGCAAGTTCTCTGGAACCCCCTAAGCGTCTCGAAGCAGAAACGGACGAACTAGGGATAAAGATCGCAACTAAGAACGTGCCATGGCAGGATATTTGTGACGGGTTACCCGGGAAGGACACGTGGCAATTCGGGAAGAAGATGCCCAGATGATGGCCACGGTGTTCTCTTGGCGATCGGATCACTCCTTCATTTCCGCACCCCCGCCCGATGTGGTGAAGCCTGCGCGCACAAAACAAATAGATGTACGGATCTGGGATCAACTCTTCGAGTTACACGTGCCACAGTACGTACCCGATGAAATTCATCGGTTGATTGCGGACATTTTGACGGAATATCGGGGAGCGATTAGCGTGACAGACATGGACATTGGCCTGTCGTTAGTTATTCAACACGAGATACAAACGGGAAACCACTCCCCGATCCATTGTAAACCGTACCGATACTCCCTGATAGAACGCAAAAAGGCTCTCGAACGAATTCGAGAATTCGAAGCCTGCGGATGGATCGAACCTGCCACCGGACCATGGTCATTTCTCGTCGTACTAGTGCCAAAGAAAAACGGAGCGATTCGCATTTGCATTGATTATCACAAGCTGAATGAGATCCCGATCAAAGATGTGTACCCCCTCCCCCGGATTGATGATTTGCTGGATGCGATTGGATGTGCTAATTATTTTAGCAAGTTTGATATTCGGCATGGTTTCCATTACATTCTGGTGAGAGAGGAAGATCGGCCGAAGACGGCCTTTGTATTGTTTGAAGGCACGTGGCAGTGGGTTCGCTGTCCGAGGATTTGCATTGCGCCTGCCACGTTTCAGCGAGCGATGAACACGACATTCCAGAATTTCTTCAACAAGACACGACTGACACAAGGGATGATTAACTTATGCGTGATCGTGTACATGGACGATATCCTGGTCTATTCGGAAACCTATCACGGACACGCGCAACATATCGAATGGACATTGGGCGCGTTGAGAGACGCTGGGTTCAAGATTGAGCTCGAAAAGAGCGAATTTTTCCTCTCGGAAATTCCGTTTTGGGGCTACGTCGTGACATGTGGAGGACTACGACCGGACTCAAGAAAGGTTGCAGCAATGAAGGAGGCCCCGGTTCCCACGTCACTGACGCAAGTTCGAGCCTTCTTGGGGGTGGGGTCATGTTCTAGCCACTGATTGGGATCGACGGCTCACAAGACACGGTGACGAGTACTATCCTGTCGACGGCATCGAGGTCAACACGCAGCGCACAACGCTGCGCGAGCCACCTGTCGTCCTCCCTGAGCTTGCCCCCTTCCAGCGGCGCAGATGAGCCGCGCCCCGATCTCGACGTTTTCCCCTCTCTCGCTCTTCCCCATCTTCTGGCAGTCCTCTCACTACCCCCGTCTCTCTTTCTGCCTGGAGCTGCTGGCAGTACACATCGTTAATCCGAATCGTTGGAGGTTGTGGCGTGCAGAGTTCGTTGAGCTCTCGTTCTGCCTGCAACGAGTGATCTGAACTAGACGTGGGAAGGCGATCGGAGGCCCGCGTCAGAAACCGTGGAGCTGCTCATCATGCAGGCATAGAGAACTAACGTGGCGGGAGACCTTCTGGGATTCGTCTTTGGAGCAGTGGATCGGGGTTACCGATCACAGATCGTGCGCGAACTTACGATCGTGATCGCGCGACTGGCCGACGAGCTCCCCCTCGATATCGTCTCTCAGAGCGATGAAGAGCCCGTGCCGCATGTCCTCTCAAGGACTCTCGCCCCGAGCCTCCAGTGGTCGGCTTGTATCGAGGAGCGCTGGGCGGACGGCCGTTTCCCATCTCGCAGCAAGTACCTGGACGTCCACAATCTAACTAACCCCCGCTTCTTTCGGCAACCAACGGCGTTCGAGTGGGCAGCGCTGAGAGGAGAGGAAGAAGCAGAAGAAGAATCGGAAGGAGAATTAAGGAGAGAGGCCGAGGAAGCAGCCACCCGGTTGGCCGAGGACGAGGAAGAAGAAGCGGCAGAAGCAGAGGACGAAGAAGAAGAAGAAGAAGAGGGGGAAACTTCGGAAGAAGAGGAAGAAGCCTATAGCGAGCACAGTGAGGGGGAGCAAAGTGAAGAGGAGGAGGACGAAGACGGCGACGAGGGAGTGGAAAGCGGAGAAGACGATCGGGAGCCAGCGCACGACGATGAACTCGAGTGGGTGCCAAAACTGGATTGTCGAGAGGAGAATCTTGAGGCCGCTGCGCAGCACAAGAAGGAGGTCGTGGAGGGAAAACGGCCAGTGATCGACCACATACCGAATGATCCTTCCAAGGATCCCGAGCCGCCCAAGCCGGAACATGGGGACCTTGCTGCCACGACCTCGAGTGCCGCGACGACAAGGCGCCGACCCCGATCCCGATCCTCATCCCCCTCCGCCTCCGCCCGTCCCCCAATTCGTCGACGTGTCGATGAGGGGCTTCGCCCTTCGTCCCCGATCCATATACCACCGTCCCCTTAGCCACCTCTCTTTCAATCAGTATCTTCATCGCGTCGTCTTCCCCCGTAATCCCTTCCCCATCGCCACCTTCCGACATTTTTATTCCGCCCGCCTAGAGCTGACTGTCCATCCCCACCCTTCTGTTCGGTGTGTCGTCCCCGATTACCCCCTCCACGTACTACTCCTTAGCGCCGCGTGGCAAGGCCGTAACCACATAGGGGTTTACTGCATTGTCACGGGGACATTCCCCGCTTGCGAAGACCATGATCGGTTCCGCACGGACGTCCTCCGAACCCTCATCTCCCTTTACCCAGAGTACCTCGCTTCCCTTCCCCGCAGCGGCCAGCGATTCCCCCGCTTCCATCGCATCGTCCGCTTTCAAGATCTTCCCTACAACCTCACTGCGATCGGACGCTTCATACCCGAACTCACAATGGAGCCGCCTTGCCCTCCCTCATACGCGTATCGCCTTCCTTTCCCCCTCCCGGTTAATTACTGATACAGAAGGTAATGGACGTGTGTCACGGCGACGGCACAAGAAAGATCCCGTCCTTGGATCGTCGAGAGCCCAATCTGAGGAACTAGTAGAAGAGCAGTGTTGCCACGATGGATGACGTCCACACGCAATTGAACGGTAAGTGACATAGAGAGAAGTGCTCCGCGTGTCGGTCGATCAGGGAAATCGACAAGTTGTCGGGCGGCCACAGGCAGTGGGTCACCCGAAATCAATGGTTTTGGGTCTTCGACCCGATGACTAGACCGTATTTTGACGGTACTCTTGTTTGACCTGACGGGGAAAATTAGGGGTACCCAGAGCACCCCTAATTTTGGATGTGCTGACCACTGAGAGTAACCCTCAAATTAACGAGGGGAGTTACCGCTTCTACCACGTTGTGCCCCACCACTCTTCCACTTGCTTCGAGTCTATTCCCGAAGCAGCTAGCCACGGGAAGGGAATACGGGAGTAGGCCTTGGCATGACCGTTTTACTTTCCACAATTGGAGCGGGAATGGAGCCTCGGATTTTATTAATTTTAATACCAGAATTAAAAATGGAAAAAGGAATTAAGAACAATAGAAGCGAAGAGAAAAACGGGATATTCTTTATTTTATTAAATTTCCTCGGTATTTAATTTTAATGGAATTGCCGTCGTTATTTGTTATTTCCAGTAATAGAATCAAAAATAGGGAAAAGAAATCAAAAACAATAAAAGAAGAAGAAAACAAAGAAAATTTTGTTATTGAATTGAATTCCACGGAATTCATTTTTGTTGGAATTATTTTTATTTTCATTATTTTTGATGATAGGATAAAGAAATAAGAAAAATAATTAAAAATGATTGAAAGGGAAGAAAATTAATGATTATTTAATATTTGATTAAATTTTGTTTAAATTATTCGTGATGGATTTGGGGCCGGATTATTTATTTACCCTGATTTAACGATCCTCCCTATTCTCCGATAATTTAGATCGCTCACGTGACTTACCTGATATATCTGGTTACTAGCCTTGCCGCAGTTGGTGTGTTTCGAGAGAGCGGGGCCGCATGGTCAGTGGGGGTTGGTGCTACCTTTGCACGACTATTGCTTCGATATCACGCTCGGTATTGGCTCGACATCAACATGTTTCAGGTTCGGTAATGACTCGGCGTCCGTACGGTACAGCCCACTGCAGTTCAGGACAGTTGCCTCAGGTTCGGTGTTGATTCGGCGTTGGCACGACACTGCTCGATATGTGTCTCAGATGCGGGTTAAGTTCAATGTCCACATCGGGTTGCACTGCCGCGACACTACTACTTTGTGTGATCACTAGTTTGGCGCCGAGACAAAATTCCGCGGTTTGGTACTTTTCCTTTGATACGGTCACTGGTCCGACATTGATGAGACTCGCAGCAGCCTCTTGCTACTATTTGGTGTTGTACTACTCCAGCTTGGTGTTGATTAGTGATACGGATTTGGCTCAACGACGGTCTGGTCACGCTGGTTCAAGTTTGGTACAGTATACTGATTCTAGACAAGTTCGACGACGGTACCACTGCAGATTGGTCAATGATACGGCATAGGCAAGGTACTGCGGCAGCGTACTATAGCCTGTTCCTTTTCTTTTCAAGCTCAGTAACTGGTGATCAGAGACACTGCAACTTGACTTTGTTCATTCCGCTCTACTCTGGCTCGACACTGGCCGTGTAGCAGTCTCGTGGATTTTTCACTGGTACAAACCTGCTATACGAATCTACCTGGCATATTTTTGTTGATACAGATCTCACTGGGCCTGGTGCCTGGCCCATTTTTTCCCAATGCAGGCCACACAGACCTGGTACGGGGCCTGCTTTTGCCAATGCGGAGTAAACTGGCAGTCTCTTGAGGTCACGGCCTCTGGTACCAGGAGAATATAACGAGGATTAACTGGTCTGGTAGGACATTCAGACAGGGGCAGTCTCTCGCAACATGCAAGGTGTACCCCGCCCACGTCGCTTATACTTATGATGTCAACGAGGGGTGTGTGCAAGGGGTACCCGCCCACTAACACGGGCATTTCGGAGGGACTCGGTGAGAGCAAGGTGTACCCGCGTATGCAAGCACGGGGGAGGCGCGTTGGCGCTCAGATGGTTACTCGCGTGTGAGAGGGAGAGGGAGAGAGAAGGGGACTGCACAGTGGGAGCGAGAGACTGTGTGTGAGAGGGAGAGTGAGAGAGAAGGGGACCGCACAGCGGGAGTGAGAGACTGCGTGTGAGAGGGAGAGTGAGAGAGAAGGGGACTGGACAGCGGGAGTGAGAGACTGTGTGTGAGAGGGAGTGACTGTAAAGAGAGAGAGAGAGAAGAACTGAGCAGTGTGAGAAAGAGGGACTGAAGTGTGAGAGGGAGTGACTGTGCAGAGAGAGAGAGTGCGCAGTGTAAGAGAGAGAGAGTGCACAGTGAGAGAGAGTGTGTGCAGAGTGAGAGAGAGTGTGTGCAGAGTGAGAGAGAGTAGGTGCAGTGCGATGGAGAGTGAGTGACACGTGTGAGAGAGAGAAAGACTCCGCTTTATTTTTACTTTTTTTTTTTTTTTTTTTTNCTTTTTTTTTTTTTTTTTTTTAATAATTCATCGATTTCGGACTTCACGCTCCTGGCGTTGCTCGCCTCCGGATACTTTCAAGTTCGAACGTTTAAACTGACCGCTTGGTGGAGAGGTCACAAGGACAAGAAGAACGTGGCGATCAAGCAGGGCACAAATGATCAGAGAGCCGAAGCAATCAGTGAGCTGGATGCGCCCTACAAATGGTTGCCAAAGAGGCGGTCAACTAATAAATCGAGCCAATGAAATTGCAGGCTGTCAGGTTATAAGTAGTTGGGTTGAAGCTACGACAGCCAGCCACTGAACTGCAGATTGTTAAGGTAGCCGCTGCTCCCATCGATTCGCGCGCAGTCAACACACTGTCAACCATACTTCAGCTCACTAGACCGGTGAGCAACTGGGCGGCAGTGCTCGAACAACAAGGGCTTGTCACCTGCGGAACGGGCGAAAATGGAGTAATTAGGCATATTCGATCTGCCATTATGGCAGCATTTGAGTGTGCGACGTTGACATGCCGGGCGACCCCTGCCACCTGAGAGTAACCAAGCATTTGTAACCTGCTGATCACACGAATGAGGGCCTTGCTGTGTCGTCAGTAGTGGAGCTTTGCTTGTTGATCAGCTGTCTGGTTAAGGGCTAACAACTGTCTTTCACCTTCTCTAACGGTGACTGACTATCCAAATTGGGTATCTGTGAGAGGATCTCAAGGTAATAAACGTGACCCCCCCCGCAGCCGGGTAATTAATGACTGAGTCACGTCCACCATGTGTCACGTTTCTACAGCGAGCTACCTGTCACTATACACCTCGATTTCACAGTAAGCCACCTCTCCCTGTGCGTTGTGTCACTTTACCCACACCCACACCCACCCACCCACACACACACACACACACACACACACGCAGCTCATTGATTAATCAGGCAGCAGATGCTCATTAGAAAACCAGACATTCACTACTCAAAGGCAGCGCAGAGAACTGTGCCCGTCCAGACGGGCTTGAGCTCTCAGTTGCATGCGCGTCTGATTTCAGACCACTAGGGAGTATGCATGCTTCGCGACCTGCAGATGGAATCAAAGTCTTGCATTTGGGATGATTTGGCTGAACAGCGAGAACACCACCTTGTTGATTGACATGCTGTTATCTGCCTCCGAATCACTCCTCGATTGACTGGTGATTATTTTATTTATCAATAATACTTACAGATCTTATCTGGTTGTCTTGTCACCCTTCTGTTTGTTTGGCAATGAACTGTTCTGAAGCAAAGGGGGCAAAACCCTCATGATCCGTCCAAGCATGAAGTCTAAACTCACCCAACAGATGCGAGTGCTTTAATTGGGCAGGACAATTTGTCTTTTTCCGTGACTAAGTAATGATATGGAATTCTCCCAAGAGAAGGGGGAGTGGTAGGTGGCTCTCAAAGGTTACCCTGCTGGTCGCTGAGGACCTCCAAAGCGGGCGCGGCGAGTGACAGGCGTCGTTGCCCTTGGCTTCAACGAACGGTAGGCGGCCCCTCCCCGGATTTCTTGACAACGTGTCATAAGCAAGGAGGAGCTTGCTAATTCTGGAACCCCCTGGGCGTCACATATGCGACGAACCACTTTCTGTAATGCGCGATTTTTTGCACAGTTGCAATGAGGGGTCCTAAGTTGGGAAGGTTGGGCCAATTATGGGAGATCGGGATCGGTGAGAAATTGCATCGGTGTCCTTGCTTTTTCGTCTTTTCCTTCGCTTCTTTTCGAATGGCTGGGCTCGGAGCTGGGCGTGTTCTGGGATGGCCGGTTGATTGATTGGTCGGCTGGATGGCTGGTGCGCCTTCGTGCGCGCGATTAATAAATGTTGACGTCGTTTTTCTCGCTTCGGTTTCGATCTTTTGGGCGCACATATCGCGCGAAAATTTGCCTTGTTCTTTTCAAATTTTTCTTTCAAATCTTTCTCGAATTTTGTCGAGCCCCGATGGCTCTCGGAATTTCGGACTTTCTTCCCGGAACCTGTACTTTTGCTTTTCGCATTAGTCAAGAATTTAGGAATTTTGTAATTAGGACTTTCTTTTGCCGCGCGGCGCCCTTAATTGCTTACGTGCTTCTTTTTTTTGTGGCTGCAACAGAATCCTGATTAGTCGGCGACTTTAATCGAGTGTGTAACTCTAATCTTGGGTTGGCGCCATTGTAACTGTATCTTTCTTCTTGCTCTTCGTCCTTCCCGCCCTCCTTCTCTTTCTTTCGCTGCGTTTTTGAAACTACGGACTGCATGCTCAGATCGATGCGTGGAGAGTGGCTACGTCCCACACGCCGCGGCCCGGTCACGCAGAACGTAGGCACTCCCTCGCTAATCTCCCCTCTAAGTCTTGGTAATTCCGTGTTCTTCGCGCATGCATGCACGCTATAAATTTCAGTTGCGCGATTAGTTAACTCTCTTAATCAGTTGTTGGAAGCTCGGGGTTGCGTGATCAGGAAGGGTCAGCACACGAGCGAAGTAAGAGGTGAGTAGAGCAGGAGTCGGGCGACCCGATGAGCTGGTGCCGAACGCGCGGGGTTGATGCAGGCCACGACGGACTGTGGGCGCGGGCGAACCTGACGGGTGCGGGAGGACTAAGCGGGGTGACGACTTCGTGGGTTGGTGCGCGACGACGGACTGTCCGCATTAGAGAAGAAGAGAGAGAGAGAGAGAGAGAGTTGAGGTTGATGGATGCGGTTTTGCTATTTCTTCTATCTTTTCTCCCTCCTGTCTTTTGTACATAAGTTTTGATTTCGGCTCCGGGCAGCTTGCCCGTTCTTTTCAATTTCTCGAAATTTGAACCTTGGGTTTTTGCTTACATTTGCCCTCGCGACTTTCCCCTCTTTGATGTGCTATGTGTATGATTAGGGAATGGATGGATGTATAGATGCCATGTTTGATTATCTATCTTTTTGCTGAGAAACCCTTGTCTTTGCTTTTGTTGGTCGCATTCGACGCACTCGTGTGTGGGATAGGGATTTTGCGCAATCGATAATCCTGTCCTTATCTCTGCTCGTTTTTGTGATCAAGCAGTTTGTGATCATTGCATATTGCATAACTCATACATCAGGAAGTGATTAGGCGGTCGGATCCTGGGCTCGATGAACGCCGCGCGAGGACACGTGTAAGACGCGATCCAAGTTGCGCACTTACACATATCCCCGTGTGTCGACTCAACGGGTCCATCAATCCGTCCGATTGAGAGCGGCCATCCCGATATCCGCAACGACGCAATAATTTCGTACAAGCACGCGTAGGTCCGACGACAGTCACGCGGCCTGCACGTACTCGCACGCAACGACCGTGATCCGCCCTTAGGCAACTCATAACTCGCAATGTCATGATGACGCGATCCTGGGATTCTGACTCATCCTACGACCCGAACTACTTCACCCCCTTGATAAACGAACTCCTCCGACAAAGATACCCCTGCCACACCGAGAATCGACTGTGTCCTCGGGAGTTCCACTACGCCACCTCTAGCAATCCCCGGTGCTCTGATTTTCCATCTCCCGACCACACCTACTACTTCATCCACCTGGGGTTTGTCGTCATCGCCACTAGTTTCCCTCCTTTTCGCCTCCTTGTCCCGTATCATCAACTCAGCGTCGTTCCGTGGCCAGCCATAGCCCCCTATTGGCCCAACACGCCCTACGGAAATTGCCGACGTGGCGGCGAACGAAGAACCCCGGAATTCCGAAGGCCCAACCCAAACACGCAGCGGCCTGCGCCGCGTGGCGGCCCTCGACAGCCCAACTTTTCAGGACCACCTCCTCCGCGGAGAGACTTCCCCGTTAGTCGTCGCCCACAGTACCCAGGCCCCATCGGGCCTTGAGTCCCTTGCGCACTCACCCCTTTTCCGCCTAATTGCATTCACACCCCTGAGACTTCCCCACTTTCCCTAGAAATCCTTGGCACACCCCTTTTCGCACTTCCAGACCCCCATCCCACTCCGATCAGGAAGTCGCGCTGGGCGTGAGGTTTGGGCGTCACAGTGTCCCTAAGTCGAAGGGCAGAATTTTTTTGATTCCCCACCCTTTTGCGGCCGTGTGATGTTTTTATTTTGCAATTACCCTTTTTTTTTTTTCCAAGTCCAAGTGTTGTAGAGGCCAGTCAGTGTGTGCACAGTGATCACCTGGAGCTGTGAGTCGTGGGTGTCCTAGAATATGAGAGTCATATAATGAGACCACCTCCCAACCCATCCTCACGTCAATACTCCTAGCACACCCCCTATCCCACTATTCTACCTCAGTGTGACCAGCACTCAAGACCATTGCCCTACCAACGGGCAGGCAACTTGGACCAAACAGCAGTGATAGGCACCAGGGTTGATAGATTGCCCAGCCCTGGTGGAAGCAGAATCAGACGAACCTTCTTGAATGGGAACTTCGGACGCCAGGCCCAGACAATGAACTACAGGCCCCATATATATATAGCCACCAGACATTTCTATACGAATGTCAGTAGGAACTGCACCCAATGGCACCCTATCCAACCTACTTGAACCTACTGCAGGCACTAGACCCCACCAGTGACTAGCTCCCCGGCCTATTTTTTGTGTATATATTATGTAAATCAGTGTAGACAGTATCATGTGTGGAACCTTGTGTATGTAACCTGTAGGCGATATATAATTCACAAGCTGTGTGTATGCCCGAAAGCTATGTGTACTATGTGAATCATGTATCGAGGAGAGAACGGGCCAGTTGGACAAGGACCCCCCCTTCAAGGACCAAACCAAGCTTGAACCCGTGACCTTGTAACATGTAATGAGCAACTACCGGAAATGGAATGATCGTGTGATATGCCAAACTGGGGAGAACATCAGAACACCCAAGACCAACACCCAAAGCAAACTCTGTGAAACTCACAACCAACATACAACACCGTGGACTACCCTTGGGTGGTGCGCAGGCAGTGTCTGTAATAGTACCATGCGTCAGCCCAAGGGGATGTGTGTCCAGCCGTGCGTCAATCTAACGCCCTGCCGGTGTCCATGCGCAAGGTTGTGGGGTTTTGAAAATGTAACCTTATACCACAATGCGCATTTCCAACCGGTGATCTAACCATTGAGCTACATCAACTGGACAATTTTGCAATTACCCTCATCGGCCAGAGTTTTCGAAACAACCCTTTGGACTGAGGCGAGAACCCCCGTTTCGCCCTGGCGGTTCAACCCCCGCCCAAAATGCTCGGTCACGCCCCATTACTCTGATTTGTGCTCCCCCGGGTACGGGACGCTGCGCTGGGTGTGAGGTTGCATATCACAAGCAGGGCAACAATTTGGCGCTCAGGCTCCAGAATTGTTGAACCCCAATTTCTTTTAGACTGTGTGATAACCAAACCATGTCACTTTCAACAAAAAAAAAATCATGGTTCATCTCCTCTTTCCAGAGGTAATGTGAGACCAATTGCAGTCCTTGATGTAGTGAAGGGGGGTTGAGCTGCAAACTAGCTCTCCGATACCGAAGGGTTGACAAGACATCATTGTTGATGGCTATCGGACGGCCTAAAAGGCTGGCCCCCTTGTATTGAGTCCAAGGTCGTAATATTGCGAATAGACCAGCCAAGGATAATGAAGAATCCTGCATTAATTGAGGATAAAAAGATACCTGACAGTGTACCCCGGCAAGCGCTCATGCTGAGTAGGAACACCACCCGTAAACCCCAATGGTGTGGAGGGTGTACACCCTGCGGAATCAGGACCGAAGATTTGGACCAGTTCACAGCTGCTTGTGACAGTTGACAAAACAGTACAGTAACTATCGTATCCCTCAAGGCAAAAAAGGCATGATCAGTCAAAGGGGTGAAAGCCATAGAATGGTTGGCACATGCTTCCAATTTCAACCATTCTCCAGACGAAAGCAAAAAGCATGGATTATATGGGTTGGATTTTATCAAGCTATGCATGATTTCAACATACAAAAGGTGAAGGTATGGCGCAACCTGACAGCCTTGTCCAACTGATCTATGCTGCTGAATCGGTGGAGACAACACCCATTGACACAGAGGTAGCTTCATGCATTAAACTACGGATAACATCTTTAAACTTCAGGTCCAACCCAAAAGCAGAGAGAATGGTTGGGCAAATCCGATTGTACGAAAATGTTTGGGGACAAGGTTGAGCAATAAATGCTCCCCCAAAGAGGGGTGTGTTTCACAATGAGGTTTATAACTTAGTGACGTACGTGGCTTCTTCACAACAGATTGCACGGTGGATGCGACAGAAAAAGGAGGATAAAATTAGCCTGGATGACAAAACCTACACAATTTTTTTTCGTTCGTGGATGTAAGAGAATAAATTTTTCGAATGGAGAGAGGCTCACAGGTAAAAAATTTTCTGGATACGTTGTATGTACGTGCCAGTGGCTGCCTTGCCGTATGTAGCAACAGCAGTCAAGAAAGCGTTCGGGGTTATTTTTAAAGAGTATGATATGTATACAGAAGTCACAACGCCGGAGCTAATCAACATACGATTTGATTTAGAAGCAGGAGCACGTACCCGCTACAAACCTTATTTAATCATTGATATGAAAAATAGTGGTTATGTGGAGATTGAGATAGTCAACGCCCAGACACCGTGGTGTCGAGCGTGTAGGCAATATTTCCATACGGATGGCGATGACGCTTGCCGGGCTAAAACCAAAACGAGGCTGACAGCGAAAGGCAAAGGGGCCCAAGACCCTCATCCCGATGGTCCTAGGTCAGACATAGAAGGAGAAAAAGAGGCAGAAAAGGGTGTCCCCTCAACTGAGGCTCAAGGCGTGGAGAAGACGAAGAAAAAAGCGAAAGAGAAAGCCCCTGGAGGGGAAGGGGAACAGAAAAAGACAGACGGAAACTGTCCCCGCCCAGACGAAGAAATGGAAGATGCGGGGGGGAAGGTGAAAGAGAAGGAAGGTGACTTGGGTTCACGGGCGGAGGAAAAGGAGGAAGCACACCAGAAAGGGATAGGAGATGGGAAACCATCCTCAACCCCTTACAAAGATGCTCTTTGTACCCCCCCCGCCAAAGCGAGAAATAAGAAGAATCCCAAGATAAGAAAGAGGAAGGAAGCCAAGGCAAAACCAACGAAGGAGTGGAGATTGAACTTGAAAGCTAAAATCCCATAAGATAAGAAAGCCCCTGAGGAACAGTCAAGAGAAGAAGGAGGAGGGGTCTGGGAAGGAGACGCACGAAAAACAGATGTTAATGAAGGAGAAAGAGAAGGCCGACAAGGAAGTAGAAGGGAAGGAAATTGGGCAGGTATTACAAGGAGTTACGAGAGAAGAAACTACAACGAAAGGGAATTACTCTCCCTCTAGCCCAACAAATCCCTACCAAACGCATATGAAGGAAACCAGAATCCCCTCAGCAGTGAGGGGGCGTCTGGTCAAAGTCCCAAGGCCCCAATCCTAAGCCCAACCCTAGGCTCAAAACACTCACCGATCGACACAAAATCGTCTGAAGAAACGGGGGAGGCCGTGGAAACACTCACTCACCTCTTCATAGGAACGATGTCCCACGTCTCAATATACAACAACGAGACATACGAGGAAGCACAGTCCAAAGAGAAAGCGGCTATAGATTACGGTCTGCGAAGGAGTTCAGGAGCAAGGAAACTCACCTCAAACGACGAAGATGGGAATACAGACTCAGACAGAGACAAGGACGAGGGTAACGAGGAAGAGCAGGAACATGAATTTTATTCTCCGACTAAAGGAATGTTCAATACGCTGGAGAAATATGAAGATTTTACAGAAAAACAATAAGTACAAAAAGAGAAGAGGGACCCTCCCTAGCCATTTATCTTCTCTTCTCCAGCGCCGAAGGCCCCCTCCGCAAATCTGGCGAAGGGGCAACCGAACCTGGGCACTCTTGTACCCCTTTCATCAGTAAAAAAAACAAGAATTGAAGGGTCAACTCGGCTAACCCTACAGAGAGAGGACGAGGTGGGCGGAGGACCTGAAGAAATTGTACGAAGTTCTCCTATGAAAAGAGGAAGATCTCATACCTCCCGCCCAGCCCACCGATCCTTGGCGCTAGCAGATCCCATGCGAACTTTGTCTCGAGGAGATAAGGTAAAAGGCATGGTTCCATATTACCTTATCCCCTCATATGCTCACATGACGAACACAAACCTCAATTCATTACGATTATGAGCAGGAATGAATCCCTGCTCTTACCATCGATTCAGTTACGAAGCTGCCCATCCCCAATCATAATATGCAATTTGATAAAAATTCAAGTACACCAGAATTTGGGTGAGGTTGGTTTGCTTCCGAAACCAAAGACAGCGCGTCACTTGATAGATACGCTCGAAGGGGCAAGGCACGAGTAATGTTTGTGTTCGCAGACAATAAAACCAAATGGGATGATCTAAAAATCTATTGGGTGGAGCTTTCCTACTTGGCCTCCCCTCAGTCCGATACAGCTCAAGCCATCAGATTGTTATCCACAATGATGGCACGAACTGTAGCTGAGTGGTTGTCACAGACTGATAACAGATAAATCTTGTTGTCAAACGCGTTCGCTGAGACACTTCACAGAAGAAGAACAGGGAAAAATTTTAATTTCTCTGTAGGGGAAATGTTCTCATCTGAGCCACTGACTACAAAGGAAGGAAACACAAACCGCATACAAACCCCGAACGGCCCAGCAAACAAGGATGGTTCTACCCAGTAGAATTAGACTTGCAAGCTGGAACATTCGAGGACGGAGATACAAACGATACTTACAAAAGACAGCGGTTGGCTTCCAGGATTTACTCGCAACACATTCATATTACATGCCCTCAGGAAACCAAAATTTGGCCGGATAAGATGGCAGAGATTTTGAACTGGTGGGGGGGACCACAAATATGGTCCCCGACGGTAGGGACCCAAGGAGGGGTTGCCATTCTTGTAGACAAGAATTTGAATATTGACATAATTGACTCATGTGTGGACACGGAGGGTCGCTGGGAAGGGCTTAAGATTGCAGTGGCAGACGAAGATTGGGCGGTGGTTTCGATTTATGCATCAGTTGATTATCTAGCTAGGATTATTGTTTTTGCAGATCTACCAAAAATTATTCCCAATACTGAAAACCTCTTAATGCTAGGAGATTGGAATTGCATTATGAATCCGGGATTGGATTTCCCTAACGTTTTTCCAGTACGAGAGGATGCTTTGCTGCTAAGCTCGTTCATGGAATCCCAAGACATATCGGATGTGTACAGAACATTAAACCCAGAGTCACATGGGCTTACGTGACGAGGTCCACGTCCATCGGCAAGAGCCCCAGTACCCATGGTCCGACCATTACTCGATATTGATGGACGTCGTCCCGACAGATATGGTGGAACGACACAGACCACCATTCAGACTCAATGTCGCTATCCTTAAAGAACCAGGGATAATTCAATGGATCGACAATCGGATGAAAGACTGGCAGTTGGCAAAGGACTTATTTAACAACCCAGAGAGTTGGGTAGACGTGGGAATAGGCATCACGGAATTATAAAAAAACAATTAGAAAGCGGCAGCACGGAATTAGAGCCGAGTTGAGTTCTCAAGAATGAAAGCGGCAGCACGGAATTAGAAAAAAAAAACAATTAGTAAAGATAGTAGAACAGACAGACTCCTGTGAGGGACCGGACCCGTTTTTGGAATATCATTGGTCGCAAAAAAGGACTAAAGCCTTGAAAGAACTCGAGGGATTGGAAATTCAAAAACAGGAGACGTGGCAGGAATGACTAAAAGTCAAGGGGATATTGGGACACGACCGCATGACTAAAGCAACATTCAAATCATTGATTCAACAAAAAGTCAGACCTCTAATGAGGGAGCTTACCCACCTTTTTGCTTTGAACGCCCCCCTGACCACAGAGACAGCTGATTTGTGCACATACGCAATGGAATGCTTTAGAGACATTGTCTCTACTAGAAGGCCGTATGACTCCTTTGACACCAATTTGGCAGACACGCACCACTATTGGGACTACACAACAAGGCAGATATCCCAAAATCAGAGTCAGACCCTTAACGAGGCTATTACGGTTGAAGAAGTCACACGGGCGGCAAGACAAATGGCTAAGGGCAAGTGCTCTGGCCCTGACGACCTTCCTATAGAGTTCTTTCTAGCGGCTTAGGACTCCTTTGCGCAGTTTTTTTGCGATATTTATAATGAGATGCTAAGGACAGACACCCTATGGAAACGACTGCTAAATGGCATGATATCCTTGCTATATACAAAGGGGGACAAGCAGGAAATCCGCAATTGGTGTGCCATGTCTGTTTTGAATGCGTCATACAAACTGTTAGCAAAGATCCTCACTCTCAGGGTGGATGAAGTCCTCCCGGAGGTGGTCAGGATTGAACAAGGGGCATTTGTTAAGGGGCATACGATATTTGATAACATACTCTCCACAGTACAAGCACTATAAATAATTGGAAGAAAAAAAAGGGAAGCGGAAATCCTCATGTTGGACATGGAAAAAGCCTATGACAAAGCAGGTTGGGCTTTCCTGAACACATCTTTAGTTCGCATGGGGTTTGGTAAGTGCTTTCCGATATGGGTCAAGGCTATGTACTCCAAAGCGACGGCTTAAATCCTAGTAAACGGGCTGCAATCAGAAAAATTCATGCTATCTTGCTCTCTGAGGCAAGGGTGCCCGTTAGCCCCTCTCATTTTCGTCCTTCAACTGGAGGTACTGGTAGCGAATATTAGGACAAACGCTCATATCTCAGGTGACAATCGCTTGTGAAAACTCAGTAGCAAGCTTCTCGTAGTTCCGTAGGGTTTTAGACGTATGTTTCTTTCTATCAAAAACCTTAATAAACTATGACAAGTCGATGTTTTTCCTCCCCCCCCCTTCGAGATATGTGTGGATTGGGATCTTCGTCAGATCCCGGCAAATTCTTCTGACAGATTTTTGAGTCTACAAATCTCATTTTCGGACTGTGCCAAAATATAGGATAATTTGTTGATGGACAAGGTGGTAGCATGGATTGCTGGTTGGGAATGGCGCACCCATCTCTCTCTATTTGGGAGAGCCCTTGTCCTCTCTACAACAGTTTTCTCGCTCCTATGGTTCCCATTAACCATTCATGCGCTTGGAGATACATCCTACAAGAAGATCAAGGTAGCGGGAGCAAGATATGTGTGGAAGCCAGCTGCATCAGAGGACCGGTGCTTGCTATCAAAAGTGGCATGGGAAGCAGTGGCAACACCGAGGAAGCAAGGGGGACTGGGAATCCTGGACCCCCTGCAGCAGAATGTGGCCCTCCTGGCTAAATGGCCTATCAAAGCAATGACAGAGTCTGGGGACAAGATCTGGAGGATGCTGGCAGAGTATATCCTGTGGACAGAATGGGACCTATAGGACCACTCCAAAGTGTGGTTGTGCTTTCTGTTACCGGGCTTCAACAAACGCCGACCTCAATTAAGGATCTGGAAGAATATTATTGGTGCGTGGAGTAAACTCAAACCTACCAAGAGCTCCCCACCTGTGACAAAGGAAGAAATTTTGAACCAAGTGCTTTTTGAAAACCTGCTCATCCTCCGTCAAGATGGGAGATACTTTGCGGTTATGGAAGGAACAGGTAATTTTGGCTCGAGCTGGATAAAGAGAGGAGTGTTGCTGCTCAGGGACATTTGGGATGAGCCACACTCTAGATTCTTGGACAACACTCAATCAGGAGGGTGCTCCCTAGACTTCGTAATGTTGTTGTCAACTACGTAGAGCTTCAAAAGGTCATCCCAGCCTCATGGATCAGAACTTTGCAACCAGAAGCGGAACATGCGGCAGGGACCTGGCTCAGGAACGAGGATCATCCCAACCAAGTACTGCAGGTCTTGGGCCCGAACTTGGTCTCGGGTCTCAGGGCCGAGAGATGGAAACTTTCAGCTCAGGGATAGAACTTTGGCCAGTTGATTCTGGTGGGCGCCAACGGCCAAGGCGACCTCACGAGGGATATGCAAGAAGTCTGTGTCCACACCCAAACAGCCAGACAAGGTAAACGATCAGCAATACTTCTAGGGTAGGCGACCTCGTTCAGAGTTGAACCCCAACTGATGGTATGGGAATGTCCGATAGATCAGGGCAAATACGTGCCCCTCTACCAATACCGCCCTAAAATAGGAGTACAGTTGCAACATGAGAGAGTGAAGAAAAAAACACTGTCGCTGGCTTTAGGACGGTCAGAGGATCAACAGGTAACAGGATACACAGAGCAAGGCCTACGTAAGTTGTGGCACGCGCTAATGAAATTCCCCATTCAAAAACAAGCCAGCATAATGTGGCTGCAATCTTTAATGGTTACAGCAACAGCTATGTGGTTTTCGGGTAGAGGAATGGAAGTCTCCTCACAATGCCTACGATGTAACTGGGGTTGGAAAAATGCGACCCACCTCTGGCTCTGCTGTCCATTGGTGGATGAACTACTGATGTGGTGGAAGAGACATTGAGATTTAATAGTTGCACATACCTGTGAGTGGACGGACCAATGGATGCTCACTGGACTTTTACCTAGTAACTTGCCTTACTCCTCCGACTGGGACTACGTGGCTCTTTGCTACAGGGCCGTGATAATGGAAGTTATATGGACAGCCAGGAACGCAAGGGTCTTCAAAAGCGAAGACTTGCCCCAAGTCCAACAGCAGAAGTTGATCAAACAAGGAATATTAAGGGTAGTAGTTCAAGCAGATTGGCACACGAAAAATATTATATGGTTCCAAGGAACCTGGGCGTGCAAGAACAGACTAGCAACAATACTGAAGGTCAATTTTCGCTCTGTTCCTGGCTGTCTGATTCGCATGACTAAGCCAGTTAATTTAGATAGTACCTCAGGTGCAATAAATTGGATCAGTAGAAATCAGGGGTTCCTTTGGATTACCTGCCGCTTGTTTATTAGGCAGAGTCAGGTTTGACAGAGAAGGGCAGGTTTTGCCCAACTGAAGGTTTACAGGGTCCATAGACTACTATAGGCTAAAGGATAAGAGAGTTATTGTTATATCTTAGTCCAGCCACATTTTACTGTGCTTCAAGGTCTTTTTGAGGAGTTTACTTTTTGTCGAAGTTGAGTGGTCTTGGGATGCTGGACCCGGTTTCCAGGAGGATACCTTTTTTGGCAACACCGGGTAGAATTGTGAGGTCCCAGGCCTCGACCACTTTTTGAAATATAAAGCAACAATTTTTCAAAAAAAAAAAAAAAAAAAAAAAGCAGAGAGAACAGGCTGCAAGAATTCTCATCCCACCCTGTCATAAGCCTTCTCCAGGTGTGATACCTGCTACAGCAGGTGGCGGATACCGACCAGGGGTCAGCCTGTGGCATCAGGACCGAGCTTCTTCGATGGGCCAGTCGTTGTGCCTTCCCTCCGGTCCCCTGCCCCTATGAACATCAGCAGTCTCTGCTATTTGCCACTCAGGGGGACCAATGTTCTATCTCGAGGTGGTGGCCCACTGGTGGGCGCCAAGCTTGCCCAGGAAGGTACATGAGGCCAATGGGAAGTGAACCCAAAACCTCCTTAATGTCACTTGCGTGCCTTACCGACTGAGCTAGGCCGCTGGATCCGTTGTTGTCACTAATTCAACCAACTGTTCCACCACCAACCATAACGTTGGGCAACATCTATGTCCCTTCCAAAAACCCTGTTTTCAAAGGTCAATGAGAGCCCGAAGAACTTTCTGCAAGCTGGTAGTCAAGATCTTTGTAAGAATCTTATAAAGTGTTGGCATGAGGGTTGGGGGGGGATTTTTTTTTGTGGGGGGGGGGGAGGGATATAATTTTTTTTTCCTCTCAATTTCACCTCACACTTCCTGATATCAATGCTGACTCCCTTTTTTAAAACAAATGTGACTATCCCCTGCAATGTTGTACAGCGAGTGAAGCCCCATTCCAAACAGCCTGGCAATTTTGTAGCAGTTCAGGGATTAAGTGAAACGAGAAGCAGCCAAAAAATTGTGCTGGCAAGCCATTCAAGCCTGGGGCTTTATGGCGTGCCAGGGACTTCTTTGTGAATCGTAGTTGTCTGGCTACCACGTATTGGTAATGTATGGGCCTTGCTCCACTACTCTTCAAATGTGCAAAATGAGACTGAATCCTCCCCTAGAACATGGGAATATACATTGCCAATTTTTCTAACTTTTTGTGGAGAATAGTGGACCGAGGCGCTGTGTATAGTAGCCCCGCACTCTCTTTTTTTCCCTTCAAATTTGGTCCGCGTGCGAGGCGGGAATGCTTTACACAAATGGGCATATAGCTCAGTCGCTACATTCAATGAACTGTTGAAATACACAACAAAAGTTGGAATCCAGCTGGAAGGAGACGGAAGGACGGGAGCTGTGGCGGTTTGAAGATGGGGGTCCGAGTGTTTGTTGGGTGAAGACCTGTCGCAAGGAAGGCTACGCAATCAGTCTATTCACCGCTGTCGGAAGCGAGTGCACCTGAGCGTCCGAGCTGGAGTCTTCTGCGGAAGAATCGACGTTGGAGTTCTACACAAGCTGTAGAGGTTCGACTCAGGGCCTGCTTCCCCTTGGGGCCCCGCACTTGAACACCGGTGCAGTGAGGGGTGCAGGCGTCGAGTCAAACCTGCATTAAGGGACGAAACGAGGGAGATCCAGCAATAACAACTGGAGTAACAACGGTTCTCAGGTGCGTTTCTCTTACAAATGGGTTCGGAACTCTCTCACCCTTCTCCTCCCGCTATGGTTTAAAATCATCTTGAGTAGTGGATTATATCACAGGGAGAGAGAGAGTTCGGAATCGAAAATGAAGAGGGAGAGGGAGAAAGGGAGAGGGACTAGGGGTGCAAAGGAGTGAAGGAAGGAGGAGGAGAAGGGGAGGGAGGGAGAGAGTGAAAGGCGAAGGAAGTGAGCGAGGGAGAGAACGAGGGAGAGAACGAGCGAGGAAAAGAAAGAGAAAAAGAATGTATGAGTATGAGAGAGTGAATGGATGACGGTCCCATCCTAGGAGTTGAGAGACAGAGAACGAAGTGAGAGAGAAAGGAAGAAAAGATAAGAAGAGGGTGAGGGAGTGGAGTGCATGAGCAGGAGAGAGTGAATGGATAACGGACCCACCTTAGGAGTGGAGAGACAGAGAACGAAGTGAGAGAGAAAGGAAGAGAAGATAAGAAGAGAGTGAGGGAGTAGGTGAAGGTGCTCCCCGCGGTCTCGTCGGTTCCTAAGTTCATTGCCCCTACTCACCCTTCACCCTTCTGGTCCTCCTGCTCCCCCCATCCCCCTCGTCTCTCATTCCTGCTGTTTTACCAAGGATCGTTCCCCTCATCCAGGTCCGGTCATCTGACGCGATTTTCCCCCAAATCTCCCCGCCCCTTGCCCCGATCCCGTAAGTTCATTGCCCCGACTCACTTTCCACCTGTCCTCTCCCTCCTTCTGGTTCTCCTACTCCCCCCAACTCCCTCGTCTCTCATCCCCGTTGTTTTACCAAAGATACCTTCTGACGCTGTCTCTTATACACATCTAGATGTGTATAAGAGACAGGCGCCACCCCCCTCGGTTCCCCCCGCGCCTGTACCCCCAACCGCGTCGCCCTTGGCGCCCTCCCCTTTGCGATCGTCCCTCCCGCCCCCTAAATCTCTCCGCCCACCCTTATTCCCCCGATCCCGATTCTCTCCTCGTACCCCCCCGCTCCCCACGTCCTCATCCTTCTCCCCGATCCCGACGTTCTGCTCCCGATCCCGCTCCGCCACGTTACCCGATTTTCTCCTCCCACAGAGAGGAGTGCCCCGTTATCCCCGATCCCGACGTTCTATTCCCGATCCCGATCCACCCCGTTACTTCCCCGATCCTGATCCACCCCGTTACTCCCCCGATCCTGATTTTCTCCTCCTACCCCTCGCTCCCCACGTCCTCATCGTACTCCCCGATCCCGACATCCTGCCCCCGATCTCGCTCCGCCCCGTAACCCCCCCGATCCCGACTTTCTCCTCCTACAGCGAGGAGTGCCCTGTTATCTCCCCAATCCCGACTTCCTTCTCATCCCCCCCCCCATCCCCCACGTCCTCGACTTGCTCCTTCTACCCCTCCGATCCCGACATCCTGCCCCCTGAACACCGTTGTACCCTCTGCCATCGCCCTGCACGCCGTTTTAATCCCCGATCCCTATCATCTCCCCCTCCTTCCCCCTTCCTCCCCGCCTCCCCCCCTCCCGATGTCGATCTGGGA
>BFEA01000123.1:1303080-1325916 GCA_003427395.1 Chara braunii
CTCCTGCTCTGCGATATTCTCTTCATCTTTCACCCCCGATAGTGTCACCCGATCCCGATCTGAGAAAGTCCCCCTACCACCTTCGATCCCGATCTAGGGCCCTTCTACCATCTCCCCCCTCCCTCCCCCGATCTGGGGCACCCCTACCGACAAGCCAGCCCGGTCCTGATCTGGGACAGTCAACAGAAAAATTTCCCAGAATTATATATTCATTCTATAGTAAAACATTCTAAATTTCAAATTTTCATTCCATCTTTAAAAATGTCATTCCAATTTTAAAATTTCCCGTCTTACTTTAGAACTTTCCTTCCAAGAATAGGGTATCCCTTCTTATTTGAACTGCATGCTAGAGATGGAATGAAAGTCTAGATGAGTTCATGAAATATTTTAATTGGACTGTCATTCTAAGTAAGGATTTTCAGTCATAAATAGGTTAATCCAATTTAAATTAGAAGATATTTGTTGTAGTAGAATGAAAGTTTAATCAAAACATTTCATAAACTCGTCCAGACTTTCATTCCATCTTGAACAAATAGATGTAGTTGGAAGGGAAAGCTCATATTTGGACGGGAACTTGTCAAATAAAACTGAAATTTTAGAATTGGACAAACATTGGAATGATAATTTATAAATATGAAGGATTTTTTTTTTATGGAATGTTTTTTCAACTTTCATTTCTCGTGGGAATTTTTCTGTTGGTGTGCATCCGTGTGGGAGAGCAGCTTCATCATGGTTTATGGCAAGGGGAAGACCAAGCAACAACGAGTACACAAAAAACTTGATTCAATGTTGCTATACCGGGGGATTGCAAGGCAACTAGCTCACGACCAACTTAGAGGAGCCAGGCAGGAGGGAGGGAAAGAATAGAACCAACAGAACCAATCAATACTGGCTGAACAGACACAGGCTTCCCAAACCCATGAAGAACAACTGCAAGGATCATCCGCCTCAACTACACAAGGAGAAACCGGCGGATCATCGTCCGCATAGGATTCACACCAGTCATGGGCAGAAAAAGTGAGGGGCGTAATGCCCAAAGAATCAATCCTTATCCAGCGAGGGAACGAGGTAGCCAGAGGGGAAGTGAGGGAGGAGTGGCAAATCCCGCTGAGGAACTTGACAACAGCTGGAGCGTTCTTTTTATCCCGCCTGTTGACCCCCTCCGAAAAACAGGATAACCCATCAAGACGGGAAGACGACCACAATCCGAGCCCTTCCGGGAGAGGCAGTTAAAACAGTAGATGTCGTGTACATAAACACGCTAGTAACTGGGCATTTCACGACGATGCGGTCTTTAAGTCTACAAATGATAAGGTAGGTTGGATTAGGGAGCGACTAGCTGCATTTAAAGGCTCGTCTGAAAGTGCACGCAACCACTTTCTAATCCAACCCGCCTTTTCCACTGTCATCACGGTTATCTGCGTGTCTGTCTCCGACAAGAGAACAATGGACAGTTGGCAATCTCTACGCTATGAGAGATCGGAGGTACGCATTCATCCCTGGCTCCCCCCCAAACCACAGCGGCTGGAGGAACGGAGGGAGCAAATGATGAGAGAATCTTTTTGGGTCGAATTCCGCTATATACCAATTGAAATACAAGCTGCTTTTGTTCAGGATTTTGCACAGAAGTACGATGTGATTGACTTTATTGATCCCCTGCCCCCTAATGTCGCCCGAAGAGATGACTATCTCATGCTTGCCATCAACCTGGCAGACGAGTACGTATTTTCAATTGATGATGTCATCCCCTTTCAGGTGGGAGGAAGGATTTATCGCATCCACACTGCCCACAAGCACCGGCCCTGGTGTTTCAAATGTCAGGCATACGGCCACTTGTACACAGAGACAGTCTGTGCCCGTCACCCTTCGCGCGCATCACAACCCACAGGGTGACTGAAAAAGGATCCTTTCGATGAAGCACGGTGGTGCACTGTCGACCCGGGGTATGAAGGGTGGGTATACATCGATGCACCGGGACAAAAAGAAGGAGAAGTGATTGGATGGTCATGGGAAGGACAAGGTGAGCCACGACAAGGCTCCCAACCTCCTACGACGTGGGCTCCCCCCTAAATCCTTGGAGTCCCACTTGGGGCAGACCCCCACAAAATCGAGATCTCGCGAAAAATGGGTGGAGGTGGGAAATGGGAGGCGAGTGCAGGAGCGCAGCGAGACGAACGAAATTGAGGGGGGTGGAGGTCAAAAAGAAAACCGCTTTAACCTTTTGGGCACTTAATTGGGCAGACCAAACTTGGAAAAACAAATGGTAGGTTTTAAACCCGGACAAAAGGAAGACAACAAAGAAGCAAAAGGAGATCCAAGGACAATCCAAAATTACAAGGGAGAGTTGGCACTAACGGAAGGGGGGGGGGGAAGGGGAAACAGGTGAGATAGAGGTGGCCAATATCGAGAAAGCGGTGACTAATAGCGAGAAAGAGGTGGCTAATAACGACTTGCGGCCCTCGCAAATGGAAGGGTATCAGCTGCAACAAACGAAGGGGCCTCACAACCAAGGACTGCTACTGAAGCAGCAGGCAAGGACCCGGCCGCCGTTATTAAAAGAACAGAGTGCATCCACCCCAAAACACCAGCCCCCACAACCAACACAAGACCAGCAACAGATGGAGTGTGGAAGTACGCCTGCAATATCCCGTGATTTTTGCTCAGATGCATTTGGGGCACAACCGATGGAGGTGGACGTTACCCCCCCCCCCCCCCCCCGGATGTAGAGATGGAGGAGGGCCTGAAGGACCCGGTAGACCCGGATGCCCCCCCCCAGGAAATGGGCCTGGACCAAAAAATCCAAGTCGTGACGGAGTGGATAATTAAACCCTTGCAGGTCGAATTTCCCCACGAAGGTGAGCAATATTGGGATTGCTCCTATGTTGAACTGGTCACCCTCCTCAATAACAGCCCGACACTCAGGAATGCGTTGACCACTGGCCCTCCTGCTCATTTGACATGGGCAGAAGCTTTTCAACGCACACTTGCCGTAGCAAGAGGCCGCTTCCGTCCCCCTCCCACCAAGGAATCCCCCGCTCCACCCCAAGATCCTCCAGCACAGGAAGGGCACACCCAGCCCGCCCCAACTGAGGAAAAGGAAAGCACGGGAGGCACAGAAAGCATGGAAGGACTGGACGAAGGACTGACCTCCCGAAGACTCAAGATTAGACAACTCATAAAGCGAGGTCTTTTTGAAATGCCCCTGTCCAAACAGGAGGGAGTTATGGTGGCCCCCCTGAGGAAAACCGATAAGAAATGGGCGATAGGCCTTTCCCCGATAGGGGAACACGGGGGCGTAACATTACAAGAGTGGGAATTCTCGCCGAAGGAGGGAGAGGACGGGGACAAGGTCTTTACCGACCAAATGCACACCTTTATCCCCTCACACTACGCCCCGGGCGCAAGAGCGGGAGTGCGGTTTGGAACCAGGCTTGGAACCAGCAACTATCAGATGGCCAACAACGACCTTTTCCTATGTTTTGAAACCAACAAGACAGCCAACTTACGTTGGTTTAACCATAATGCACTTCTGGACCTCCAATGTGCAAAAGTCAAAGCCAGCGAGTACTGGTCAGAGGATGATATATGTAGGTGTCTGTGTAAGATGGTGCGGAATAGAATTCTATTCATGGACAGATGGGATGACAAGCCATGGCATGCACTGTAAATAAGGAGTACAATGGATGATTTAGAAACATTATACTGCAAGAACCCGGCATGGCAAAAATGCGTTAACTCGACCGACCTTGATCTACGATCTATTAATGTAAATGGTCTTGCGTCGAGCAAACCTGAAAAGCGTCAGGCCATCTGGGACCAACTTAGAGGAGTAGGAGGCAGACGATAGCCGGACGTAACCTGCGTCTAGGAAACCCACCTACAAGACACCCCGGAGCATAGCAGAGCACATAAGATGGTTTGGCCTCACACAGCTTTCAGAGCCCACGCACCCAGGACAGGTTCGGCAGGAGTAGCAATCTGGGTCCCTCCGGACTCCAGACTTCAGCCAGTTCATTGGGTCGTAGATGAGGAAGAGGGACGATGGGTATCGGTTCTCGGTATGCTGGAACTGGAGCTACTGTGCATACTCTGTATTTACTCACCCAGCACCGTTGGCGAACGAAGGGAATTTATGGGGAAGCTGGCCACACAAGTGTCGGAAGGCATCCCCCTAGTCAATGCAGGGGACTTTAATGCTACCCCCGACATGACCTTGGACAAATGGAACGCCCAAGAATCCCCTTCCTTTGCCGCAACGGAAGATGAACGAATGATAACCAAAGTCTGTGAAACACTTTCAATCTTCGACACCTTTCGCCGATTACATCCTCAGGCACGTTCCTTTACATGCGTAAGGGATAGCGACCAGGCACGCCTGTCCAAATCTAGGATTGACCTCATCTTTATCTCCAGTGACCTAGAAGGAGCATTGGGCTGGTCGCTAATCCTCCCGCGGAGCCCGCACCCAGGACTAGACCATAAGACATGTGGAATTATACTGACAACGAGAAAAAGGTCAGATCAGGGTCCTGGTTTTTATAAGCTAAACACCTCCCTTCTTAAAGATTCAACCTTCACACAGATGATCCGTGGCGAATGGAACTTCTGGCGTCAACAAAAGAATTTGTTCGACTCACACCTAACATGGTTTAATAATGTACTATCTATCTAGCAAAAAAATGCAAGGAACTTTCCAAAGCCAAGGCAGCCCAACGACAACAGCAAGAGATGTCTACCCACAAAGAACTAATAACCCTGAAACAACAGGCAGATTCACAATCTCTCACTACCACTATCCACGATATTAAGGACCGCCTTTTACAATACGCATTACATAGATGGCAAGGAATTAGAATTCGGGGAAAAATGACCAAATTTACTCAGGAAGCTACCATGGATACCCATTTCTTCTCCATGGCCACAGCACGGGCTAGACGTACAGTCATAGAAGCCCTTTTTGACCCTAACAACGACGGTATCATAGCTACTGACACAACACACTGCACATTAATTACTAGGATCTTTTTCAAACAGCTATACACATCCCAGATCCCACCCTCTCAAAAGGAAAGAAGGGACAGGGAACTGGAGGAGTTCTTAGTACCAATGGATCGGCACCTCTACCCACAACAGCGAGAACAGTTGGAGGAAACCCTGTCTAAAAATGAAATATGGACAGCACTCCTCCAAATGAAAGAGGAAAAAAAAAACCGGCATAGACGGATTCCCCAAGGAATTTTGGGACACCTTGTGGCCAGATTTGAGCTCGGACCTATGAGAGTATTATCAGGAGGTGTGGAATGTCGGGGAATGGGAGAAATTGTGAGTAAGGGGGTGTTATACAAAAAAGGCGACAAAATGAACATTATGAATTATAAACCTATCACTCTACTCACAGTAGTCTATAAAATGGTTGCCAAAGCGCTGCCGCATCGTATGGCATCTGTCCTTGTAGATGTCATACACCCGGCTCATACAGGGTTCATGACCGGAACGAATATACAAGAAAACATCAACTATTTAATTAGGTGGTCCAACTAGCCCAACGGAATAAAGCAAACGCGGCCATTATATTCATTGACTTCGAAAAAGCATACGACCACGTTGACTGGGAATTTCTGGACAAATGTTAGGAAAGAATGTACTTTGGACCAGTCTTTCGACGTTGGGTTAGGATCCTTCATCATAACGCCACCACCTGTGTGCAGGTCAACGGGTCGATAGCGCCCCCCTTTGAGCTTCAGAGGTCTGTAAGACAAGGGGATCTTATTGCACCCTATCTTTTTTTGGTAATAATGGAAGCACTTTCGACCAACCTCAGGCATAACAAAAACCTCTCTCGCATTAAGATCACTAATATCCTGGAGGAGGCAGTACCGATCTGTTCACTTTTTGCTGATGACCTTACCATAATGTTGGAAGCGACAGACCGTAACATGGAAGAAATCCAAATTCTCATAAACCGGTTTTGTCGGCTCTCCGATATGACAGTAAATTGGGGGCAGAAGACGGTAGGATGGTGGATGCACCAGCAAGGAGGAAGGCCTCCTGAAAACCCGCGAATCACATGGTTCCCCCTGGAAGACCCTCTAAGAGTTTTGGGAGCCCTCATTACAGCAAAAGGGAAGTCGGTGACCAACGACGACTTACTGAAAGGACCAGCAAACGCCAAACTAAAACAATGAAATAAAAAGCACACATCGTTATTTGGGCGGGCCCTGGTCATTAATAATGTGGTTTTGGCCACACTTTGGTACAAATCGATTATATGGCCCATGAGCGACGGGGGGCTTAGGTCACTAAAACAGCAGCTAGCAACTTTCCTTTGGAGAGGGGACAATAATGCCCCCCATGCAATTAGTCGAGTAGCTTGGGACTCAGTGATCCAGCCCAAGACTAGAGGAGGACTAGGAATTGTGGACCCAACCACTCAATCCCAGGCCCTTACACTTCGCTGGCTTCAGCACATTATCTTCTCTCCGTCCTCCCCCTGGCCCCCCCTGGCTCTGGCGCAAATCGCTGCCCTGGCACCAGAGGCCCCCCCGGAGACTGACCCCCTGGTATGGCTACAAGACAGATACTGGAGNTGGCCCCCCCTGGCTCTGGCGCAAATCGCTGCCCTGGCACCAGAGGCCCCCCCGGAGACTGACCCCCTGGTATGGCTACAAGACAGATACTGGAGGTTTCCCAGGAAAGATAAGAATGGGAACCCTGCGAGCACACATTCGTTGCGCTTACTTCGCACATGGAGGAAGCTCCCGCCGCCTGACCGACCAAATCCGGCTCGATGGGAAGAAATCTTCAAACAACCGTTGTTTGGGAATCGACTGATTACGGATGCCTTGGGCCAGGTAAGATGCAGCTCAGATGCCCCCTGGAAAGATTGGGTTAAACATGGTGCCAGCAGGGTAGGGGATCTGTGGGATATAGAGGCAAGATGTTGGAAGAGTACATGAAGGATGCGTGCATGACTACGCTACTGCCATCTCACAGAATCGGCGCTAAACGAACTCATTGAAAGTTTCCCTCTCCAATGGTATAGCATCCTTCGAAAAGGCCCTCAATTGAGAGAAGGAGACTGGGTTTGCCTGCCCGATCACAAGGAGGAGATAGGACACGTACACGTTGTCGACCAAATACAGGCCCTAATTGAGATTTTCTCCGTCCAAAAGGATGGCACTCTACGGGGCAGCCAGGATCCCTTTATCTGGAAGGACAGAACGAACATATACCGCATTAGAGTTCTAGACAATGGCAGAGGATGACATGCCTACCGCCCAACAACCCCGATTGAGGATCTCCCCTTCGACCCCGACGAGTGGTATTGGTCCCAGGGAGTCACAACTAGACAAGGGCCGACAAAACAACTAACACTTAACAATCTAAAAACCAAATCAGCCTATCGTATGCTCCGTCCCAAACGAAGACTGTGGGAGACGGTTGAGGACAAGTGGTATCGACATCTCAATATGGACCGAGACTTGCTCAAGTCGATTCGTTGGTTCACTCATTTCAGGAATAGACCCGCTAAGATCTCGGCCCTTCAGTGGCAAATAGCACACCGATGCTTGCCAACAAACAACTGGTTGATAGATCACACCCGTTTGGAGCAGCAAGGTCGGGCGTTACCCTGGTGCCATAGTTGTCTCTTGGGTTACCCGGGGAGGAACAGGGCCGAAACAATTGAACACATCTTCCTCCAATGACCGGCTTCGGTTTTGCTCTGGAGGGTTTGGGACAGGATTTGGTGACACATTGCCCCCGGTGCAGAATGGCCATGGGAGTGGAGGGCTATATTACTAGGACATTACCCCCCGATTCGGGGAGAAAACATTCGAGGAGAGCATGTTTCATTTGGGCAGGCGGGCGGTCTTGTGGGTCATCTGGTGGAAACGATGCATTTTGGAAATAGAAGGGGCACGGGTTGAAGAAGGTGAAGTCACAGAACAGTTACGCCTGTTAGTCCAACATGAAATTGTTGCCCAGTGGAAGGCGGTCAGAGACAAACTTGACCAAATGAATTCCTGGTCTGACATCAACAGGATCATCTCCCGATTCGGTCAGGATTGGTTGGGAAGGGAAAGAAAAGGATGGGTGGCGGATGTAAGATGGTCTGAGAATTGCCAGCAAGGAGGAGCGTTGCAAGAAGGACACCGGGCGGAGATAGCAAGAGATTATCAGTTGATCTTCCATGAGTGGACAAACCTCGATCCCGGCGAGAGGTTACGCCCGGCTCAAGAATTTGCAGACCCCTTCCCCCCCCACCCACTGGCACTGGAAGAGGTCCTCCCCCCACTATCACTGTAATCCAGTCCGGTGAAACCAGCCTGACTCAATTATCTTCGCTCTGATTTTTTCGGTCAACTTTCTGGCTATTTGATCATTGCCCCCTTCTTCTGTGGTCCCCTACTCCTGCTCCCTTCTTTTCTTTTCCGACCTCTGCCTCCTTTTGTTCCTTCTCTGTCTGTCTATCCTTGTTTATCCCTGTTCATCTTTGTTCACCTCTGTCTATTCTGTCCCTTTCAATACAAGTCCAGTCTAACGGTTAGTAGAGGGACAGCAGCAGATGGATACACTACAGGATTGGTTGGATGAACAACACCGATATGGGACGCTGGACCCGGTTTCCAGCATTGGCAATGTACTGTCTGTCTCAGGTTTTTCTGATCACCTCTGTCTATTCTGTCCCTTTCAATACAAGTTCAGGCTAATGGTCAGCAGAGGGACCGCAGCAGATGGATACTTTGTAGGATTGGTTGGATGAACATCACTGATATGGGACGCTGGACCTGGTTTCCAACATTGGCAATGTACTGTCTGTCTCAGCTTTTTCTGATAGTCCCAAATATAAAGAGGCGCCAGATTGGTTGGATGAACAGCACATATATGGGACACTGGACCCGGTTTCCAGCATTGGCAATGTACTGTCTGTCCCAGCTTTTTCTGATAGTTTCAAATATAAAGAGGCGCCAGAAGGAGAGTAGGTGGATGGCAGGGGCTGGTTGGTTGGAGGAGACTCCACTGGTGCCCCCAAGTGGTTCTCCCCCCAATATCCGATCCTGCTGCAAGATAGGTATGGTAGAGTGGATTTGGATGGGAGGCTGGACCCAGTTTCCAGCGCAAAGGCGTCACGTTTAAAATGTACTGCTTATAAAGATGTATTTAAGGGACGTTGGACCCGGTTTCCAACAGGTGTTACTCCCCACCAATAGATGGAGCGGCCCGCCAGGCAAGCCTCAATCCCGGTGGTTCTCTTACCACCACCAGGATAGAGGCCTTGCATAAGGGTCTTTCTCAAAAAAAAAAAAAAAAAAAAAAGATGAGTAGAATAAAAATAATTCTGAATTATTTTCTGGGCCCCAGGACCCTGTCCCACTTGCACCGTTCAATTGAGGCGGCTCAACGGTGCGACAGCTAAACAAATTCATTCTAATTCAATTTCAAATGAGAAATGCATTTTTTTTTTATTTTTTTTTCTTTTTTTTGGGGGGGGGGAATTTCATAACCTCGCGGTTCTGGCTCCTACCATTCTGGGGAGTAACAGTCCGGTTGCTATTCCCCCAGCAAGTCATTGTACTGCACATGGAAGATACACACACGCTCCTCCCCATTATGGTTGGGAGGCCCGAGTGGGCGGCATTGATTACTTCCTTGCGGAAGGATGTACCTCCCCTCACCCCTGCCTAGATTAGCCTACTCTTGTGTGTTTTGGTTGTCCCTTACTAGTCCTCGTGGCCGTTGTCCAGCCCCTCTCAGTTGTGTTGTTGTCAGATCAATGTGCTATGCTAGAGTGGACAGGGGCACACTTCCCTTCCTATGGTATGCTTCTCTCTATCCTTCTACATGCCGTACCACTGCATCCCCACTAGGCTATTGGAGGGGGGGGGAAAGGGGTCGGGGAATTCCTCAGGGGGTCTCAGGGGGATCCCTGCATCTAGATTGGCCCAGTCATTAAAAATCAGGCAGTAGTTCCTCTCTATTGCTGCTCCCTGTAGACCCTTACTTGTCTCCTTTGGCTCTCCTTTCCATTCCACCTTCCCGATTCTTCCTCCGTCGGGTCCTCCCAGCCAGCATGAACAAAATTCTTGAATTTTTTGTTTAATGTCTTTTTGCGTTTGCAGTGCTCAGAGATGAGTTTTAATCGCATCCCATTTGGCTGTTATATCTGTTTGAATCTGTTGTATTACACTTTCGGTGAATTCCGGGCCTTCTAGTCTCGCCCCTTCCATTTCGAAGGTGCAGCGCCGTCTCCACAGTGCCTAGAGAACTGCTCTGCGTCCCAGCTTGAACATGTTGGTGGTGAATTCCTCCAGGTGTTCCGACTGTTCCCTAGGCCAAGTTTCGCATAGCAGTGTCTTCCAACCCCAGGGCCATGGTGTGTCTGTACCTAATTGGTTCCAAATTTTTTCCCACCATCTGTGCCCCAGGGCATTGTAGGAATATGTGCTCTATTGTCTCTGGGTATTTCCGGGCCGGGAAGGCATTCATGCATAGTTTGCACCAAAGGAGGGTCAACCCTCTTTGTTCCAGCGTTGTTCTGTCTATTAGCCAGTCATTGGTTGGCAGGCAGCGGTGCTCTATTTGCCATTGGAGCGAAGCTATCTTGGCGGGTTTCTCCTTAGCTAGTCGAAACCATTTTACTAATCTTAGGTCCCTCTGGCTGATATTTAAGTGAGTCCTACATCGCTCTCTCACTTGGTCTACAAGGTTGGTTTTGGGTCTGACGAGCCTGTATGTCGATTTCACTGTTAATTCGTAAAGTGTTTTAGTGTTGTTCTTTACTTTCCTTCTTTGGGTTGTCCATGACCACTCCGCCGGATCCAGGGGAAGTTGCTGGAGCGGGGCGGATGGCCTGAAGGCTATCCATTGGCGGTCTTCTTGGATCACCCTGATGCGGAAAAGTTTTGCCTTTGGATGTACCGACGTTTTGTCCTCAGTGTTTCTGTGGAGGGTGTTTCCCTTCTTTACTTGGAAGCGGTTCACCGTTACAGATCCATCTGATTGAATGGAGACGACCCTGCCCACCTCCTTTTTACTTCCCAGGCCCGCCACCCAGTCATCTTTCTGCAGGGTGGGACCTTTACGCAAGATTCTCAGCTAGTCTATGGGGACCATTTCCACCATTTTTTCCAGAGCTTCTTGGGGGTAGTGGCAGTATCATAACTTTTCCTTTAGGTGTTCCGTCTCAATCCACTCTCTCTTTTCTAGGTCCCATATATCCTGTATCCTTGTGATCCCTCTTTTCACCCAGCCCTGCCACGGCGAGTCCATGCAGTGGAGAGTTTGGCCGTTCGTGTCTGTTATCCACCTATTGCCGAAGAGGGGTTGTCGCACCACCTCCTCCCATCTTACTGGCGAGGTTTTGTGAGGGAGGGGGAGGCTTCTCCAGGTGTTTAGGAGGTTGGGCCAAAAGGGGTCCTTTGCGAGGTCGTCCTTGGTTGACTGTCTGGTTGTATCGGGATGGGAGTCCCGTTTTCATGATGCTCTGGGGATGGGCCGGCCTCTATGTTCTAACCACATTAATGGATCTTTACCTTCCTTTGTTTGGGGGGCAAGTCTGGAAATTTGTTCCAGAGTTAGTCCTTGCCATGGTAATTCGTTATTGAAAATGAGTCGTTTGATCCATTGAAGTGCCAATGCTTTTGTCTGCGTGAACGGGTCAACGATCCCGAGGCCACCTTTATTTTTGGACTGGGTTATGGAGTGCCACGCCACGCGGCTGATAACGTTTTGTCTGTTGTGCGCCCCTCTCCACAGAAAGGCAGCAATTTGACGTTGCAGGGGGCGCAGGGCTTTTTTGTCTAGTGCCCACATTGCTGATTTGTACCACATTGAGGTCAGGACCACATTATTTATTATAAGAGTCCGTCCCCATAGTGAGGTTTGCTTATCTTTCCAGAGCGCCATTTTTACGAGAGGTGGGGCTGTGATCCAATCCTGGTTGGTGGATGGTCTGCCCTCTGCTGTCATTGAGATCCCAAGCACTCTTATAGCGCCCTCCTTAGGGAGCCACCTAAGTCTCGGTTGCTCTGGGGGTGTCACTCCATGGTGGTGAATCCACCAGTCTTGGGTTTTATTGCCCCAGTTCACCGTCATGTCTGATAGTTGGCAGAAGCGGTCCATCATTCGTTGTACGCCTTCCATAGATTCCCTGGTTGCGTCCACCATTAAGATCAGGTCGTCGGCAAACATTGAGCAAACTGGGATTGCGTCTGTGGGTATTGCTGACGCCCGAATCCTGTTTATGTCTTTGTGGGTCCTCAAATTGGTTGTCAGTGCTTCCATGACTATTACGAATAGGTAGGGAGCAATGAGATTTCCCTGTCTAACTGATTTCTGGAACTCAATGGGTGGAGCCAGGTTGTTGTTTACCATGACTCTGGTTGCCGCATTCGTGTGTAGGATTTGGACCCAGCGTCAAAAGTCCGGCCCGAAGTTAAGCTTTTCTAGACATTTGTCGAGGACGTACCAATCAACGTGATCGTAGGCTTTCTCGAAGTCTATGAAGATAATTGCTGCATTATTTCTGGTCTGCCTGGTTAGCTTGATCACCTCGTTGGCCAGGAGGATGTTGTCCTGAATATTTATGTCCTGAATGAGACCCGTTTGGTTTGGGTGAATGATGTCTGTCATTAATGATTTCAGGCGGTTTGTCAAAGTTTTGTCAATCAACTTATAGACCACAGTAAGCAGCGTGATCGGTTTGTAATTCCGGATGTTGGACCTGTCTTTTTTTTTATAGAGGACTGTTAGTACCCCCTGTCCCACGAATTCCCCCATTTGTCGGGTCTCTCAGACCTCGTGGTAAAAGTCCATGAGATCCTATAAGATGATCGGCCACATTGATTCCCAAAATTCCTTTGGTAGGCCATAAATTCCTGGGGTTTTCTCCTCATCCATTTGTCTCAGTGCCGCCCAAATTTCTTTCTTTGATAGGGGGTTTTCGAGCGCATCTCTTTGCTGGGCCATGAGGGTTTTATTCAGTGGGGCTAATAAGTCCTCGATTTCAAGTTTTCACTAGTCCTTGGTCCCACAGGTGGATGTGAACAGTTCTTGGTAGAAGTCTCTAACTATTTTTGTACATGCGGCTGTGGATGTGACCAGGGGGCCATGGGTGATTTTTGGGTCATCCAGTGCTTCAATTATCGATCTCCCTGATTTGACTTTGGCCATAGCAAAGAATCTGACGTCCATTGCGCCTTCCATATTGTGTTTTGAGAGTTTGCCCCGGATCGTGGCACCTTGCCATTTGCGTTCTCTGTGGGATAACAGGACTGTTTCCTGTGTTTGGATGACCGTAGCTATGTCGATATCAGTGTCACTTGTGTCGTCCTCCTGCGGTTGGAGTTGATGCAGGCAACGTTGTGCTTCTATCTCGTCGGCTTGGCGACGTGCAGTTATTAGTCTAGAGAATTAATTGCACTTGCGGCCCAGGTAAGCTAGGCTGTTGTTGAACCAAAATATGTCGTCGTTTATCTAATCTCTTTGTTCTTGCCAATAAGACCATGCATCCTTCAAGTAGGTTTTGAAATATTCTAGTTTCAGGAGGGATGTGTTGAGTTTGTAGAACCCTTTCCCTTGGTCAGGCTTTTTCCTGAAGGAGAAAACAGCGAGGCACATTGTGTGGTCTAGACCCGGGAGGGGGTTGTGGGGGAAGATTTCTGCGATTTGAAGAGCGCCCAAAAGTTCTTCTGAGGCTAGAATCAAGTCTATACGGGATTTCGACACGCCTTCCGAACCGTTTTTCCGTAGGCAGGTGAAGCGACGGTTTGTAGGGAAGCGCCGCCGAAAGGTGTCGAAAAGGTTGAGGGATTGCGAGAGTTTCATTATTATCCTTTCGTCATTTTCCATATAGACTGGGCAGGGTGTGGGGATTTTTCATCTGTCCATCCAGCGATCCGGAGCGGTGTTAAAATCCCCCACTAGGATGACAGGGATCCCCACGGGTAATTTGGTCTTGAGTGATTCAAATAAAACTTGTCGCGCTGACGAATCGTTAGGGGTGTAAATGTTCAAGGTACTAACTACTTCCAGTTCTAGCATCCCTAGCAGGTAGATCCACCTACCTTCTTGCTGGTCCGCTTCCCAGTTAAGCATTTCCAGTTTCGAATCAGGGGGGACCCATATCGCCACTCCCCCACTTCCAGGCCTCGGGGCATGGACCTTGTAGGCTTGGTGTGGCCAGAGTGCTTTGTTTATGGTTGTGTTCCGGGGTGTCCATAAGCTGAGTTTCTTGTAGGCACACAACGTCGGGCCAGGTTCTCCCCCCTCCCCCCTTCAATTGGTCTATGATGGTTTGTCTTTTGGGGGGCTCTGCTGAAGCCAGGCCATTCACGTTGAGTGACCACAAGTCAAGGTCTGCCTGTCTTTTGCAGAGCTTTCAGACCTTGTCTCTTCCGTATAGGGCATCCACCAGATTCATTCTTTTTGTTATATTCAGTCTTGGTTCCCTGGTTTACAATGGTATCCATTCCTGAGAGTTCCAGGTGTCTCCGTTCTGCAGTGTGTCATTCCTAAGCAGTTTAACTAAAAAGGCGCTAATCTCGGGTGCAGACCACAGATCGCCAGATTTTATTTTCAGAATTTGCAATTCCATCAGGGCGTTGTGGTCAAGGCATATGAGGTCATCTGGTTTGGCGTGATCATACCTCAGGAGGATGTCCTTGGAGGCCAATCTATGTTGACCGTGTGTGAGGACCATGGCCGAGGAAGCACCCGTCGGGAGATGGTCCCGGATCAGCGGCGTTATGTTTGTGTTCCGAAGCACCCAACTACCAGTGAGGAGGTCAGTGCAAGGAAAACGGACGAACGCCTGTGAAGGGTGATTTCCCCATGAGCCGCTCCCGGCGAAGTCAACAAGCCCATCTCCCATTGTTTTCCTTTCGGTCGCAGCGGAAGAAAGATGATTCCCTTATTTGAGGGCGGAGAATCAGTCGTCGTCAATTCCACCAGGTGGCGGATTTTTTGCCGTTTGCTGACAAGATTGTGTTCCAGGGGCTTAGGAGGGGGGGGGGACTGTGAGGAGAAGTCTGTTCTTTCGGTACCGCTGGGTTCCATGCTGCCAAGGCCAGGCATAGGCCCTCTAACGTGGCCTCTTCTGTTTGGTTCTCCGTTCCCGGTCCCTTTCCCATGCTTACTGAATCCCGGGATATACCACATTCCCCCTGAACTATATTTTTTCCAATTTCTGATTTTTCGCATTTGCGCCGGGGTGAGGCATCCCCTCCCTCTTCTCCTTCCCAGTCTGTCCCTGCCCCATGCTTACTGAATCCTGAGATATACCACATTCCCCCTGAACTATATTTTTCCCCATTTCTGATTTTTCGCATTTGCTCTGGGATGAGGCATCCCCTCCCTCTTTTCCTTTCTCAGTCTGTGTGTGCTCGTTCTGCTGTTTTTTTCCTCCCCGGTTCCGAGGTGGGGCTTCCTTTCCCTCTTCTCCTTTTCCAGTCTGCGTGAGCTCCTTTTTTTTGTTTTTTTGCTGCTGGTTTTTGCCCCCTTCTTTGCTGCTTTGTTGTTGCCGTGAGTGACTCTCCGGGTCGTGCTCGTTTGTGCCCTCTACCCCTGAATTTTGTGAGCTGGTTTCCGGGTCTCTTTGGGGGTGCCCATTTTTTCGCCCCAATCTTTCTCCCTCTCTGAGATCACAGGGTGGAAACGGGTGAGTACTATGTGCAGGATTTTGCCACAGATTTCAGGTCAGGACATCCCGTCTGGCAGTCCCCAGGTTAAAGCACTTTGAAGGCTCGAGCTGCTTTGGAGCAGGGGGATCAGGTCCCTGTACACCTCGTCCCAAAATTCCTCATTCCCGTTTCCGTATTTCCGGAGCAGACTTTCCATTAACCAATCTGCCACCTCCTACAAGCCATCCCTTTGTGTCGCACTCTCCTTTTCCTGTGTTGGTTAGCTGCCGTCATTGTCGCCGACATCAACCATTTCAACTTCGGGAGGGGAAGGTGGGGCCGGAACTCCAAGAACGGTCTCTATCTCCATGGGTTCCGGGCCAAAGGCCTCTTCGAGAATGTCTGCCGCTCTATGCTCATCCATCTGGTGCTTTTGTGATGTTGTCCCCTGAGGGAGGACCTTGTTTGGTTGGCCAACATTCTGTTGAGTTTCCCCTTTTCCATCTTCTGGCAGCAATAGTCGCTTCGGGATATACTCTTTCGCGGCCGGACCTCAGCCTCAGTGCTTCGGGTTCTGTCTCTCGCGGGGTTGCAGACTCTGCATTGTATTTTGCTTGTTTATCCCGCTAGAGGGGGGGGGGCGGTGCCTCCGGGCCCTTCGAACTTGCGGGGTCTGGCTCATCCGGTTGTTTGTCGCTTTTTCTTTTTGGTGGGGTCCAATCATCCGGTGGCCTGGATAGCCATACGGATCACCGCGCCCTTCCTATGTCCAACCCCTGGCTTGTCCATTTTGGTTGAGGTCTTCTAGGTAGACCCATCCATCATAACCCCTGTCTGCAGGGTACCATTTGTTGGGCCTGCGGTAATCTTGTTGGAGCCTACCTGTTGTGGGCCTTCTTTTATCAGGGTGCAGAGGACAGGCTGTTTCCGTGCACAAGTGGCCGTACGCCCTGCATTTGAAGCACCACGGCTTGAATTTATAGGCCGTGTGAATTTGGTAGACCTTCCCCCCCATTCTGCAAGGGATGATGTCGTCGATGGAAAACCACTGGTCCTTGGGCATATCCAATGCCATCATCAGATAATCATCTCGTTTTGCTACATATGATGGAAGTGGGTCGATAAAATCGACAATGTTGAAGTGTTGTCCAAATTCATAAATGAAAGCAGCTTGCACTTCCACCGGGATATGCCTAAATTCAACCCATAAATAATCCCTCATTAATTGTTTTCTCTTCTCCTCCGGGGTCTGCCTTTTGGGTTGCCATGGGTAGATGCAGACATCTGATTTTTCCCATTTTAATTTCTTTCACCCATCCATCTTCTGTTGATCTTGCGTGAAGAGGCTCAACACAGTGAACACAGTTGATGTGATGGGCTGAATCAGGAAGAACTCCTGAACCGCTTTCGGACTGCCCTTCATCTCCTCGAGCTTTCTGCAAATCCATTTTATTTTTTCGTTAACGGATCTGTTTGCAGCCTCTCCGTGGAACAACCAATTGCTTGCGTGTTTGGTATATGTGTCATTTCTTGCCTCCAGCTTGTCTTCTGGGTATGTTCGCATCACAGTTTTCCTTCCCCCCTGGTCTACCAATCGTTTTTCTGATGGAAGAAAGAGAGTGAGGAAGGATGGCCTTGCAGAAGAGAGGTTGCAGAGAGGGACTTGGAGGGACTCCTCTAACCCTTCCTGTGATCCTTGTGAGTTTCGTTTGATCGTGAGGTTCTTCTCCTGGATAGTGTTTCTTACTCGCTGTGCCCATGTAGGGGTGAGTGATTTTCCTTTTGGTTCTTTTTCTGGCACAGCTGGTTGCTTTTGTTCAAGTTTCCTGTTCTCACTGCATTTTTCTTCTTCTGTTAGTATTTCCTCCTCGTCCTCGCTCTCTTCTTCTTCTGCCATCTCCAGTTCCCCCTCCTCTGATTCTTCCATCTTCTGATCTCGGGGGGCTTGCGAGTTTGAGGGGGTCGAGTCGGGGCTCCCCTTGTTCTCAGTCGTGATGGTTCCCGTGTGTGATGTCCCCGACAGGCCGGGCCATTGGAGCTGGCTTGGGCGGGTCATGTCAGGGGGGGGGGGCACACTGGATGTGAGGGGGGGCACGCTGGATGTGAGGGAGGGCCGCCTCTATTGCGGGGATACCGGGGGCTTTTTCCCCCCTGGACGTGTGTACGGATTCATGCCTGTTCAAGTTGTGCCTCATTGCCCCCTGGTAGAAGATGAGGGATCCGGCCCCCCTGGCCCTTCTGTATTGCAAAACCATCTCTATCTGATTGGGTTGCGCACGCGGGGTGTGCTTTGTTTTTTTTTTTTTTGTGTGTGTGTTTCCAATTTCTCTGTTTTATTGTTATATTTAGTCTCTCTTTTTTTTTTTTTTTTTTTTTTTTTTTTTTTTTTTTTAACTGCTGGCCGGGAGGATTCCCTGGCTGTTGACTGCCGGGACGGGAGGGGGAGAGGGGGAGGGCGAGGGGTTAGCTATGGGCGATGTCTTTCTGTTACCAATTATAAATGGCACGAATACAATTGTTCTGGTTTTTCTTTTTTCACAATTGGAGTGGCATACGGGCACTTCCACGTTAAAAAAATAAAAATAATAAAAAGCAATAAAAAATAAAATGAAGAGTTGCCAGATGTGGCTGCTACGGGGTTCCCGTAAAAAAAAGGCCTAAAAGGCCGTCCTGTCCAGATTCGACAGGTAATTGAACTGGTTGGGCACAGTGACTGGCTTCCACGACAGGAAAAAAAAACAAAACCATTGAGCTTGTTGTATAGCCGCCCCCCCCAAAAAAAATCTAACCCGACAGGGATTCGAACACGCTTCCACGTACTATTGAGGTACCTTTTTCCCCCGAATACAACGCACGGTCATTGCAGCTGTATTTAGACTTCCTTGTACTCCCAATACAGCTATAATGACCTTTCGTTTACTCGGGGGAAGACGGTACTGGATCGCGGTTACTGTTCCCTCCCCGCACTTTTTTGTTGGGACCGGGCCGCTTCACATTTCGTTTAGCGGGCAATCGTCCTGCAGTGTGCCACGCGTCATGATTAGGATTGTGCTGGCGTATGCGCCTCCCCGCGTGGAGAGCACGTGGTCGTCCGGGATCCTTGCGATCACCGCGAGCACTTTTTAGGATCCAGGGGAAAGGTCCCACTTGCGCAAATTAGGAGATTTCGGCCGTTGATCTTTGCTATCTACAGTCAGTATCTCTTAACTCGTGCAAGTGGGACCTACCAGCCCCAGAGCGGGATCCGGCCGCTAAGCTGAAGATCGTGAGTTCTGATCCCGGCCGCTTCAATTTCCTGCTGACGGTGCGATGTGCTTTTTCGGGGTTGTGAGTCGTCCGCCATTGCCCACGGCGTGGATGACGTGGCACACAACTGGAGGTGTGTGTTGTTGAAAACGTGTTTTTTTTGTGTTTTCGATGGTTTTGTTTTTCCCGGTGCGGGAGCGGGAAACTGCGAGCTTGTGTGCGCGCGGGAACTGAAATCTGAAATCGCTTTGGCGGGCATTTGGTTTTGCAAGGTCGTGCCAGTCGGACCGCCGCGTCGTCCGGAATCGCCGCCACGTGTCGGTTCAACGACGCGCGCCCAGCTGTGAAAAGCAGACGAGTCTAGATTAGTCTAGTGATGAGCGCGAGGCGCTTCTTCCTCACCCCGCCGCTCAGTATGCTCCAGGAGTCCGTTACCTTGTCCGGACCCCGCGCCACCTTGACTTACAGGATGGCCGGATCGGTTGATGGCGCGCTGCGAATCAGGTCTGTGACGATGACACGTGTCGCTCGGTTATCGCGTGGGCGAGGAGGAGGGCGCGCGATCACGTCCTCTGTAGGCGTCAGCCGCTTGCTCGCACGAAAGGTACAAGCGCCGCCGCCGCCGCCGCCGGCGGCGATCGCATCTCACGCGTCTTCGTTGACGTCATCAATAACGTTGACGCGGGGAAATCGGTGTCGAAGAAGAGGTAGAGGAGGCGCCAACGACGCCAGTCTTGTGAGCGACCCTAGATTTTGCCGGGAAATTGGCGGCAAGGGGGTGAAGCCCTGCAGCATTCCCACTGTTTCTAGCCGTTGGATGAATGGACTTGGTATCTTCCACGTGACACCTTCGGGTTCTTCTCCTTTACGCTACAGAGTCACCTGGAGGTCGGGACATGGTGCCGCTTTTGGAGGAGATGAGGGAGGAAGGAGACAAGGCTGTGGATATGCCTCCTCGGTGAGTACGTCTCCGGCGATGGCGATCTTCTCTTCGCTCGATTCGCGCCGTGCGAAGCTCACGGATATGTCGATGGACGTCTCGTTAACGGCTTCTGCTGCTGCCGCTTCTTCTCCTCCTTCTTCTTCTTCTTCGATCTCCGTGTCCGAATCGGCTATGGCGGACGCGTTGGATCTGTCCTTGGAGGAAGAAGCCCTTAAGTGCGCGATCAGGAGAATAGAGAGCGAAGAAGATACTCCGGTGAGAGGGAGAGGGGGAGAATGGGATAAGGGAGGGAGGGGGAAAAAAATGCGAATCTGGGAGGAGAGTGAAGGAAGAGCCACAAAGGGGCGGGTAGGGATCGGGTTAGCGATCTCCCTGGCTAGCTGGCTGGCTGTCTGGCAGCTGGTAGGCGATATGCGAAGGGAATTTTTTGTTTTTGTTTTTTCTTGTTCTTTGCTTCTTAGCAACCCCGAAATCTTACCCTATTTAAAAAAAATAAAAATAAAAAAATCTTACCCTATTTCAAAAAAAAAAAAAAAAGTCTTACCGTATTTAGAGTTTGAGAATGGGTCAGTCTGGCACAGGCCCTCGTCTGGTTTACCGGGTAGTTCTCTATGACGATATATACGTACATTTATAGTATTTATAAACGTGTATATGTGGTATTTATATGCGTTATACTTGTATTTCTATATAGTATTTCTGTACGCTATACGTGTATATATAGTATTTCTATACGCGTATGTTATGTGTCATACTATGCATGCACGCGTATATGCATTGATTTTTGCACTTAAGTCCTCTGTTTCCTATTCGCCATTTTCCCATTCGCCTACTATAGTGGTGCAATGATGCCCATAAAAATCCGTATACGATAAAAAAAATAAAATAATTACGATTTTTAGTAGTATGATTTTTGTACTATTGATTTCTCGCAGAGAAAATATATATATATTTTTTTCTTTTGCTGTTTTTTGGGAAGAAGAAGGAAAATGCACAGTTTCTCTCTTTTATCTTCTTTTGCTCCTTTCGAATGAATCTCAGTTCGTTATGGTCAGCCTGTTGTCCCCCGATGCAGCTTAAAAAAAAAGAAAAAAAAGATCGTTATGGTCAGGCTGATTTCCTGGCCAGCCTTCGAAGCCCGGGCGCACACATACGGTGGCACTTTCCGAACCAAAAAAACAAAAAAAAAAAACAAAAAAAAAACCAGGAATATTACCGATTTCACCTGGACGTACTCCGACGTTTTTTCCCTTTTGCCTGAGATACGACCGCCGCGAATCCTGCATCTGCGCGGGATTATGGCTCAGATGCTTACGAATGCACCTGGTCGGGTCGGCCTCCGGCCAGCTGCCTGCATCATACAGATGCAGAATACCCGGGCGTAGCATCTCAGGCAAAAGTGGAGGAGTTTGGATGTACCTGAGAAGTTTTCCCGAAATCGCCGCTTTTTTTATTTTTTATAATAATCAGAAAGAATCGAAAAAACCCCAAAAAAACGCCCCTCTTTTTTTCCCAATTAGGGAGAAACGAAGGAGCGGGTTTTGCGCAAGTGTGTTATCTGGTCAATTCTCTTTCGCCAGTTGAAATGATAATCTAAGAATATTAATATGTTTTTTTTTTTTTTTTTTTTTTTCAGGACGATGGCCTTTGAGGTATCATCGTCCAGCTGACTGGGCCCAGGCAATTCCGAGCTATAATTTTAATCCATCGGAGTCTGTCAGGATTTGAACGAAGGTCTGTTTATTAACAGCTCATGGGTGTACCATTCAGCCACATAGGCTGGGTTATGTCAATCTGCGTACCGACGACGAAACACTCCCTTTTTCTTCTTTTTTCTTTTGTAATAATCGAAAGCACAGAAAGGTCTACTTTCCAGTCCTCGGGCGCAGTCCCACTGTCAAAGGTGATTGGAGTAAGGGCCTGAATCTGGATGTGTTTTATGCGGAGATGCAGAAAAGCAGCGACTCTTTGCACCTCTTCACAAGCACGTCTAGATTCAACCGTTTAATGCCAATTCTCTTTGCTATAGTGGGACCTTGGCCTTTCAATCCACTAAGGCAAGTAAAACTGAAGGTGTAATGTATTAGTTGTTATTGGGATGTTCAGATATATTATATAAAAAAAAATTCAGTCCTTGAGCCAGGCAGGTAAAACTGAATGTGTAATGCATTCTGTTGTTATTGGGATGTTCAGATATAAGAGGTTCTGAACAGGGGGAGTTGTATGAAGAAGATTAAAAACGAATTAAGTTTTTCTTGTTTTCCTTGTTTTCTTTCTGTTTTGTCGCTTTGGCGCTCTGATATCATGTGATAATATATTATATAAAATTTCAGTCCTTGAGCCATCCACGTCCAGTTCGGTTGACAAATGTAGATTGGGAGGAGGAGGAGGAGGAGGGAGAGGAGGAGGATGAGGATATGAGAAAACAAAGCAGTACCGTGAAGAGGACAACAGCTGAGATATCTCGACAAAAACACTAGAGGAAGTGGTAGAAGCGCAGCGAGGAGTGGAAGTATCAGTCCAAGGGAAAAGGGAGGAGTGGAAGTATCAGTCCCAGGGAAAAGCTACGAGTACCGGTAGTGCTACCAGTCCTTGGAAAGGAGGATGATAATGATGATGATGGGAAGGAGGAGGAGGAGGAGGAGGAGGAGGAGGAGGAGGAGGCAGGAGGGGGAAGGAGAAAGGAGGGGGATGGAGAAAGGGTAAGATCGGCGCCATTTCAGTTTGGTTATGGCAAAGGAGAACGATTGCGCGTGTCAGGATGGACATTGAGGTCTAACACGAGAGAGGCAGTGCGGCTACGTAGGCTTTTGCGGGAGAGGCCGGGTGAAGGGGGAGAGGGTGAGGAAGAGGGCAAGAGGGGAGGGTAAGGGGAGGAGCGAAGGGAAGGGGCACAGGGGAGGGGAAGGGAGAGAGGGGGGGGGGGGGGGGGAGAGGGGAAGTGGGAGAGGGGAGGGGAAGGGTACTAGGGGCAAAGTTTTGATGATTTGGGACGGGGGTTTTGGGGCCGACACCGGAGGAAGGGGA
>BFEA01000123.1:1364054-1374752 GCA_003427395.1 Chara braunii
GCACCTTTTCAACACCGCCATCTTTGCCGATTTTTAATTATGTTTTGGCATTGACAAATGCCCTGAAAATTTACAGATATGTAGTTTACATAATCAATAACTCGTTAAAAAATCTTCAAAAATAATAATATTTTTTGCGCCCTGAAATAAAGTGAAAACAAAAAGTTAAAAGTAAAAAACAAAAACAAAATAGTGAGTGGGTGAGCACGTTTTGACACCCCCATCTTTGACGATTTTTAATAGTTTTTTTGGCTTAGCAGAATGGCTTCAAAATTTATAGGCGTGTAGGTTACATCATAGAGAACTCGCAAAAAAAAATTCAGAAACAAAAACTAATTTTTAGGCCCCGAAATTCTTTTGGGCGTGGGCTGAACCTGGAGGTGTTCGGCCCCCGAACGCCCGAACGTTCGGTCAGGTAACCCCGCATATTATAATATATATATATATCGTCAAATATATATATGTATAAGTTGTTGTACATCTTTGAAAGATCAATAACCCTATATTTTATTATTTTCTATTTTTTTCCTGATTTTGTTTTGCCCTAAAAAAATCTCTGTGATATCAAAAAAGAAAACACTCATTTCATCTTTTGTTTTTGTTTTTTTCCTTGTGTTTATGTTTTTGATTTTTTTTCTAAATATAGGCAAAGCTCAAAAAATAGAAATAGTAGTATCAGGTTGTAGACCTCAAAAAGATCTACAACCTAGGGAGATAATCCCGGGTGCCCAGATCCCGATGTCACGCCCGGATTGGCGACCGGGTGACCGACCGGGCATGACCCCCAGGCATGGCCCCGGGCAGCCTCAGCGCCAAAAAAAAAAAAAAAAAAAAAAATCAAATCCAAAAAAATCTGAAAAAAAATTATGTTGTGTAGAATTGCTATAAACAACTTTTGGTTGAGGGTCACATCAGAACTTCTCACAGAACTAAAGATAAAAAAGAAAATAACCATATCACATTAAGCCACCCCCTTTAAACCCCTTTAGCCCCTTTAAATTTCATTTACACTGCCCTTGCCCCCCCCTTGACAGCTAACACTCAAAAAAAGAAAAGAGCCCTAATTTGGGCTCCTCTCGGAGAGCGCGGAAAAACCCCACCGTCATTTTTTTTGTGCCATGACCGGGCCACCTGGGCGTCACCGGGTGACCGGCCGGTCATGAAAATCTTCCTAGTCTGCAACCCCATAGTTTTGTTTTTGTTTTTGATAATTGTTAGCCCACAAAAAAAACTATCGCGGGTCCCGGCAAAACCTGTTGCTTTGGCGTTTAAACTTTAACGCCAAATCAACGGAATTCAACGTTCGTTGAATAATTCAACGCGGAATCTGCATTGAATCCATTTTCGGAAACACAGCTCAGTTTTATGTCTCTATCCTATTGTGCATTTTTTCTCTCTGTTCGGACTTGCAAATTTATCGTTGTTCTGCCCTGGTGTTGTGGTTGCTATGGCTTGTTCTTTTTCCAGATTGTCAGCATTTTTCAAAAATCAACGACTTTCTTAAGAGTCAAGGACTGCCGCCAATCGACTGGTCGCTAGCCTAGGTGCAAGCACGAGGCGCGTCTTTTGTTTGACTTTTGACTTTTCAAGTCTATTATCTTCGGTGTCTTCGGGCATTTTCAATTCTACCCTCCAAATATCCTTCTCTTTCAAAGGTGAGGAGCTGCATCTTTCATCATGCAGAGCACGCATGCATGTTCCACTGAAGCCTTCAAAATTAAAATTCATTTTCTTTCGGTGCCAACCCCAGCTCGTGCACATTGACAGACGGCAACTATCAATTCTTGACAACTGGACTCAGATAAGAGGGTAGGTACTAGGTAGTGAATTTCTAGGAGGATTTGTTCATTCACTCTCAGTGAAGTGTATAGATGGGTAGACTCCCGGTAGTGCTTACTTCGTTTTTCGGACTTTTCCACGTACGAATGTATTTTTTTTCCCATGTACAAAATGTTAGGATTGTCGAAAACTGAGGAAAGCGCCGTTTTTGTTGTTGTTGTTTTAGCTTGTATAGAAATGTCATTTGGAGTGTGGTCCCCTTTTTGAAAGGTGTAATTCTGTCGCTACCTTGTCAGAGCATATGGAGGAAGGCCCGCACCTCTTTTCCTGTTTACTCCTCTTTTCTCCCTCTTACCAATCACTGCGGAAGTTGCCAAAATGCGCGTGGAAAAGCACTTGGTCATACCGAGCACCGGCTTTGCGTGAATATTTGCCCAAATAGAACACCGAGTCTTTATAGTTGTACTTGGGGCAACTTTCAGTCTAGTTACAGTGCGTTCTATTTGGGTGAAGACGGTATGCGTTGAGGCCATTCAGATGTGGATATCTAGCCAGATGTCGTTGATTGGATACCTGGATCGTCCGGACAACTCGGACTGGAATTTTGTTCTTTAGTCTTTTTTTTTCCCAGATTTTTTCCTATGAGATTTTCGTCGAACTTGGAAGGACACACACATAAAAGAAGAGTACACATGCGTAAAATGGACTAAATTTTTGCTTTCTGATCCCTTGAAAAAGGAGTGTGCGGGGGGGGGGATGGGGGGGGAGATACGGGAGGGGTGTTTTCTACGTGTCAAATGGTGGGCATAAATCTGGCAAGATTTCTGGGAGGGTGTCGAGGAGGTTTGTGAGGTTTATAGAACATTATACTATCGTCGTTATAGTACCGAGGAGACTAGTTTTCAACAAAAATATAAAATATAAAATAAAATATATAGGCTACCAGCCGGGGCCGCCCGGGTCACCTTTTTTTCCCGGGCGACCCGGCCGTGCAAGGACCAGGGAAGGTCCGAGCCAAAAAAAAAAAAAAAAAAAAAATCCAAAAAATCGGAAAAAAAACTATGAAACTGAACACCTTTTGCCTCAGGGTTACCATTTGAATTGAAATTAAAAATTAATTTTTATTTTTTTTACTATTTTTTTATATTTTTGGCCCGGCCGGGCAAGTGGACCCGGGCCACTCTGGTAGATTAAAAAACATTAAGATAAGAAATAGGGTTTACAAGTTTACAACTTTACAGGGGTTTGCTGCCAAGGCTGAAAACGGGCTGCACACTGACCTGCCAGCCCAAAAAAAAAATTGTTTTGGCTGGCGGCGCCAGCCTTTGAGGGCTGCTACCGCGAGCGTCCGGAAGTTGCGGGGCGATGACTACAACACTGTGCGGCTGATGTATGGGCCAAGTGCTGGTGGTTTAATGGTCCCTTATACAAATGGATGAGAACTTTACAGAAGTTTAAAGGCCTTAGTTTAATTAATGTTTTATGTACCCCTGAACTTTACAGAAGTTCAAAGGCCGCCTCTATTTTTTATATTTTTGGGACGATTTCTTGGGTTACGCCTGTCATTGTTGCACAGGGGCCACGCTAATCTTCTCCGTATTTTACCAATTTTATTATTTATTATTTAATGCTCTTCCTGAACGACTAACCGCATGAATTTTGATTTTCTTGTTTGTTTTTTTTTCCCCTTGGCAAGTAGGAGATGACTGTCAACGAAAACAAGAAATGAAAACCCTCGGCAAAACTTTGCCAGCATCGCGTTTCTGTGCGGAACGAAATATGACCGAAATTACCCGAGGCCGCCCCCCTGGAGGGGGCACCACGCCGCAGGCAGTGGGCACTGGGCACACACCTGACCTCCTCAATTTAAGAGACGTTTTTTTTTGTTTTTTTTTGGGGGTGAGGTTTCGGGGTAGGAAGGTTTAGCTGGGCTGAAGGCCGCCTCCATGTGAGCACGGATTTGAACCGGCGACCTTGGCCTTTAGCTAGGTCGAGCTGCTAACCACTATGGCCAAGACACGGTGTTCAAACGCGGAACCGTCCTAGCCGCGATATCCAACCTGTCCCTGCAAAGCTGAAGTGTCCAAGTCAACACACACCACACGAGGTGACAGGAGCATCCTCCCAAAGCGTTCCCCTGCAATGAAGGCAGCTCTATTGGTGGGTAGCTGCCCCCTGTGGAAAGCGGAGCCTCACTTCAGGAGTTTGGGAATTTTCTCACTTCAGGGGGTCAGGAGGGTACAAACTGGGTTTAAACTTTAAAGGGCGACTTTGAGATGCCATTGCCTGCAAACCGTTGTGCGATGCAAAACAATGGCGATGCTGTGAAAGGTCCATGAGCTTCAATGCTGTGAAAGGTCCATGAGCTTCCATAAGAATAAGAATGCTGTGAAAAGAACAGTGATGGAAGGTCATGGAGCAAGGACATTGTTTGTTATGGAAGTTTGTTATGGAAGCAGTAGGTGATGGACCCGTGGTTCTTTCACTTTATATAGCTGTCGGAATCCCGGCTTTGCCAAAGTTGGGATCCCGACACATGAGAGGTGGATCAGTGGAGTGCAAAATGTGTCGGAGGAGAGAGGGTCCTTGAACAAGCCATCGCATACGCCTGCACGAGCCCCCAGTGACATGGGGGATGAGAGAGAGAGAGAGAGAGAGAGAGAGAGAGAAGAAGGGGGGTGAGAGGGGTGATGGGAATGTCAGTCCAATGAACAGCAACAGTGCATGGAGATTGAGGGGCAGGCCTCCACAGGTGCTGCTTGAGCTATGAAAGCATGAATCTGTGCCTATTTTGTGATAGGTTCATGCATCTGTAGCATGCACCTGTGCAGTGTGCCTCTGGATGTGGTGATGCTCCAACATTTCTTTGCATAGGGAAGCCAAATGCCATCCACACTTTAGACCACAACCAGAAAGAGACAGGGCACACATCCTTCGAGTAACAAGAGTGTGACATCCTGTGAGCAACAAAGTGAGTTCTTGCAGGGAAAAGACACCAAAAAAGACTCTTCCGGTACTAGATTCGCTGTTTGGAATGGATAGCCTGTCTAAATTAGGAAATTTCAAGTTGGCGAAATTGCAGTACATTTCAATACCATACTCCTGATGTCGCCACCTTTTCTGTTTTTTTTTTTTTTTTTTCCCCATGCCTTTTTGAAGCTGCTCCAAATCGCTATTGTACCATCTTTGACCCCTGAATCAAGCGCACAGTGATCATAGCTGTGTTTGGGGCAATTTTCGGTGATCTGGATACAGCCTTGACGACTGTGCATTCATTCGATAGAGAATTCTTTTTCCCACCTTTTCGGTGGAAGCTTGCCAAATCACTACTCGGCTACTAACCCTTTTTCCCCACTTTTTCGAAGCTGCTGAAATCACTATCTGCCTTAAACATTTCCACGCCCCTGCGATTTTGAATGCCTAGTTTGAGTCTGCCCGAGGATATAAACAGAAAGTAACAAATTTGTTTTCTTTTTTTTTGTTTAGTAAAAAATTGTAAGAAGTATTGAGTACTGAAAAAATTGTAAAAATAATAATGATACTTCAAAAAAAAAAAACACTTAGTCACGTAATCTGTCGCCGGATTGTTTTGATGTATTACAAGCTCACAAATACGCACCCCTCCCCATTTTCAGTTCAGCCCACATTGTTTTGGGTATTTGCTATGCTGCCCCGACGCCGAACATGTTCTCTGCCATAAACTGGGCTTTCATTTGCAGAGCTACCCAGTCGATATGTGCACGGCCGCTGCAGTCTCCAAACGCAATGGTGGTTGAACCATTGAAAATTATTTTTTTATGTTTTTTTTTAATCAAAAACGTTGTACACATTCAAGGTATAGCTCAAGAGCGCAGGTACAATCTCACCTCAAAAGGATTGTTACAACTCACACAAGTGACAACAGTATTATTATTAATATTAAACAACTTTATTATTAATATTAAACAACTTAAAAGTTAAAACCACCAGTACTTCGCGCATACATTGGTGGTGGGCCCTTGATATTAATGCACCACGTTAAGTGGGGGCTTTGGGGCCAGCCACCAGACCACAAGGGCTGGCAATGTGACACAGCGTGCCACACAGGGCCTTTGGAGCCCTGAAAGAAAGAGGCCCGGAAGTACTGCTGGCTTAACTTGGTTCGTTCGTCCCAATTTGGGTTTAACAACTTCGAACTTTCATTCGTACTGTCAACTTATGTAATAGGTGGATCTCTACCCGACTATTCGGGAATGGCATGAACAGCATGTTTGGGTGGAACAGCATGGCACCACATCTGCAACTGCAACTGCTTGACGACCTGGATTATAATTGTGCTCAAAAGTTAAAGCATTAAAAAAAAAAAAAAGGCCTGATGGTCGTATTGTCCTGCGTCTGGAACCCCGTAGCCCTATAACAAAGAACGAAGGGGTTAAAACTTAAAAGACTGTGGGAATACTTTCCTATTTTAGCTGGAAAAGCATGGCACCTCAGTACTGCAACTGCAATTGTTAAAACCCCCAAGTAAATGTTCTGGCAACTACTGTCAACCTTGCCGCAATCTGAACTCAATTTGGGGCCAATTTTGCAATCAGCATGGGGCACCTTATGGGGTCAATCTGTTCATTAATAATTCGTTAGTGTCAACCTTGTAGCCAGTTTGGGCTCCAATTTGGACCGAATTTGGGCTCAATTTGGCAATTGATTTTGGCTAGTTTTGGGCCCACCTTGGGCCCAATCCAGCATGGATTTTGGAGTGAATTTGGAATGGAATCCCATTACCAGGTGAATCTGTCCGTTAATGATCCGTTTACGACCGCATTCCTGCCGTGTGCCGTAACGACAACGACGACACATCCCTGCTGTAAACCTTTGACAATCACCGGGAACGCGATGAAAGGCGAGTGCCTGCTGCAACGCAGGAAAGAGAGACCCCAGAGAGCAAGAAAATGTGTCCTGTCAGATATTTGAAGGCCCTCTAGGAGCAAACAGCAACTGAGGCGAAGAGAAGGGAAGGGAAGATCAGAGAGGCTATGTTAGATGTCCGAAGCCGCTCTAGCGGCAAGCACCAACTGCGGCAAACAGTGGGGAGACTATGTAGGTTCCAGGGAGTGACTAAGTACACCGTGCTAGATGTCAGAAAGTCCCTCTAGTAGCAAGAACCAATCAAGATAAGGAGAGAGATGATGGCAGATTATCTATGTTCTTCAAGAAAGATAACGCTCCTCCAACAAGAGAGATGATGGGAGTCTACATGCCTTGACAACGACAAGGTTCCTCCAATAGCAGCTGTCGCCAGTCGGCAATGGTCTCTCAGACCAAGACACGCTCTTTCCACATATTCCCACACCGCTACGCTGGTCTTTTTTCTGTTCATGCCTCAACTCTGATGTACTAACGGGTCTTTCCCACTCCAGTCGTGTTTCAGACTTCACCGGCTACACACACTCACGTGCACACACACACACACACACACTCTACCACACTACGCACCTACGAGCAGAGGGGAAGGAGCCTAAATCGACGGACTTGGACCGCGAAACCAAGCACGTCGCATACTTGAGAGTTAAGAACACTTCTTCATGTGTTGTACACACACACACACACACACACACACACACTACACACACACACTACACACACACACACACACACACACACACACACACATACATACAGTTCGACCTCCTCACGAGTCGGTGAAAGTCCGACGAAACCGTCTGGCACAGGAAACAGTGGCACAGTCATTCTTATTTTCTTTGTAGAGTTGTGTACAGCGAACATGACAACACACGCACATACAGACACAACCTGCCGATGAGTCAGTACAGGCACAGTCATGCCTTTTTTGTGGAGCGTGTATAGCGAACATCGCAGCACACGACACCACACATACACCACACACACAGCACACGCAACACACACAACACACACACAACCCCACACACACAACACACACAACACACACAATACACCACACAACATACCTCACAGAACACACCACACACACACACACATACGCAGACACATTTCCTTCTCCCAGCCTCTCACTCGGCCCCACGAGTTCGTAAATTCCGTATCACATCATTCTCAGCAACACGGCCGCCGATCATCGATCTGCCTCTGCCTCCTGCTGGCAATCAATTGCATTAAGAAATTTTAGATGTCCGTCGTGTTCCTCGACCTTCTTCCGGCGTAACTTCTTCAGTAAACTTTGACCGCCATGGTGAGACCCATTAGCCGATTCTGTTGCTGAGCGATAGACGTGCCACTTCTGGAATACCTGTGGCTGAGGCAAGTATGGCCGCACACGCGGGGATGATAGGCATGCTTCTGAGCAGCACCCTCGCACCCTTTCGGAACATGCTGGGCAAGAGCTTTAATTATTAAAAAAAAAAAAAAAAAAAAAAAAAAAAAAAAAAAAAAAAAAAAAAAAAAAAAAAAAAAAAAAAAAAAAGGCAACCGAATACAGCGAATAGGAAACAAGTTCAAAGTTCAAACAACATTTTTTACGGAACGGAAAATCCAACAAACAGAAAAGGAAGGGAAACGAATATAGAACACAGACACCACCACAAAAAGAAACCAGTCAGCGACACACACACACACACACAAAAAAAAAAAAAAAAGCCATTGTAGCATTGTTCGCTTTTTCATATAGGGACTAGCTCACAGATTTTCTTTATAGCATGCTACAACACGCTGTGGATATACTACGACATTTGTCTTTTGTTGTGGCCACTGTGACACCCCTCTGGGTTCAGCCGATGACGCCGTCCCCGGTGGGATCAAGGATGCCGAGCCCGGTTCTCGGCCTTATAAAAGAAACTCCATCTCAAAAAAAAAAAAAAGATGCCATAATAAATTAATAATCAGTATTAAATTATTAATTTACTATTAAATACGATTAAAATTATCTAAAAAGTAGTAAAAAGTCGTAAAAATGAAATTATATAAATAACTATTAAATAGAATTCATTCATTGTAAATTATTAATCACACTACTCAATACTAGTCCACCCATTCAGGCTACAGAAGAGCTGGCAAAATGGCCGTATCCAACGTATCGCCATGACCTATCACCCCGCACTGTGATTCTCAGAACACCCAAAAAAAAGAATTTTTTTCTTTTTTTAAACCTTTGTATTTTTGTTATGCCTTTGATCTGAACCAGCATCAGGAACCAGGAAACATTCACAGTCCCTTATATTTGGCATTCATTGGCAGTTCCAGAGTCCAGAGAGCCATGACGGGGCAAGCGATCATAGTTTCTTTTGTTTATCAAACGCGACAGCCTTGAGATATCACCGCAAAACTGACCAGCCCGCTGATGGCAATTCAGGAGGAATATCATTCATCTAGTAGTTCCATCTGGGTTCGAACTCAGGTCTGCATGTCGACAGTTTGTGGGTGTACCGACTGAGCTAGGCCCGATGGAGGCAATCATGTCCTTTTTTTTTCTTTTTTTTTTTGGACCATTTCTCGATTTATGTGTGTCATCCTTACTTGAGCAGGGGCCACTTCGCAAGTAAGGATGACACACATAAATCCAGAAATGGTCCAATCTGTGAGGATTGAGCCCTCAACGGGGCCTTGCCGACATGCATATGTTCTGGGCATAGGCCCCCAGCAAGCTTGGTGCCCGCCCTAAGTGAAGGCGGGCCAGAATACCTTCAAGAGGCCTTCATTCAGCATTTCCCAAAGTGGGTATCAGACAGTTGCCGCACTCCAGTTGGTTTAAGTGCATCGTGAGCCTCCTTACTCCTGCAAAGGCAGTTGAGCCCAGGGCCGGGGTTGGTTGAGCCTTGGGCGACAGTCTGGGAGGCCGACACATCACACATTGGTCCCTGGCCTATGGAAAAGCAGTATTTCGTCGTAGAGGCTGAAGAAACCAATGGGAAACCGGTACGGGGTCTGAATCTGGACAACGGCCCTAGCATAAGGGGCGCAACTGTATTACCTGGGCCCCATCTGCATTGGGCCTGGGCACAGATACTGGGACCCAGGTGCAGGCTCGAGGTAGACCGCCCACACGCAACACTGGCATATAGGCAGAGCGGGCGAGTGGGGGGGAATCTTGGCCATTGCGAGCAAGGCCGGCACGCTGTTGCATTGCGAGGTGCTGCGCTGCGCTAGGCTGAGAGAAGGCAGGCTGGCACTAAGCGGTAGGGCACAGCCTGGGCGCAGGGCGCTGGCAGCCATAGCCGGGCTGCATGAGAGCGCTGGGGGAGGTGAGGGCGGAGGTGGTTCTTCGGAAGGTGAAGGGCGCTGTGTGGGATAACAAGGCAGAGTGAGGGAAGAGGGAGAGACGTACCTGGAAGGAGAGGAGGTCGGCATTGGTGTTGATGTCATCACTAGCTGGTCGTCAAGTAGTCTGGTTGCTTCCATGCTGTAGTCGTAGGATAGGCTGTAGAGTAGATAGGGCGCCCGGCGCCATTCGAAGTGAGAGCTACATTGGGTTCTGATGTTGGTGTGGCCCTTCGGGCTTGGACATTGACTCTCGATTCTGCTGTATCGTTCTCAATGGATGGTTTCTTGGTTCCAATGTGCTATCTGCTCTTTGCTCGACTACATGGACTTCAGGGTGATTTGCAATTTGGATTTCTGTACTTCGTTCACACTCATGTTCCTTGCAAATCTTTCTACGGAAAAAAAAAAAGAAAAAAAAAAAGGCTTACTGATGAAGGCCACTGCGGGGATGAAACAGAGACCATCCTTTTTTTTGTTTTTCTTTTTTCTTTTTACTTTTTTACTATTTTTAGCTGAGTGCGGACGCCGCCCGGCCGGGCAGGCGGGGCCCGGGCAGGTCGCCCGGGCAAACCGGGCGGGCCAAAAAACAGCCCAGAATGTTTTTTGTTTTTTTTTTGAGGGCGGGGTCGTGCTGTGCTCGGCGAGGGGACCCCGAATCTGCAATAAAATTTTAGTTTGGGTGTGGGGGGG
>BFEA01000123.1:1440485-1450513 GCA_003427395.1 Chara braunii
AACTGCGCATCCCATCTACTTCCCCCACCCTTATGGAGTAACAGCAGTGTCTAAGGCCAACTCTCCCAAACATCACACTCAACCCCCCTCCCCTCCCCAACCCGCGCCCCCACCCACACCCCTGTGATGGCTAAGACCCCATACTAATGATTTCCTCGCCTTTTTGGGGGCCCGAGTGGAGAGAATGGGCCTTGGGTAATCAGTCATTCCAGTTGGTGGGCAAAGAAAGGGTTGGTAGGGAGAAGGTTCAAACTTCAAAGCACACGCCGCATATTATAGTTAGAACTCCGGCTGGGAAAAGGGGAGCAGCTCGGGGAAGAGAGCCTTGCAAGTGCTTTCAGAGGCGTGGAGGTAACCCGGGCAACACCAAAAGCCTTGTATTGCAGTCACCCATGAAATTGACGAAACTGCAGGGGTAACATTTCCCGGGGTCCTTCCTGTCCTGGCTACCCCCTCCTCTGTGTCTAATTGGTCCCGTCTTCTGGCAGTTTTGAGGCCGAGAGGGGGGGTAATTTCGCCGCCGTCGATTGGCTTGCTAACCTTTCTGGCCCTGGCATCTCGTGCGTTCGTTTGTACGGCGCCGGGAATCCCAACCCGCGGTGACCGGAAGCAAAGCCGAGCCCGAAAGAGTAGTTTCTCGCTCATCTCGGTAGGGTATGAGAAGGCGGGTCCAAGTGTGGAGTGCTCTCTTTGGCCGGCGCGATTTGTCGATCGCCGTCTCCGCCATAGCCGTTGTGGTTGCGTCACCGCTGAGTGTCGGCGACCTAGAGCAGGGTTTCCACCATGGCTGTCGGCAAGAACAAGCGAATCTCCAAGGGAAAGAAGGGAGGGAAAAAGAAGATCGTCGACCCGTTCAGCAAGAAGGACTGGTATGATATCAAGGCGCCGTCCATGTTCTCTGTACGTAATGTTGGCAAGACCCTCGTTACAAGGACGCAAGGAACGAAGATTGCGTCCGACAGTCTGAAGCATCGCGTGTTCGAGATCAGTCTTGCTGATCTCCAGAATGACGAAGATCAGGCCTTCAGGAAGATGAAGCTCAGGGCCGAGGATGTTCAGAACAGGAATGTCCTGACCAACTTCTGGGGAATGGACCTCACCACCGACAAGTTGAGGTCTCTTGTGAGGAAGTGGCAGAGTCTTATCGAAGCGCATGTCGATGTCAAAACCACGGACAACTACTTGCTCCGCATGTTTTGCATTGGCTTCACCAAGAAGAGATTGAATCAAGTCAAGAGGACTTGTTATGCACAGTCTTCTCAGATTAGGTCAATTCGCAAGAAAATGAGGGAGATCATGACGAGAGAGGCCCAGAGCTGTGACCTGAAGGAGTTGGTGAACAAATTCATTCCAGAATCGATCGGCAAGGACATCGAGAAGGCGTGCACTGGCATCTACCCCCTCCAGAATACTATCATTCGCAAGGTGAAGATTTTGAAGGCACCGAAGTTCGACCTGGGCAAGCTAATGGATGTACATGATGACTACACTGAGGAGACAGGGACGAAGGTGGACAGACCTGTCGTGGGTGATGAAGCAGAGGGGGAAGCTGAGGCGACGGAGCCTGTTGGTGCTTAGATGATGGGAGAAGCGAAGAAGAGAAGAGGGTGATCGAATACAGGCAGCGGAAGAAGAGGATGGGAGAAGCGCTCGGTCTGCTGCTGATTCAGGTGTGATAACGAATTGCAGAACATGCAAGGTCCTGGCTGGCGGCGGCGGTGAAATCGGCGGAATCGAGGTGTGTGCGTGAGTTTTGTTGTTTTAATTAGGGTTTCCCGAATGGGGACGAGCGGACATATCGAGAAAAACGCAATGGGGGTAGGAAGGGTACAGGATGAGAGGAGGGGGGAGGATGGAAAAGGAGAAAGAGAGAGGAGTCGGAGAGTGACAGGAGAGGCATTCGAGAAGAACGTGACAGGTGGCAGGAGGACAGCTGTCTATCGATGTGGCTTGAATAGGGTATCATGGGGGGAGTTTGATTGTTGCTTTCAGGAATCTCGAATGATGAGACCCGACGGCGGGGGGACTGGCGTGGAAGTATCTATCTATAACAGACGCCATTTTTTCGTCCCATCGTCAAAGACCCAGTTGAGCCTACCTCTCTTATTTTAAGCGAGAGAGACCTTATGAATGAACCATTCTTTCTCGATTTACTCTTTGTGATCGATTCTTCCTTATCCACTCTTCTTTTCTCCCTCCTTATCTTCTCTTATTTTCTCTCCTTATCTTGTCTTCTTTTCTCCCTCCTTATCTACTCTTCTTTTCTCCCTCCTTATCTACTCTTCTTTTCTCCCTCATCTACTCTTCTTTTCTCCCTCATCTACTCTTCTTTTCTCCCTCCTTATCTACTCTTCTTTTCTCCCTCCTTATCTACTCTTCTTTTTTCCCTCCTTATCTACTCTTCTTTTCTCCCTCCCTCATCTAATCTTCTTTGATCGTCCTATCCTTTCGTTCTCTCCTTGGATTGTCATCTGTCGCCGTCTGGCCGTCTCTTGTTGAACATCGCCTTTTTGCTTTTTTTTTTAAATTTCTGGCACTCTGTTCCCTTTCAAAGATGATGACAATATCTTGTGCGCAACTGTCTTCATGACTCACCACGTTCCTTCGTAGTCCCCGTCCTTGTCTTCATGTACTTTCTCAAAATTCTTTTCAGTCTATTAGTCATCTCTACCCTTCATCTTCTCGTCTCATGTTTCGTCCTTGTCGTCTGCTTTCTGTTACCTTGGGCTATTGTTCTTGACCTATGTTGCCATGTATCGCGGCCGCTTCTTTCGCTCCTCCCTCCTCCCTCCTCCCTCCTCCCCAATCTCCTCCAATACTCTTTGCATTCACTGCGCCGATTTTCTCAGGATTTTCTCTTACACAGTCTGCCCGCTTTTGCACTGTCACTTGGTCCCACTGTCTCGATTTCGTCATGCCCCACTCACGATCGCTTTACTTCTCCGTATCGCGTCTTCGCACGGTAAATGCTTCGTACGGTAAATGCTACGCACGGTAAATGCTACGCACGGTTCCAATCTTCTGCTTCTACTTTGCAGTTGTCGTCTGCGTCTCTCTGGCGTGGCCCAAATGCTCTTCCTGTGTTATCATCCGATTTCTCACTTCCTCGTTCTTTCCACTTGCTCGTACAGGTTCCCTCTTCCTCTAGTCTCATCTCACCTGCGTACGTCATCGTGTACCTATCTCTATCCTACGAGCCCTAATCTTCTTAGCATTCCCTATTACTTAGTGTTTGCTCTCTTCGGCTTGGTAGTCTGTTCTCTTCCCTTGGCTCCCTTGTTCGATGTTTGTATGCTATCATTGTGATGGGAGCCTTTAATGTGTATCGAAAATTGAGCCCTCGTTCATGAACCTGAACTCCTGCCCTGTTCCAGGTTCATGAACGTGGGTCCGTGATGGGAGCCTTGAATGTGTATTGAAAATTGAACCCTCGTTCATGAACCTGAACTCCTGCCCCCTCAGGTTCATGAACGTGGGTCCGTTTTCATGCATCGCGATGGACACGACCCGTGTATGATCTGAATGGCACACATGGAGGTTGAGGTGTGCTTTGCGTGTTTGTTAATGAATGAAGTGCTCTCAATAAAAAGCCGAAAAACTACTCAGCAGCATACTGCGAAACGACATTTCTGACACTGGGGCTCTTGCTCGCGCATTAGGGCAAAATTTCATCCGGGCTTCTTCCACCGTATCTGGCCGAAGATTGGGTCGGATACATTCGGAGGTGTCCGATTGTAAGCCCTTTGTGAGTTGTACTGGCATGTCGTTTCCGACGGGGTTCATTGACTGCCACATTGTGAAGTTCTGGCATGCCTTGTTTTTATGAATGAATTTGTCAGTGAATATTGGAGTTCAGGATTGAGAAAATCGAAGCTAATCCGAATTCGGTCGTCCAAAGAAAGTGGAATAGTTATGCAATGTGTGCTCCAAATTTGTTAAGACATAACCTTAGTATAGTGCCTGAAAGAAATCGGAAGATGTATAACCGGTTGCTGTTTTATAGGTATTGCAAACGAGTGGCTCAATTGAGTAACAGATTCTTTTGCCTCTTTCTCATCATTCGTCTCATCATTTTCGTGTATCTTTCTTCTCACCCACGCGATAGGTGTCTTGTAGGAATAGCGAATTGAGTGACGGTAATAGGCTAAATGAGAATAAATCTTTGCATTTTTCACATCGTTCGCGTATATTTCTTCTCACGCTCTCGATGTGTGCTCGGTCATATTGTTCGAGGTACACACCACTGCATGTCGCCCTATTTCTCTGTAAGGCCAGTTAATGCGGAGGGCATACTCCATGTGTGCCTGCTTGCCTGCTGCCAGAGACCGGTCTGACGCGTGTAGTCGACCGGTAAACCGCGCGATAGAGAAGCGCATAGACCGGCTGGCTTTTGTGACTCCGCAGTGTGAATATCCTGTCTGAAACGTGAAGGAAGCGCGGACACAAATGGTTAGCCGATGTCACCTGTAGCGAAGACAAAGAGCTCTTGGTTGGTTGATACGGCTAAGTTAAACTATCATCTTTGCGCGAGGAGTTCGCCTTCTTTCTCTCTGTTTTTTGGGCGACGTTCAGTCCAGATACAGTGATGATAACCGGGCGGTCTATTCGTTCTAAGACGGTAGGTTAGGTGCTCGTTTTGCGGCGAAAAGTTTAAATTCGAGCTTGTTCTCCACGCGCAATCCACATACATGAGAGATTTAGGTCATGTAATAGATTTACTATTTTCGCCGTAAAGGATGCTTCCTGTAAGATGGTCCTTCATCGTGTTCCGCCCGCTTCCCTCCCTTTTTACAGTGTTCGCTCTACGCAGTATTTGATGGGTTGTTAGAGTGCTTTCGGCGGGGGGAGATCCGTTCATCTATGGAGGATTTTTTTTGAGAAAATTGGACCTTGTAAGTCAAGTTTTCAGATAAAGGCTATATTAGGTTCGAAATTTCATAAACAACTTTTGGGCTTTTTCTGTTTTTTTGGGCGCTTTCGAGGCCCTGGCTAATCATATTGAGTGATGAGTGAAACCGTTGATGAGTGAAACCGTTGATGAGTGAAACCGTTGTTGAGGTAGAGTAATGGAACCTGACTGTGTATAACGACTCGTACAAGTGCAGTTATGAGGGAAGAATATAGGGGTAAACATCGAGAGCGTTCGATGGTGGGCGCTGCGTCTGCCACAATTATGTGGGTATCACCTCGAAATTAGAAATACAGGGCAATACTGAGTAGGGCGACTTGCCTCCCTTGCGGGCAGGCTGTCCGCCCGCAAAGAGGCAGAGAGAGAGAGAGAGAGAGAGAGAGAGAGAGAGAGAGAGAGAGAGAGAATTAATTGTCTCCGAAAAGCTTGTTGTAAGGCTAAGCTTCACCTTTTCCGTAACAGTAGAAAATAATGAAATGTTTGGTAAAGAGTTATGGGTGGAGAGAGAAGCTAGAAATGTTTTGTTGCTAATTGATGATGAACGGAGTAATGAACGAGTGGTGGGTTCAATGGGGAGATCAAGGAGGGAGATGATGCACTCTTCTATCTCGGAGAAGTGGGACAATGTGGGGACGATGGCGGTGGAGAATGAGAAGTCGACGATAAGGTGGTGGACAGGAATGTCAGGAGATTGTGTTTCAGTTGGAGAGGGTGGGATGGTATGAAGGGCGAGATAGGGGATGGTATTGAGGGAAAAATAGAGAAGTGGAAGGGTGTCCCCGGGATAAGACGACAGGAGATTTACGCGAGTGGGAGAGGAACAGATGGAGCGAAAGTAGGAAATGGTAGGGGAAGCGAGGTTTGAAAAGATAGAAAAATTAGGTCATGCGTTGGTAGATGAACGGTAGGCGAGAAGAGTAACAAGTTGGTGATTAGGGTTGAGAGATAAGCATTACAAAAGGGTTGAGAGGTAAGAATTACAAAACGGTAAGGGATGTACGAAAGCGAGGAGAAGAGGAAAGGGAGTGATCGATAATGGGATCGTAGAGCTAAACAGGTAGGAAGGGGATGTAGGGAGTAAGACGGGAGCGGATGGCAGAGGTGGATGGAAGTGGGATGGGAATGGGAGAGAGAGCGAGAAAGGTATAGGTCGAAAGGGCCTCGAAGGGTGGAAGTGCTGAATGCCGTCGGGGATGAAGATAGTGCAGGTGGTGGTGTAATGTAATGAATGGGGCACCATAAGAACTTCAGCACGTGATCGGGGAACGCGCTGCTGAGTACCTAAGGAGCCGATGCATTGTTCCAGGTGTGCAATACAAAAATACACTGGATGCTCCAGAGATGGAAGAATAGGGCATGCCTGAATGAACGCAGAATTAAGTTCGAACGTTGTTCGAGGGTCTCAACGAAATAGGGAACCAGCTTTAAGGGGTTCAATTGTCTAGCAGCAGGAGTTTTGCTTTTAGGAAAGCTTCGTCTCAGGGGCTGGAGAGAGAGAGAGAGAGAGAGAGAGAGAGAGAGAGAGAGAGAGAGAGAGAGAGAGATTTCAGAATTTTCAGTCTCTGTACCCATGTTGTGAGCAATTCTTCCCATCTCTCGGTGTACCATTGTCGCACGCACCATTGAGCGGGGGCTGCCCCCCCCCCCCCAGTGTGTCATATCGTCCCACTCGCACACAGCCTAAAGGCAAAGAGGCAAAGAAAAGAGGACGGAACAGCCAAATAAAACAGAACAGGGGGCAAGAAAACAGATCGGATTCCCAGATGACAAGTCCCACATGCAAGCACCGCCCCAACACACACAGGCCAAACGACGGGACAAGGCCAACCAGGATGTCAAAACATTCTTTGTCTGCAAAGAAATAAAAAAAGGTCCCAGTTACATATCTATACACAGCAGATGGCCTTTTTCGTCATCAAGAAGTCGGTATTCCTATTCGGCGTCATGGTAAGCAATTCGTACCGGGACATCATAAAAAAACAATCCTAAATGAGGATTCCCACATAAAAGCACGGCTCGCATTGATAGGCCGAATAACGGGAAGCAACCGACTAGGATACCAAAAAGAACCCGGAGGACCGGTATAAATACGAAGTCAACGGCCTTGGGATATGACCATTAAACTGGCCTGCCCAGGTATAATTGAGAAGTAATTTGTTCTGCCCAGGTCTGTATTTGAACAGTTGGTAGGTGTGCCAATTGAGCTAGGCTGGTTGGTATAAATGAGGTCTCTAATCCCTGATGTTCTGAAGGATTGACGTCAGAAATCATGCACAAAAAACCTATGTCCTGATTCTGGAAGCGGAACGAGGTCTTTTCTTTGGAAGATGGTCAGAGTGTGAAAAAGTGTGGCAAAGCCCAATGTTCGTAGCCGCACGTTGCCGTCTGTCTGCCTAGATTCGCTGTCTATGCATCGCCGTTTGCTCCTCGAGCTTCGAGCAATTGAGATTGTCTATGCTCTGGACGTGCTTGCAGCCAGATTCATCCAGCTCTGGCTGTAATTTCAGTCAGAGGCGTTCAGGGAAATTTGGTAGCGGGAGTATAACCTAAGAAAAGCTTAAAAGAAGTGTCTAAAGCGTTGCGAATGATGGATGGCAGTTGATGAAGTACCATACCATTGCCACGGCTACTTGTACTTCTACTGCTGCTGCTGCTGGTACTACTATATCACTGCTACAGTTTTTGCTACTAGTACTGCTACTGCTACTGCTACTAAAAAGCGTCCAAGTATCATATGACCAAGTTCCCAATTTTAAGAGAATTCCCGCTAAGATAACAGATCCAGCGTTGGGTGCTTCTACATGAGCTTCAGGTAACCAAATACGAACTGGTACCATAGGTACTTTCACTGCAAAAGATGCAAAAAAAGTACATAGCAATATTTGACGTCGTTCGCTAAATTCTGTTGTTAATAAGATTTGTAAATCAGTGGTTCCCGTTTGAAACAAAATCAATAAAATAGCTAATGGCCCAGCTCCTGCTCCTGCTCCTGCTCCTGCTGCTACCACTACTACTACGACTACTAATATGGCTACTAGTGCTGCTGCTGCAGCTGCTAGCGCTACTCCTACTCCCTACTCCTACTACTGCTACTATACCTGCTACTACCTGTAGTATTGCTACTGCCACTGTCACCACTGCTACTACTGCTGCTACTGCTTCTGCTGCTACTACTGCCTCTGCTTCTACTGCTACTGTGACCGGTACTGTGTATGGTTGTTATAATGCTCTTCCGTTTTTTGTACTTGAAAAAAGCGAGGGGTAACTTCAGTAGAGTCATAAAAACGAGTTATAATTGCACTATGGGGCAAGGTAGAGTTTTTGCAGTTGCACTTCAGGCACCCTATCCCCTGGCCGGAAAGCTGGGTTGTATACATTGCAGAAACTGCATTTTGAAACTGTATGTTTGCAACCACACCACTGCAACAATGTGGTGAATATCTAGGACTTACCATAAATATAATAAAATAAAGGTACCGATTGCTTCTCCGTAGGTAAATGTTCTCAAAGGCTTAGGAAGGAGTCCACTATACAATATTATGAATCAAAGTACCCACTGGTATATATGCTAATTGTACACAATTTCCCAAAGCTATGTATCCTGGCCGAGAGTGCAATTATAACTCGTTTTTGGTGACTCCTGCGTAGGTTCTCCAAAACCCTAAGCTAGCTATTTCCTTCCGTCAATCTACCTCTACCTATGTGGCTCTTGCCTATATGATGTTTTGAGAGAATGTATTTTTAGCATGTGTGTGAACTTCCATCTGGCATTGTGTCCCCACCATCGATCCATCCATCTCCGGAAGGCTGAGGAGTGTGACCAGTGACCAGTGCTGAGGAGTGTGAGCAGTGACCAGTGCTGAGGAGTGTGACACAGTGGAATGTGGCGTGCATCGTGATCGATGAGGGATGAGATTTTCTCTTCAAACCCTTCTCGGGGAGTTTATCACTGTCTTAAACCACAACACTACGTTGCCCAGCCATTGAAGTGGAGCCTGAAGATGCCCTGTGCGCCCCCAAAAAAACACCTTATATTGGCTGGTACTTCCCCAACCGTTTTGATCTGGTACCCCTACCCCAACCGTTGAGGCTGTAAAAGGGCTGCATAAATGTTTGTCAAGCGGGGAAAGGAAGTGGTGGGTTAACCTATGTACTAATTTTTCCTGTCGTATCAATCTGTCTGATCCTTTGAACTACCATATTCACGCAAATCGAACGCCCAGTCATTTTCACTATATCTAGACTGGAAGTTCTGCCAGTTCTGCCAACTACAGCTGTAATGAGCGGGTGTTGTATTCCGGTGAAGATGGTATTAACCAAGTAGAAGGTCCAAAAGAAGACGTCGGAGTGTTTAGGGCCATTGAATTCTGTGCATCCTTTGCCCATTAGTCATTAGGGAGAGGCCATTACTTGTGCAGGCCCCCTAGCTTCTTTACTCAGCATTTGATGCTTCTCTAGACTCGGTTCTTTTTGCTGTGATGCGTTCAGACTGATTGGAAGTTTTGAATGTGTATGGACCATCATCAGCGCAAGATAGATTTCGATTCTTGTGTAGTGAAGTGAGTCCCAGCATTGTCTGGGCACCATTTTGAACTCCAGATAGATTTTGATTGTTGTGTAGTGGAGCGAGGCCCAGCGTCTCGCGCCCGAAGCCTTTTCTGGTACGTTCATTGTCTTCTGTGTTGTATTGTGTGTGTGTGTACACATCTCTTCCACATGAAAATACAAGTGTGTAGCTAACACAGTACGGGTAGCAAGGACCCTCCCGATTGCCAAACCAGTGTGCTTTATGCTGGAGGTTCTGTCAAACCACCTCTGGGATAGAGGGCTTGCAAAAGGGCATTAGGAACCTGGAAAAAAAAAAAAAAAAAAAAAAAAAAACACCTTATTTTGCCAATGTCTGAAAACTATTCAGTATCGGAGCGGTTTTGAATTTCTGACCAAAATGTTTGAGTTTTTTTAAGTGAAAAAACTTCAAAAAGGTTATTCGTCTACCGAATAATTTCCTTATCATTGTTTTTTATCTTTTTTGTCCCCGATGGCCCACTTGAACTTCAGATATTAAACTGATCAGATAACAGATACTACACTTGATCCTTTTTTTTTTTTTTTTTTTTTT
>BFEA01000123.1:1483186-1493931 GCA_003427395.1 Chara braunii
ACCACACACACATACACATCTACACACACACACACATGTTCAGTAGGTAACAAGTACTTCCCTCCCCAAGCACCCACCTACCCACCTACCCGCCCTTCCCTCCCCAAGCACCCACCTACCCACCTACAGAGGTGGTGACATATGTAGGAGGACACACACAGTCCAAAGGTTTGAGCCCTGGATAATATTTGACTTTGACATATGTTATCCTACAAGCTTATCTGGGTTGGACTTTGTGGTACAGGTTCCGGGGTTCAAACAACCCACAAACGACCCGATCATTACCATACATCCCAGGTTCAAACCCATAGACAACAAACATTGTATTTTATTTTATTTTATTTTATTTTATTTTATTTTATTTTATTTTAGTAAAAAATTTACTGGACAAATCATATACATATTTACACAGAGTGGCCTTCGAGCCCCAAAAGGAACAAATCCCATGGGCCTAACATATTATTTTCAGAGGTGGCATGGGACACAGCACAGTGAGGAACAAACAACGTATCACAGAAGAGCTGCCGACGATACGGCAGCGGTATCACCTCCCAAGTTAACACAGCGCACGGGGCAATACGACGGCGCGATGGCTCATAAAGAATGAAAGCTGCTCTGGAAGTGTGTTTCGCAAACCTCTTGATCATTATTTCAATTTGGAAGTTTGGAACATACTAACATAGTAATAAGAACAGCGTTCCTCGCACGCGCAGGCCATATTTCTTTCTCTCTCTCTCTTTTTTTTTTTTTTTTTTTTTTTTTTTTTTTTTTTTTTTTTTTTTTTTTTTTTAATAAAACAGAAATTTACGGTGCTGGCTCCATATCCATTCTGGGAAGCGTCAGTGCCGCTCTTCTTTCACAGGCAAGTTGCACAGGCCATCTTTGAGGTCACCAAGGACGGTTCTTCCCGTCGGGTTCTGCACAGAAACGACAAGCACAACCAAGCGGTGGACAATGAAAAACTGTTACTTTTTCTGTTTTTTTTTTTTTTTTTTTTTTTTTTTGGTTCTGAATTATGCACAGAAACAACAAGCACAACCAAACTGGGCAAGGAAAAACAAGTTTAAACAACCACTCCTTAAACTGGCAAACTGGCAGCTCAGCCGAAGCAGAGGACTGCAGTTGCCGGTATACGCGATAAGATCCTTTCGATTCAGGCATGGGCCGGTAGAGAAAGCGGCAGGCCACTCTGGAAAAGGCGCAATTGCAGGTTCGGGAGCCTCTTAGAAGGTATAGCTTCGTCAACTTTGGCTCGTATGAACTGGTGGTTTGAAGACTGGAAGTTCAGTTGGTACACCCACATGAAGTTTGGAAATACAGGCCTGAGAGTTCTAATCCCAGATGATTTTTTTTTTTTTTTTTTTTTTTTTAAATCTATGAAAAAAGGAAATACAATACGAAAAACTAAAAACGGGCCACAGGGAAAAACAAACGCTTATAAGTTATAAGAGACCAGGCCTACTGGCAAAAAAAACATAAAAAATGAAGATTCAGAAAAGTGCGAACCAGTCCTTCGGGACATCCGTTAAATTTGGAACAATACAGAGAAAGAAGATTAATTAGCATGGCCCCTACGCAAGTAAGGATGACACGCATAAATCGAGAAATGGTTTAAAAAAAAAGGAAACGTCTGAACCATCCAAGCGAAAGGGTACCCATACCGGGTACTGGACCACGCATGCTGAAGGCCTCTGATACCATCTGGCTGAGAAGGGTAACCCACGGTGGGTATAGAAGGCCCAAAACAGCACCAAAAGGAAGGAAATAAAAAATGCCTGATGAGACTGCCTGATAGTCGCACCCTAGTACCCAATGAGTCGGCCTGCCCGATTGTCTAGAAAGGACAAAAATCCAACCCCATGGCTCACCTCGCCCATGTGCTAATCTCCTGTAGCACATGGAGAAAGAACCATTCAGGAGGGCCTTCTCCGACGTCCCTGGATCCAAAGTCTTTTTTTTTATTATTATTATTGTCCCTGAAAAAAGGCTAATTGAGACTAATTCTTTTAATCCTAACCAATTCAATTGCCTGTCAGATTTGGACAGGATGGCCTTTCTGCTAGTTTCTGGCCCTTTTTTTTTCATTAGATTCATTAAGAATTTAATATCATTATAGTATTACAGGGAACCCCGTAGCAGCCACCCTAAATTTTGTTACAAACCCTCTGCATGCGTTTTTTCTTTTTCTTCTTTTTTTTTAACACAAGACTGTCCTTTATTAATAAAAATTAAAAAGAAAAAGTGTCACCCCAAGATAACATGTCAAAGGATTATGCCCCAAACAGATGGTGGCGCCCATCACGCCTAGTACTGCACTGTTACCTTGTAGGCTCTCACTCATTCTGCAACACAACATGTGAGCGCACAGCAGCAGCTACAGACAAAGCGGTTCTGGCTGTGGAGAAGCAGAGAGTGGAGGAGCGCACTTCCAGGCAACTTTTTTTGTTTTTTACTTCCAGGCAACTTGATTGAGTGGAGTGGAGGAGAACACTTCAACAAGTGCATTTAGGCATGACAGAGAAAAACTGGAGGATGGAGGACAGAAGAACTGGAGGATGGAAATAGCAGTCAGGGTGAGCGAGAGAATCGCCACGGATTAGAGGCAGGCTACCGTCGTCACCCCAATAGAACGCCTGGTCATTATTATTGCCATATCTGGTCTGAAAGTTCTTAGGTTACCTGATCGGACGTCCGGGACCCCCCTGACCGTCCGGGGTTGTCCTATCGGACAACTGGTCGGACGTCCTCCCCGGGCAGTCTGTCCGAGCACAACAAAAAAAAAAAAAAAAAAAAAAAAAAAAAGAGTCCTCGGAAAAATCTGAAAAAAAACTTAAAAAAGTATGTTATACAGAAAAATAAACTGAACAACTTTTGCCTTGGAATCATACCGAAATTCGCTGCCAATTTTAAAATAAAAAATAAAATAAAATAAAAAGTTAAAAAGTAATAAAAACCTTTTTTTTTATACTTTTTTCGTGCTTTTAATTGCTAAAAATGGAGTTGTCCGAGCCCGGACGTCCGGGACCCCCCTGACTGTCCGCCCAGGACGTCCTGCCATCGGACAACTGGTAGCCTAGGAAAGTTCGCACCAAATAGAGCTATAATTACCGGGTGAAGATACGGCAATAATGACCGGGCGTTCTATGCGGGTGAAGACGGTAGTTGGAACAAAAACCCTTGTTACCTGCCTGATGGCTGAGTAGTATACAGTGTTTTGAATTTTTTGACCGTTAATAAATGGACCAAGAAGGTTTCGAGCATTGTACTGTTTTGAGTGTGTGTTTAAAAAAAAAAAAAAAAAAAAAAAAAAAAAGTTAAAAAACAAAGCAGCAACATTTCATTAGTGGTCTTAACGTTTGAGGCCGGGGAGTTAATAAATGCACCAAGAATTCAAGTCCTGTTAAACTGATAACGCAACCTTCTAGCAACTCCTGCATGTTGGGCGCTGCAAGAAGGAACCACCACTGCAATCGCTGGAAGACAACCGCAGAGCTCAGAGAATCTCTCAAGGGCTGCCACAATCTGGATGTTAACCTGCAGGCAATCAATGTTACAATCCACGCCACCGGACTGGGTGGCACTACTACAAACTCCGTCCGCCTGGACACCCGGGGAGTGGGCCACGTGGGCACTTCTGCAGAGAATACTCCCACAGTGGCATTGTCATACGTGAAGTCAACAGGACCGGCCGGGGACTGGGGGCTGTGGACCATTCACGACATCGAACAGCCAGGAAACACTGTCAGCTATTTTTTTTTGGCGACGCATTAAAAAGTTGAATAGAACTTTTATTGCACCAAATGTCAGCAGGGTTTCCAAAACAGTATGAGCCCGAGCCCGAGTCACAGCCAAACCGACCCTCCTCAGGAAAATTAGAGTGATCGAGGATGATGACTACAGAATATACCAGCCAGGAATGCCCCTGCAAGAGACCTGGAGTTTGAGCGGCCGAGCGGGCATGGAAAACAAGATCCACGCCAACGGCGATGCAGAAACGAACCAACATTCTAGACTACTCGACCAGCCTCGGCTATAAACTCAGACGAAGACAAGTAACCACAGAACTCATCCTGTCCCAGCGGTGGGAGAAACACATCGCGGGATGCCTAGGCAACACCGAGAAAATCGATTGGCAGGTCCCGCTCGCCATCAGAAACACCCGCATAAGAAGAGCATGCAATGGCTTATAAGTTATAACTACTATCAGGCCTTGCCGGACAACACACGGCTCAGCAAGAGAAGGTCGGAAATGGCCAGAAGGAACGTCGACGATAGTTGTGCGATCTGCGATGCCGGAACACTCGAGGATATGCCACACTGTCTGATACAGTGCCCAAACGCAGAAAGGCTTTGGAGAAGGACGCAGGGGTTCTGGTCTGCGACTGTCGCCACACCACTGCCAGATAACCTGCAGACACTTCTAATGGGCCCGGCACAGCCACGTTTTCGAGAAGCCTGGCATTTAACCCTCTTCCGAAGACTTCGCCCCTTTACATTGTGGATGATATGGAAGACACGATGCAAACAAACAATAGCCGGCCAAAAAAAACACACCAACCAGGGAGGCCTGGGAGCACTTACTGCAACTACGGACGGGACGGAGTACCAGGCGGACTGGCACCAGGCAACCAAGAACGTCAAAGAAGGCCCCACAAAAAAAGCAAATAATCATAGACAAATTCATCAAAGACCGGCTCGGAACTCGGAACTGGTAAACTCGACTCGGCACAATAGAAGGCGCTCCTCCGAGACTGGTATGGAAGCTGCAGGAAGAACAACAAGGGAGCGACCGTATTACGGAGCTCGCCTTGTTAGAAACAGCGCGATCACGGAACCGTGTGGCAGATATAAACTCAGCATAGAGGGCACAGAAGAGCCAGTGTTTAAGAAAAGAGGGAGTCAGTTTACAAGTAGCTGCCTCTTGACCTGGTTGTGGGTACAAAGTCCAGTTCCGGTGGTTCGCTCCACCCCTGGGGACCCGGAGTGCTTGTTTTTCCGGTATCGTAGGCTGTTCCACCTCGCTCCAGAACCTTTATGTGCAAGGACTCAGGAGGTGTAATGTCCAGGACACAGGGGTTGGCAGGGTTTAGGGTTTAAGGGGGAACTACGAAAGTAAGGGATAGTTTGTTAACCAGCATTTCACTCCAGACTGCTCGTTTTGTTCAACCTGCTCAGGCTTTCCCTTCTTTTGTCGGTACAAATTGATTCCTTCTTAGTCCCAGTTATTGTTTTTTAGAATTATGCTCAAGGGGACGCTGGGCCCGGTTTCCCGCCAAGCCAAAGGTGGGTAATGGCCCCAGTACACGGGGTTGAGAATCTTGAGATGTGGAGGGATTCCCGGCCTCCTTTTGCAAAAACAAAACCCAAAAAAAAAAGCTGCTTTGTGTAAAAAAAAAAAAGAGAGGGAAAAAAAATAAAAAATAAAAAGAAAGAAAGAAAAAATATCGCAACCTTCTTCATCGACATAGAATGCCGGTCATAATGGCTGTATGAAGACCGGAAGTTGCCTTAAATACAGCTAGAATGAGTCTGAATGATCGAACGTTGTATTTGGGGGAAGACGGTAGGTCCTGCCTACCCATTCGAAAAGAGGGGACGTAGGAAGACAAAACAAACAAAAAAAAAACAAACAAACAAAAAAAAAAAAAGCAGGGTTGACTCGTTGGGTGGGTGCACTTTGTACAACAGAGCACTCACGGGACATAATTTCCCTTCGGCCTTGGCCTTGTCTTGAACTTTTTTTCCCTTTTTCTTTTTTTTTTTTTTTACAAGAAGGCTCTGTGCTCATCATTTGATTAACCACACAAAATAGAGGCCGGGAAATCTTGAAAAGATATGAATGCGCTAAGAAGAGTTGAAGTCCTGTTTATAGGACAACACTACCTTCTTCTTCACCCGAATAGAAAAATGGCGGTCATAATCGCTGTATCTAGACCGAAAGTTGCCTTAAGTACAGCGAAAATGACTGTACATTGTACTCGGGCGAAGACACCAGGGGCTCCCTACCCCTTCAAAAACAGGGGGAAACAGAGAAAAGAAAAGGAAAAAAAAAAAAAAAAAGGGAAAAAAAAAGCTAGGATGACAAACAGAGAAAGTCGGGAGACCTGCATGACTGAATTCATGACAGCATTGAAATTCGTTTTTTTTTAAGGGTTGACTCATGTGCGCAGATTTGACCCCTCGGCATACCTGCACAAGGTGGCCCCTGCCGCAAGCACGTGCCCGCCCTAAGTGAAGGGCGGGCCCCTGAATCTCAATGTGCCCTGAATTTGTCAATTTTGCAAAAAGTCTTGGTGGGGGCCAGAAAGTTGCCGCGCGCCAGTTGGCTACATCCGCCTTGCTCGTGAGAATAAGAAATAAATTTGTGCGCCTTCTACCGTCTTCCCCCGAACATAACGCACGATACAAGGTATGTTTCCGGCCCGATACATGCAAAATGGGGGTGCGTTGTGTTCGGGGGATAACGGTAGGCTCTTTCAGCAGCGAGGGGAAACGGAGGTTACACCGCACGATTGTGCCTGGGTGGTTGGGTTGGGCGTGCTCAACCAATTCGGTCCCCGGCCGCTGTCTGAATGGGACTGGGCACAGACACTTTGGCCCAATCGGAAGCTACTGGAAACGCGTGCGCCGGAGGCCAGACGGGAAGTGAGCCTGCCTGCTTTCCATTTAGGAAAGGGGAAGGCAGCGGGGAGGGCATTCGGGCACTTGCCAGTGCAAGCGGCAGCGCTGCTGGAGTGTGAGCTCGTGCCTGCCTGCTACCGTCTTCCCCCGAACATAACGCACCCTGAAAATGAACGTATACAAGGTATGTTTCCGGCCCGGTACAGTCAAAATGAGGTTGCGTTGTGTTGGGGGGAAGACGGTAGCGCTGGGTGTGTGAGAAGGCGATTGCAGCCGCATGGGAGACATAGCCAAGCCATGCCCCCATAGCCGGGCTTGGCTTGGACGAAGGTCAGCAGAGGTGGTGGTGGTCTTCGGGGAGAGTGGAGACGTGGGCGAAGAAGACAAGGGTGAGCAATAGAACGAGAGATGACGGGGATGATGTGAGACTACGTACCTGGTCTTGGCGGAGGTCTGCATGTTCGACATCTGCAAGTACTTCGTTCACTGCTGCTGACATCAGCCGGTTGCTTCGTCATCAGGATAGGCTAGTTTAGTAGCTGTGTGATCGTAGTCTGGGCGCTGCGCGCCAAGTAAGGAAGCAGGGCTTCAAAGACATTGTTGGCGGTGGCGAGAGTATGCTTTCTTTCATTGACAATTGAGATCGCTGCTTTGTTATTAGGATTGTTACTCCGTCCGTGTGATATCAGCGCATTTCTGCTTTTTGGACCGCTTTCGACTATACTCTGGCTATCTTTGTGATTTTGCAAACTGGAACTCTGTCATTTCGTTATTGCTCAATTTTCATTGCACATACAGTGGGTACTTTTTTCTTTCAACGAAAAAAAAAAAAGAAAAAAGAAAAAAAAGTAAAATTTTAAAAATATGATGTGGGTCAATTTTGCACAACCGACTCGAAGACAGGGCACTCACTTGAGATAATTGCCCTTGGCCTTGTCTTGAACAGATACTTGTGTTTGATCACACCAATCGCCAAGTACTCCACACTTGATCTCTCAGGCTTATCCTGCGCTTCGCCCTGACTGCCCACCTCCTCTGACAGATGGATTTCAGATTCTGCCTTGGTGCTGCTGCTGCTCCGCAGTGTCGATACCTTCTTCTTCAAAATGACCAGCGGCTTTTTCAAAGCCACTCGCTTTCCCTCCAGCTGATGGTAGCCAATTGTTAAGCGTGCAGAGCCCTGCCATAATTTGCCGGATTAAGTACAAGGGTTACCTACCAGATAGTCAGGAGATTTTTTTTTTTTTTTTTTTTTTAATGCTAATCTTGTCTGTGCAATCAGACACGTCTTCTTCTTACTCAGCATGCATGAAAACAGATGGCAATCACACTGGCGACGAGCGGCCACACAAAGCTCAGAGATATCGTGGCCAAGAACACAGTTCAGATTCAACTCGCTTCAAATGGCTATGGCGCCTGAGCGCCCTCACAACACCCTTCCACGCTGTCTCCTCGGCACTGTTCACACGCACGCTACTCTGGATCCCCCTCGATATCCCACACACGCACACATCTCACTGCACACTCATATACAACACACTGTAGCCTATCTCTAACCTCTGGCAGCTATGGCTGCGTTCTACTTCTTACACTAACTAGCGGCTATGGCCGCTTCGTCTCCCTCTCAGCCCACTTCTTCCTCGGGCACTCGCCGACGACCTTGCACAAGTCGCTCAGGCAGTGCTTCCGCACAGCTCACAGTCTGAATGAATGAATAACTGGACGCTGCCTCTTCCTTTATTCTTCTGTTGGTCGCTGGTGCAGTCCTTTCCACCGGGCCTAGTGTGCACACAGTCCCACATGGTACTTGCTCACTGGACACAGTGCGACTGGGACTGGGTACCGCTGCCTGAACGTGGTACGTCTACCCACTTGCCCACTTGCCTACGGACTGCTTCCAAGTCTCTCCAAGGGGCACTCCTAGAAGACTCTAGACCTTCCTACTTGCCCTTTCGGTACTGTAGCAGCTACGACTAGGTTTACCCTTCACTGCCTTCAGACCTACAGCAGCTACGACCAGACATAAGCTACGACTCCTACCCTACAGGTAAGCAGCTCGAACCTACTCAAGTCTCGTACGTACAACAGCCTTAAACAGACAACTTCAGCGGCAGGTCACGGGTTCAAACCTTGGTGGGGCAAACTGTACTGTGTGCACGGGTTCGGGGCAGGTCTAGGGATCGAGCCGAGGGGATCTGCATCTGCTACTGCAAAGGTGAAAACCGTTTCATCTGTATCGTTCTGATTCTAACGGGTGTCTCAAAGGACAGTCAGGAGAGAATGTTCACTTTGTCCTTTTCACCTTTTTCACCCTGAGAGAAAACATGAGAACAATGGCTGAGGAGTGCCAGATCATCTGGCCATTGCATACATTTTTCAGTATTATTTACTTCTATTATTTGATCAATTTATCTAATATTGGATTATTAATATTAATTAAAAATTATTCATATTGGACCCCTTCTCCTCCCAATTCACTTCATCAGCGCATGATTTGCAGGGTCATTGTGCATGGACCCCTCCCTGCTGAATGTGAACTCAGATCTGTGTCCTACTGTCACTTTGCAGGACGATCAGGTCAGTCCGTGTCTGATTTCAGTCTTCTGCTGCATTACATTCCATCCCCCCCCCGCTGAAAATTCGCCGTTTTTGCCGACTGTTTCGGTGAAAAATTCAGCGAAAATTTCAAAAAGAAAACTATATGGGGCCACAGTGCAAACATCAAAAAAAAGAAAAGAAAAAAAGAGACGCTAAAGAAAACGAACAAAAAAAACACAAAAACACTATAAAACCCTAACACAAAACACTATAAAACCCTAGCACAAAAACAATATAAAACCCTAACACAAAACCCCTATAAAACCCTAACACAAAAACACTTTCCGAGTTAAAATGTAGCGTTCAACGAATCGAATGTAAATGCCAACTTTTTCATGATTGATCCCTCAGAATGCAGACTCAAAGGAATATCGGACTGCCAATCCCCCTTGATAAGGAGCAATCAATGCTGTTGAGGGGTCCTTCGGGGTTAACAGAAGGAAGCAGGGGTGCGTCATTTCATGTATATGGGGGTCCTAAGGCTTGCCGGTAGAACCAGTGATGTTCAAGGTGTCAGGCGATGTTCAGGCCCTGCAGCGGTCCGGTGATGTTCAGGCCGAAGGACTCTTGAGCATCACCGCTTTATGTATATATAGGGGTCCTATGGACTGTCGGTAGAACCGGTGATGTTTAGGGAAATAAGGCCAAAGGGCTCTTAAACATCACCGGTTTATGTCAAACAGAGCTGCCGACGGTAAACCGTAGGCAGAGAGGGAGAAGAGGACAACAAACGAGGGGCTGTGAAAAACTGTTTTGTCGGAGTTTCACCGACTCATCAGGAGGCTGAATTATATATAGGGGTCCTATGGCTTTTGCCGGTAGAACCGGTGATTTTCAGGGGGCCTAATTTTAAGGCCAAAGGACCCCTGAACATCACTGGATATGGAGTCAGGCACATAAGGTATCTGTTTTGAACTCAAAAACAAAACGCCGACAAAACTTGATGCATAATAATGCATCACTTTTCTGAGTTTTCTCTTATTATAATTATTTTGAAAAAAAATGCATAGCATCATTATGGTCCTGGCACTTCTGTGTGGCGATCCATCCGAGCAGACAGATCTGAGCACCTCCCTCCCGATGAGGTGGTTGCTCGACGAAAGTGCGATGGACGTAACGCTATGTGTTAAGATTTGTCTGTTTTCCGTTCTTTGGCCATGACACACAAACAAACACAGATTAAAGGTTCACAGTTCACTTACCGGCGATGTTGCGCACATCAATCCAATCTCCAGATTACGGAGTTGGTTTTGCATTGGGCTCTGGACTTCGATGGACCCTTGAAGTTCCACCATTCCCCATTTGGGACATTCGCCACACTCGCAACGCACTGGGATGATCATGCGTATCCGGTCCTGTGCTGCGCTTTTCAGCTTCAAGGCCGCCCTCCTTCAATGCCTTGAAGAAGAAAGCAGTCTACTTGAATCCCTCTCTCTCTCTCTCTCTCTCTCTCTCTCTCTCTCTCTCTCTCTCTCTCTCTCTCTCTGTGTGTGTGTGTGTGTGTGTGTGTGTGTGTGTGTGTGTGT
>BFEA01000123.1:1494087-1504439 GCA_003427395.1 Chara braunii
TCCATCACACTTTCTGACAGCTGTGAAATGCAGAAACACAAATCTTTTTTTTTTTCTTTTTTCTTTTCTTTTTAAACAGGTCCTTATGGCCGTGGCTCCATTTCCATTCGGGGGAAGAAACACAGATCTTCACCTCAAATTATTAAAAGATATAAGCATCCGGCCGTGCCTGCCTAGTGCCTGAATGGTTCTGAAATTCAGAAAGAGACCAATCAAGAAAACACAAACAAACAAACAAAAAGATCGAAATTCAGAAGAGAACATGAGGAAAAAAAAGCCAAAGAGAAGTGGCATACGCTCATTGTTTCCGCACACCTTGACTTGAGCAACGAAGCTCGAGAGTTGGACTGTGGGCAAGGTGTGAGGAGAGACTACTGTGCAAGACAGGACTGAGTGGAACTTACACTCTGGGTGAGGTGTGAGAAGAGGCAATTGTGAAAATACGAGACCCTGGTGTGCATCCTACTGTGCTTTTGTGGTTGGCTTCCTGTGACACATACGCCCTTGCCTAACAAGTGTTCCCTCTGCGCTCAAGTTTCCTCTCTGCCACCTATAAGTAGCAGGTTCTGCCACCTATAGTAGGCTCAAGTTTCCCCTCTGCCACTTATAGGTAGCAGGCTTTGCCACCTATAGGCTCAAGTTTTCCCTCTGCTAGCTGTAGGAGGTTGCAGGCTCTGCCACCTATAGGCTCAAGCTTTCCCTCTGCCACCTATGCGTAGCAGGCTTTGGCACCCATAGGCTCAAGTTTCCCCTCTGCTACCTATAGGAGGTTGCAGGGTCTGCCACCTATAGGCTCAATTCTCACCTCTGCCACCTATAGGTACCAGGGTCTATTACCCATAGGTAGCAGGCTTTGCCACCTATAGTAGGCTCAAGTTTCCCCTCTGCCACCTATAGGTAGCAGGCTTTGCCACCTATAGTAGGCTCAAGTTTCCCGTCTGCCACCTATAGGTAGCAGGCTTTGCCACCTATCCCCTCTGCTACCTATAGGAGGTTGCAGGCTCTGCCACCTATAGGCTCAAGCTTCCCCTCTGCCGCCTATGGGTAACAGGCTTTGCCACCTATCCCCTCAGCTACGATAGGAGGTTGCAGGCTCTGCCACCTATAGGCTCAAGCGTCCCCTCTGCCGCCTATAGGTAGCAGGCTCTGCCATCTACAGGCTCAAGCTTCCCCTCTGCCACCTACAGGTAGCAGGCTCTGCCCTATAGGCTCAAGTTTCCCCTCTGCTACCTATCGGAGGTTGCAGCCTCTGCCACTTTCAGGTAGCAGTACACCAGTCGTTAATTTCCCCCCACTGAGCGTAACGGTGATGTTAAACGAGGTCCCCCTCGCTTGTCCTTTCTCCCTTTCTGCCTGCGGTTCACCGGGCATTTCTCAATGACGATTTATATATATATCGTCACAAACAGAACTGCCCGGTAAACCGTAGGCAGAGAGAGAGAAAAGGACAACAAACGAGGGCCTGTGACAAACTGTTTCGTCGGAGTTTCACCGACTCATCAGGAGGCTGAACCCTCAACAGTCTGCAGAATCCCCTCACTGATTACACTGTAAATGATAATCTACCTTAACCAAAATCAAAGTAGACTATCACTCACCCACACCAGATGGAAAACTCTACAGACTGTCGGTTCACACCCCATCACAATATATATAGGTATACATCTATCGTATATGTATTGTCACACATATATATCAACTACCGTCTTCCCCCCATCATAACGCCCCATAAAAATGAATGTATACAAGCCATCTTTACGGTATGGTACAGCCATAATCAGGGCGCGTTGCGTTCGGGGGAAGAGGGTAAACATACATACCATGCATGCCCCTGAAAACGCTCACGATTGGTTAGGGTGAGATGATTGACAAGATCAAGCATGAAGCCAGGAAGGCAAACCGGCCCACTGGAAATGAACGTATACAAGCTATCTTTCCGGTGCGGTACAGCCATAATCAGGGTGCGTTGTGTTCCGGTGGAAGACAATAAACATACATACCACGCATGCCCCTGAAACCGCTCACGCATTGGTTGGCGTGAGACGATTGACAGCGTCAAGCAGGACGGCAGGAAGGCAGGAAGGCAAGCCGGCCAATCACAGGCAAGGGAGAGAGAAGTTGAAGGTTCACTTTAACTTCACTAGCTCAAGAGGAGACCACGTATATCTTCTCATCATCTTATCATCATTGGTGCCAAACTGGCCACTCTAAGGGCATACTCACACTAGGACTTTTTTGTCATTTCTGGACGAGATTACGGTCAGATACATTCAGGTCTGGTCGTAAATGCGGTCAGATACATTTGAGATAGAGCTAGTGTGAGTATGCCCCAAAACTAGGTCCACGTGTCGAGGTTGGGTTTGACAGTGATGAGAGGGATGGTTTGATATGATAGCCAGGTAGGTGCTTTTTTGCTCTGGCAAGGTTTGCCAGAGCCACTGGTGTGTTCGGTACGGCACTTGCCGAGCAGCTAGTGAGACCCTGATGCAGGATATGAGCCCAGGGAGAGTATGGGCCTTTGGTACTTCGTTAACCATTTTTGTGTGTATTTGCGTGGATATATATTGTCACATGAATATCAGAGCGCAAAAGAGAAAAAAACAAAAGGAAACAAAAAAGATATCAATTCATTTTTAATCTTCTTCCTTACAACTCCCCCTGTTGAGAACCTCTTGCGTACAAGGCCGCCCACGTGGATGTAGGTTGAGCGACGGCTGCCCCCACCCCCGTGTGTCATATCGACCCACTTGCACACAGCCAAAAGGCAAAGAGGCAAAGAAGAGAGGAAGGGAACAGCCAAATAAAACAGAACAGGGGGCAACAAAACAGATCCCAGATGACAAGTCCCACATGCAAGCACCGCCCCTGCCCACAGGCCAAACGACGGGACAAGACCAACCAGGATGTCAAAACATTCTTGTCTGCAAAGAAATCAAAAGAAGTACCAAAAAGAACCCATCCCGTATGACGATTCCCACATACAAGCACCGCCCCGCGCTCAAAAGGCCGAACAACGGGAAACAACCAACCAGGATGCCAAGACAATAAAAAAAACCGGATGACTGGTCCCACATGAAGCACCGCGACCGAATAATGGGACAAAACCAACCGGGATGCAACTGGGATGCAGACAAGATTACGAAAACAAATTCTACCATATCCATAGTTTAAAAAACGGAACCATACAGTAGGTCCGCAAAACGGAATACCCCCTAAAATGGGGAAGAGCAACACAAGAAAATGGGGAAGAGCAACACAAGAAAATGTGGGATGGCAGGACGATGATTCAGGCTATTTTCAACATAAATGAATTCTTGGGTGCACTGACAAGAAAATCAGGAAAATATTTTCTACCATAACCAAAGAAGAGCCTGCTAGTACAGGCCCGACGCTATATTGTCACATGAATATCAGAGCACAAAAGCGAAAAAAAAAAGAGAAAACAAGAAAAAATGAATTCGTTTTTTTGTATTCTTCCTTACAACTCCCCCTGTTCAGAACCTCTTGCGTACAAGGCCGCCAACCTTCATATGGGTTATCTGTGTCATTCGGAAGTAGGGGTGCCGGTCGTGGGGTACCGGGTGTACTATAAGTAGCTGAGGGGAGATGGGGGTAGGCGCCCAGCGTAAGGGGGTGTGTCAGATGTACTATAGTTAGAGTCTGTTAGACAGGTTTACCGTTCCGGAATGTACAGGGAAGTAAGCAGAGTCTAGGCAGATGACGTGGCCCGTGGAAGTTAGGTACATGTAGTAGCCGTTGGGCTTGTGTCAAGGGAGGCTACCGGGTGTCTAAAACCCGGTAACACGGCTGGGCCTGTATAAGACCTGGCATGTATCGCGCACAATATGGCAATATGCAGGGCAGATGACAGGAAAAACGGGGCACGGCCATATGTGCCTACATCGCAGGATGGAGATGGAGGACTGTCTATGCTTACCAGTACACGTGGAGGGAACGGGGTGAATAGCACGCAGAAGGTGCACACGTGAGGAAGCAAAGACGGGACTGGCTAGTGGGCATATACTGTTCTGTGACACCCTGCCACAGCGGAAGGTCCCAGTCAGTTACGCACGCGTCAGCTGGATGCGTGAGAAGCATATCTTACTGAGGGCAAGGCCTGAACGGCCATCTTTCTCGGGTGGATGGTGAGGTGGATGCGGGAGTGCGGTTTGCCCCTTGAGAAGTCCTGGAGCGCAGCCAGGTGAAAGGCGTTGGGGAATGTGCGCATTTGCGAGCTTTTTTTTTTTTTTTTTTTTTTTTTTTTGATGGTCCGATGGACCACGGATCAGATATTAAACTGATCAGATAACAAGATACTACACTTGAGCTTAGCCAAAAGGTCGAGAAAGGTATTGCGAGCTTGTTATGTCTGTGCAGGCGCTGTGAAGATCTTTTCACAGCGCCTGCACAGACATAACAAGCTCGCAATACCTTTCTCGGCCTTTTGGCTAAGATCAAGTGTAGCTCTTTTTGAAGCATAGACGCTGAGCGATTGGCCTCGCTTTTTCAAAATTTTCAAAATTTGAAATTCAACTTTTTTTTTTTTTAGGCGACAGTCTTACCTATCTGACTTTTGGTTAAATTTGAAATATTTTTCTCGCGGTACGAAATTGAACACGGATTTTTTGTTGTTGTCACTTTTGACCCTTCCAGATCCTCGGATTCCTTGATTGAACGCGGTATGCATTAATGCTAAGTTATGGACACCAAATTTGAAAAAAACATACAAAAAAGAGGCAAAAAAATCTTTGTTCGATTTTGTCAGGCTAGCAATTAAATTTAAGGAAAAGCTAGGCTATCAGCCGGGCCGCCCGCGTCACCCTGTTTTCCCGGGCGGTCCGGCCGTGCAAGGACCAGGGAAGGTCCAAGCCAAAGAAAAAACAAAAAACAAAAAAATCCAAAAACTCCGGAAAAAAAAACTATGTTATGCAGAAAAATAAACTGAACAACTTTTGCCTCAGGGTCACATCGAAATTCTTTACCAAATCAAAAAAATAAAAAAATAAAAAAATAAATAATGTTTTTTTTTTTCTTTTTGTGCCCGGCCGAGCAAGTGGTCCCGGGCAACTCTGGTAGCCTAGACGAAAAGCCAAATATCTTAAATTTAACGAAAAGCCCGTTAGATATCATCGCTGTTTGACTCCAAACCTTCACACTGAGACATAGTGTAGTGTGGCCATTTGGGCGCCAACCATCCCTGTGATCACTGTGAGTCCGAAGCTCTCTCTCTCTCAGACATAGTGGATTGTGCCCATTTTTTGGCGCCAACCAACCCAGTTTGGCGGGAAGGCTTCCCACACAGTCTCATGTTGTTTCTACACTCAGACATCGTGAATTGTACCCATTTTTTGGCGCCAACCAACCCAGTTTGGCGGGAAGGCTTCCTACACAGTCTCATGTTGTTTCTCCCCGCGTTCTCTTGTCCCCTCCTTCTCACTCGGTACAGGACCACGGGTCAGTAGGCGCCTTGCACCCCGTACAACCGCTAAAACGTTTTAGAATTAAATAAGTATAAAAAACTGAAAGAAAATGAAAAACTGAGATGGAAGAAATTTTGCAAAAAGTAAGAGAGAGAAAAAGAAAACCTCATGCTCCACTGCCTTTTTTCCTGGTCGAAACGCGGAGGGGAATGTGCCCATTACCAACACTTTTTTTTTTTTTTTTTTTTTTTTTTTTTTTTTTTAAACCCCCCCCCGCCAGTGATAGTGGACTTGTACATGTGGTTTTCCAATGAATTACTCGTGCAGCGTGTACGGAAGGCAGCATTGGCCACTGCTCTCTCTCTCTCTCTCTCTCTCTCTCTCTCTCTCTCACACACACACACACACAAACACACACACAAACACACACACACAAACACACACACACAAACACACACACACAAACACACACACACACACACACACACAAAGGTTGGTGTGAGTACAGTCGACCAGTTTTCTCTCTCAGGGGTTGTATATATGTACATATTTTCACTGCCTACTTACATCTCATACATGTGTGTGTGTGTGTGTGTGTGTGATGTCTGTGTATGCGCTCACATCTGTGCGGCTCGGCGTTTGGTTTACCCTGTCATCGTCCGCATCATCCATGGCCACAACGAAGGCCGCGCCCTAAAACCCTGAGCCCTGTGGCTGAATGGTAAGCCCATGAAGCGTTAATAAACAGACCTAAGTTCGAATCCTATTGACTCAGATTAATACTAAAATGAGTCTGAATTACCTAGGTTCGGCCAGCTGGATGATGATACCTCCAGGCTGCCGCTCTTTGAAGAACGAAAAAAAAAAGAAGAAAAACCCTGACACCCGCCTTTTACAGACTCTCACGCTGCTTCCCCCAGTCCTTGCCTGTTTTCCTCCTCCTCCTCCCCCTCCTTAGCAGGGAGTCTCAACGTTCTTCTTGTAAGCGCGGGGATGCGGTTGATTGGGAAGTCCCCCGCGTTTGCGTGGTTGAGCGGGAAGGAAGTCGGCACTTCCCGCTCAACCACACAACCGCGGCGGCCTTGCCCCAGTCAAGAAAATCGAAAATTTCAAAAAATTCACAGGAAGAAAGGGTAAAAAACGAAACCCAAAAAGAAAAAGGGCAAACTAGGCACACTACCTTTCCTCCCTCTCTCTCTCTCTCTCTCTCTCTCTCTCTCTCTCTCTCTCTCTCTCTCTCTCTCTCTGTGTGCGTGTTTGTTCGCATCGATCTGGTTCTGGTTGCACTCGTTCTCGTTCAGAATTCTTTCCGTTCAAACCCCAAAAAAAAAAAAAAAAAAAAAAAGGGATTCAAAGTTGACTTTAACCTTTTCACAACTGGATTTATTAAATTTATTTTCAATACTCCAGTTCATTCGTAACTGCATAATACGGCAAATGACTGGGCTATGCCCGGTGAGGCAAAGCAAAAAAATCATAATCATCGGTTACGCAGCGATGCGCAGAAAGACCCCAAACAAATGGAAAAAAAAATTCAACTGTAACGACTCCAAAGAAATGACCCCCAAAAAAAAAAAAAAAAACGACTCATCAAGCCATCACGTAAGGCTGTGGCTGTGCATTAGAATGCGATCTGTCTGCCGCGATCTCGACGAGACAAGCAAGGCAAGAAACCGCAAGCTTGTCTCCCGCCCTTTTTTTCTCCTCCACGCCTTCCCTGGAGGACATCTCCGCTGCTCGAGCCACTGACCAAGCTTATGTGAGCGTTTCAGAGAGAGAGAGAGAGAGAGAGAGAGTTTCTCTCCTCCACTTCCTTCATGGAGGACATCTCCGCTGCTGGAGCCACTGGCCAAGCTTATGTGAGAGTTTCCAGAAAAGAGAGAGAGAGAGAGGGAGGGAGGGAGGGAGGGAGGGAAAAGAAGGGAACAGGAGAAGCAGAATTTACAGTGACAAAAGGATGTTCAGATGCCATCGATGCTGGCATTGGGCCTCGCTACACCACTCTCCACATGTGAAAGGGAAAGGGACAAAAACATGGCAAGTGTGTGTACCTTTCCACCTTCTAGGTGAAGATGCAATCGGCATTTTGCACAGAAAATCGAATCGGTGAGGAATTGAGCGGGAATCATAGACAAGAGGAATATGATTTCGTTCATTGCAAACAGGCAACCTCCACGATCAATCTCAGGGTCTACTCACACTACAGGCAGGACTTTTTTGGACTTCCTCTCCTTCCTTATGAACGTAATTGAAGTCAGATCCATTCAGATTAGGCCGTAAATGCGGTCAGATACCTTTAAGATAGAGCTATTGTGAGTACGCTCTCGCAAAAATCAAAGAGGAGACAAAAGAGAGTCAATCAATCACGAACAGTAATTCCGCGATGGCTCCTGACTGAAAGGCACACAAATGTGAGTGTTAATAAACAGATCAGGGGTTCGCATACTGATGGCATTAAAAAAAAAAAAAAAAAAAAAACCTGACGAATGTGATAGTACGTTTGACAATATCTCCTTCTTTAATGGCAGAATCACTACAAAAAAGCACAATTCCTACACTCTCATTTTCTAGATTCAGTGCCATTCCTTTGGGGGGGGGGGAAGAAAAAAAAGAAAAAAAAAAAAAAAAAAAAAGAACTGCTGCCATCAGACGAATGTGATAAAGATAAGTAGGGGCTACTCTCCAGAACAATAAAGCAAGGGATATAAACAAAAGAACTCACGATCAAATAGAGATGCCAGTTCTTCGGGACATCCGTTAAAAATTGGAATGATACAGAGAAAGAAGATTAATTAGTAGCATGGCCCCTGCGCAAGTAAGGATGACATCATGAAACGCAATCATCAAGAAATTTGAAAAAAATAAATACATAAATAAATCAAATACAGATGACAGACACCCGATCACGGCCGGGTTTCCCCCCCCCCCCCCCCCCCCCCCCACCACCCCCCCCCCCCCAAAAAAAAAAAAAAAAAAACACGGCCGGGAAAAAAAAAAACCCTTTTTAATGTTTGCCCCACCCCCCAGGACGGGGGGGGAAAAAAAAAAAAAAAAAAAAAAAAAAAGAGCACCTCATACCTTTGTGGGCCTTCTGGCTAAGATCAAGTGTTGTATTGGTTTCTGATCCGTTTAACATCTGTCAAGCATACCCCCCGAGTGACCACGTGTTCAGATATGAAGCTGCTGATCAGAACACGTGGTCCTTCCATGCGTGAACACGTGGTCCATCAACGGCAAGGCTTTGGGAGATAACTCAAGGAACGCTGATGAGAAGCAAATTGAAGAACCACGGACACAAAATTTTGTCCAGTGTGCAAATTGTCAAGCAGGCTTCGGTCCACCACTCACCAAATGTGCAAAATGAGAATGAATCTTCAGCTAGAACATGGAAAGATACATCGCCATAATTTTTTGCCTTGTGCGTGTGGTGAGTAGAGGAGCGCGGCCCGAAACGGTGAGTAGTGGAGCGACGCCCAAAAGGCACGCGTGAGGAGGGTGCGCTGTTTTCGCAGTCGGGAGGTTGGCGCCTGACCCGGTTGCGTCTTGTGAGGATGCCAATGACCCGAAGAAGCAATAGCAATGTGCTATGTGGATATAAAACCCGGGTTGCTTAGGGGATGTCATACGAACCCACTTCAATGTGCTATGTGGGTAGACCGGGATAGGACTGTGCTGTGCTATATGGGTATAGCCAGGTTGCTCAGGGAATGCCATAGGGTAGGCCATGGCCAAGTGGGGTCATTAGATACTGGAGGATAGCCATTTCGTGGTTGGGCTATGCACTCTAGTCAGGGGAGAGGTTTAGGCATGGTGCAAAATGGGCCGACAGCTAATTCCTTCCTTCTGGAAGCAATCAATGCTGTTTGGCCAACCTACTGACTGGTAGTTTATAGGAGTCTTGCTGTTTCCCAAGCGGCAGTGGCTATGGATCTCTCAGCCAGTACATCCAGCTATCGGCCAAGGGCCCTTTTAGGAGGCCGCCCGCACTATTGGATGGAGGCGGCCCGCCCCATTGGATGGATTTATCTACGGCGCTGGGCCTCCGAAAATTTTGTAGGTGAAGAGTTTTCTTTCCAGCAAGGCTGGGGATGTGTCCTGGTGGTTTGAACCACCAGTACATGGCCCCACCCTTGCTGTGCCGAAAAGAAACTCGTTGCCTATCCGGAAAAGCGCCAGTGCGCACTGTCGATAAAAGAAATTGGGCGCCCGGTGTCGCTTTTCGGCCTCTGACACTGCCCCCCAGCCGATGTGAGGCATGTACTGGAGGAGAAGGCTGCGCGTGCCAGTTTGCGTTCTTCGTGCAGGTGTTGGTGAACTGGACTGCTGCTCTCCTGCAATATCCACTGTGTGCAGGTCTGGTAACGTACATTCGGGGGCCAGGGGCTAAACTGGTGTTGGCCACAAAAAACGGCCGACCGTGGTTGGAAAAAACTTGATGCATTTTGAAGGGACCCCACCGCAGCCCGATAGTTTCGGCACTGGAAAAGGCATCGCATACCCGAATAGGACACCGCCCAAGGGTGTTTCCTGAAAAGGCAATTCGGGCGGGTGCTGTGGAACATGGCCTGGTACCGCACTGCTCCAGGACAAGTCCGTGCGTGGCCGTGCGCGACCCAGTGTGGCGGGTTCCGCACAAGTGCCGTGCGTTGCTGTGTGGCCCGAGCGGGTCCACTCAGGCAACGGGAAATTACCGTTGGGGGCGTGGGTGGATGTCCCTCCCTGCCGTTGGTGGGAGGTGTCGTCTGAACCATTGGTAGCCGGAGTGCACTGAGCACAGGAGCACTGACGGGGAGCCATCGTCGGGGACGAAGGAGGACAGTTTGGTGAGTTGCACGAGTTTGTGAAGGTTGTGCGGTCGACAGGGCCAGAACCAGGGTTGTCGAGCCCCCGTGGGGGTCCGGGGGTGGGCACCCCCAACCCCGGCTCCGGACC
>BFEA01000123.1:1512431-1523294 GCA_003427395.1 Chara braunii
CTGTTGTCTCACATTCTTCCTTTTGCCGCACCCGCCCACAACACCGCCGCTGAAACTTGAATTCCGCGTCGATCCCTGATTGTCGTCCTGCCCATCCCCGCATCCGTCACTACCGCCTGAATCGTTCCGACCTCCAGGCCGGCCTGGCAGTTGAACACCTCCCGCCGCACCCGTGTCCGCCAGATTCGTGGGGTGTATAGTGTGATCGCCCTTGGACATGGTCATCATCTCCGAATACACACGCTCGTCCATCCGAAATCGAACCCCCGCTCCTTTCTCTCCCGCGGCGTCCGTGTGAAGAAATCAAGCTTCCCCGATTCTCCCATGAACTTGTGCACAATTTTGAACTGCGTCTACAGGTTGTCCCATTTTTTCCCGCAGTCGTCGGCCTTTCTAGTCGTCACCCCCATCTGCAGGAGCCTGCTCTCGATGTCGGCCCACTTCCATGTCTTCGTCTTCATCCTTCCCATGTTGTGGCCGAGGCCAGCAAGATGCAAATCCTGGTCTCTTTTAGCTCTGACAAGAGCAATCATGTGTTCCACGGTCCAAAAATCCCTGCTTTTCGCTCCGTCGCCTGTCGACGCATCTCCCGCAGTCTTCTTGCCTCTCCGCCCCGCGCGCGGCTCACTGGACTTGCTCGTCGCCCTGGGCCCTCCCCGTTTCTTCCCCAGCGGACGAATCTCCATCTCCCCGTCGTCGTCGTCGTCGTTGTCATTGCCCCCGTCGCCTGCCGAACAATCTTCACCACCCGCACCGTCGCAATCACCGGGTGTGTCGTCCGCCCGTACATTGATCTTCGCCACCCCTCTCGTTATGGCGGACGTGCTAGATTGACGCGATTGTCGCCGGTAATCATCCCAAACCTCTCGCCCCGCGACCTCCGCAGCGTAGCCGTCAGCGTCATCCCCTCCTCGGTGGACTGCGCCGCCTGCCCTTATCGATCCACCTGTCCTCGTTCCCGCCGCGCGAACACCTGTTGTGCCCACTGCCGCCCGCCCTCGCGAAACGAGTCCACGATCGTCGCCCGACTGACCAGAACCCCGGCCGCGGGTGTCAGGAAGGCCACACGGCCCCACCGAAGGCGCTGTGTGGTTGCTGGCAGAACCCGGGCTCACGAGAACGGTGTGCGTGATGTCCTGGCCACTCCCATACCTCAAACCGAAGCTGAGATCTACGAGCCCTCCGTCATAACCAACCGGGGTCCGCCCCTCCAGCAGATCAGTGTACGTCGGCATCGAGGGCTGTCTGTACAGCTGGCTCCCCATCCAATCATGCGTCGAACCGCTGCCCAGACGAACCGTTGATGATCGGGGCTCGTCGCTGTCGTTGTCACTCGGAGGCAATGGAATCTCGTGGGACGGCAGGTGGCTGTACAGCGTCGGGTCGTACGGGCGCGTGCCGCCTTCCGCAGAGCTGCAACACTAACGTGACGACCCGCCAGCCCCTACGGACATCGTCCTCTTCGTCTGCACCTTCTCCATCTTCCCGGTCGCCTTCGTCGTTCGCCGCCTCTGTTTCCTCCCAGGGACGCGACCGAGGATGCAGATATCAAAGACGACAACGGCAAGCAGCAGTACAGCGGCAAGCAGCAACAAAGGCAGCCTGCGGCACAGGTCAGCCATGAAGGAGAGGGGACGCACTTGGCTGTCGCGATCGCAGCGACCGGAGACACACGTTGCATGAGGGAAGACGCCAACGTACGAAATTGCTGCAACCACCGGCCGGGGGTGGACGCTTAAAGAAATTCATGTTTCCGACCGTTGGGCAGCCCGCAGTAACGCTACGACACCTCCACGACCCGCCCGAAATCGTTCGATGCCCGGCACGGCACCGCCGTGGGGCCGCCCGACGAACCGACAGGGACGTACCGCCAATCCCCGACAACGGTAAAAAGACGCGGCCATTCGTGGACGTTTTGGACGTTGGCGCCTCGCGATGTCCGTCTTCAACACGGAGGACCATCACTGGACGCTGACAACCCAATTATCGCGGATCCTCGGACTCCGACCACCAATTTCCCTTTTCGACTCGCCGCCGACACCCCGATTATCGCGGATCCTCGGACTCCGAGGGACCTCGCGAGGTCCTTTGGAGCCGAGGAGGATTTGGCTGGAAAATCCTCGGAGCCCAAGGATTTGTCCTCGGAGTGTTTTCACATTTCGGTTTCGAAAATCGGCTCCGAGGACAGGTGGAACGAAGACAAAATCCTTGGAATCACGTCCCCGAGGTGTGTCGAACGACGCCCTTAGTCCTGGGTAAGATTTGGGGGGTACTTGGGTCTACCCATGGGGCCCGTAGAGAGAATGCTTACACCTACGGGTAGTGGCCTTTTAAGTACCTGTATGACAGGGCTCCTCCAAACATGCTTCAACTGAGGCTGGACAGGTTCCTGCGTAGCATCCGGTGCCTGCTATGGCTGTCTGGTCAGGTCAAGCCACCAAGATGGTAGAAGACTGATTGTCCAGAGTGGTAGACACTGAGGTCACGCTGGCAGAGTGGGGGTGTGCCCGGGAGAATTGACAAAAGGAGGATGGGTGGGGTCTCATAAGGGCCTTATGAAAGAAAAGAGGAAATAAGGGGTAAGAGGGCATTGAGAGGTTGGGGGGAAGGGTGGGGTCAACCACAGGGCGCCGACCTGTAGCTGAAAGCGGTCGTCGCAGAGTTTAGATGGCAGGCAACCCCCACACGACATACATTCTCCTGTTGGGGGCGAAGGACATACCAGAGAGATGGGAGGGAGGGAGGGGGCAGTGCTGAGTGGATTACTGGCAGGTGTTCTCTCTTAGATGCGCCTGTCCACAAACACGTCCAGATTCGATCGTCCATGCCAATCNTTGACTGAAAAGTGGCCGTCAGATCTCCAATGCGATGGATCGTCGGATTGACTGAAAAGTGGCCGTCAGATCTCCAATGCGATGGATCGTCGGATCGACGGAAAAATCGGCGGGCCTCCTCGTAAGTTTTTCAAACTTCCAAAAATCGGCGGGCCTCCTGGAATTGCGCTCAACAACTTCAACTTAAACAAAAACTCTGAAATTCTGAACGTTACGTGCACCCCAGGGCCTGTAGAATATCTTCTCTACGGAATTCGCATACCCACACGCGTCGCCCATGACCAACCACCATATCTTCGTTGAATAAGCGAAGAGATCTAACCTTGTCTTGCTCAGATAAGCGAAACAATATAACCTTAGGGAATACAAATAGATTAGTAGGAAGTTCTCACGTGATTCTGGACATAAAATGTGGTCAAATACGTGCAGGTCCAGCCGTAATTACGGTCGGATTCATTCAGGAGAGTGGGTAGCGTGAGTACCCCCTTATCCTCCTTGGGATGATCCAAGTGAAGCTGCTTACTTCTTTCCACATCGCGACCAGATTCGTACTCTCTCGGACTCCTACCCGCCCATAGAGGAGGGGGGGTGGGGGGGGGGGAGGGTAACTGAAACCAAATCCATGGAGCTAATAACTCAACAAACAACCCACACAAAACCCCTTTTTTAACCCCAAATGCTACCCCTTTCCTTCGCGCTCTACTTTGCGTCTAGCATTTTTTAGCATTTCCTCCAAAGGAAGAAGTGTTCTCCAGAAAGCTATCTCTGCCATCTCAAAGCGAGCAATGCAAGTTCGCCACATCCATACATCAACTCCTAGACCGCAAGTTGCCCTGAAATTCCCAAATACAGCTATAATGACCGAGCGTTCTCGTCGGGGAAAGACGGTGCCTGTGTTAATGATCTACGGCCAGGAGTTCATCCCAGTATTTTTTTTTCAATGCAAGCAACACCGTATGCGCGGCTGTTCATCTCCCCCGACAGACATGGGTCGGCATTTCTTTCGCGGTTACAGCAGTATGCCCGACATAACGTCCCTACCATCCTCCCCCCAAAAAACAACGCACCCCGATTATGACTGCATCGAACCGGGAAGATGGCTTGTAGACAATCAGAACGAGCGTGCGTTGTGTTTTTCCGGGGGAAGCTGTGGTAGCTGCCTACCTCTGTAATGCCACTATCACCGGTTCACCGCAGCTGCTTACACGTTGCCCTCGGTGATGCAAACTCCACCAGAATCTATCCGCCAAATCTCAAAGAGTATCCTGCAAGTCGATCCGAGCCGTAGATCGACTACTGGCCATCTTCACCGGATTAGAACGCCCGGTCATTATCGCTGCATCTGGACTAAAAGAGGCCCCAAATACAGCTGTAATCACCCGGCGTTCTATTGGGGTGAAGACGGTAGCCGGCTGTAAGTACAGTATCTTCAATATGAGCCATAACATAACAGCAGCTCTTCGTCTCGCTCAACACCTCAACCGAACGATATGCTTCTACATTTCCCTTCTCCGCAAACGTGAAATCACTATCGTCAACAAGAGATCTCTAGCTGCTTAGCACTATAACATGGCTATCACATTCATCACTGACACAGGATGTTTTACGCTATGCTCCTCTCTGGGCAACCTACACTGCTGCACCCCCAAACACAAACACACACAGACAGAGATAGAGATAGAAGTCTAGTGAAGATCTGAGGACAACACAGACAGAGGGACAGAGGCGACACCACCCCTCTTTCCCCGAATAGAACGTACGGTCACTACGCCTGTATTTTGGGCAACTTTCAGTCTAAATACAGGGATAACGACTGTACGTTCTATGCGGGGGAAGACGAGCAATGATATGTGTGCGAGGCAATTGAGGAAGATCAGTGCAATCCTTTTTTCTTCCCCAGAAATTTCCAGCAGTGCGTGTTTGTCTCTTTGCAAGCCAACAACTGACAGAGATAGATATACACCTGGAGAAGACACACACACACACACACACACCTGTCTCTTATACACATCTAGATGTGTATAAGAGACAGGTATGGGGGAGCTGCACAAGATCGCCGTCCGCTGCATCCAGGTTCAGCCGTGGGTGTACTGACTGACGGCATCCTCATAGTCTCACACTACTGGAGACATCATCCGAACATAGAAACCCTTTGCACGGGGGGATCGTCTTCGTCCCATAACCTGTTTCGAACAAATTCGCAGCCGTGCCGGCGATTATAAATAGCCGTCCCTCGAAGAATGATGTGGGCGTGAGGCCAGCCGCGAGGTTGGAGACTTACCTGTTGGTCAGTGCGCGCATGGCTGGAGACGTGCTGCGCCTGGCCAATTTTTGAAGGGTCCTGGCCCCTATGTCTGTTAGCCCACAGTTCATAGGGGTACAGTCGGACCTAACAATATCATAAAGAAGGATACGACTGTAATTAACCATAGGCAGGATGTACCAATAGGAACTGATAACATGTCCTGAACTGTGTAACGACGTTTATGGACGGGGCCAGAGACTCTAACGCATAGAGAAGACGATACACATAGTAATTACCCATGGGCCCGAATCCGGGGAAGGGCCTGCGGAGTATTTTCGTGGTCACAAAGGGAACTACAGGGGTCGCTGCACTAACTCTCTGCTCTTTGAAACATTGGATTGGAGAGTGTTTTTTTTTTTTTTTTTTTTTTTTTTGAAGGGCCGCGCAGCACTCTGCTGCAACAGAGGCAACGCTGGAGGGGTCGAGCAAGCAAGCTTACCCATATGACCCCTCCGAAGCCCATAAAAATTAATATAATATTGTAGTGGCCCGATGGACCACAGATCAGATATTAAACTGATCAGAACAGATACTACACTTGAACTTAGCCAAAAGGCCGAGAAAGGTATTTGGAGAGTGTTTTGGTTCACGGCTCCACTGGCTCTGAACGCCCCGAAACTCCCTCCAATTCGTGAATGCATAATTGCAAAAAAACTGTCGGGGTTCGTGATTTTTGGTTCACTGCTGCACTAAGGGCATACTCACACAAAGGGACCTGACGACCATGAATCCCAAAATTTGAGGCAGTTTCCAGGTCACATTGGATAGGCCCGCTACCCAAATGTACGTTTTGGTTACCCTGTTGTCAGCAGCCTGAATGGCTGCGGGAGGACCCCTTTTGAGACCACCTCCAGAGGTGGGTGTTTTCAAATTACCTTTTCGATTTTTTTCTTTCAGAAATTCGTCCATGAGCGTGTGCGTGTTATTTCAGCATTCGGAAAAAAAAAAGTTCCATATATTTTTGGGTGTAACCACTGTGACTACGTGCAGTTCTGTGAGGCAGAAATGCCAGGACCGCGACTCTGTCCTTCGTGGACACAGAACTCGTGTGTGACCACACGCGCACCCAAAGGCACAAACACATGGTACCAAATGCCCCAGATATTTGTGACTTTACGTCCCTGTGTCAGTATATGCCCTAACTCTCCACTCTCCTAGACTCCAATTCGTAAGTGCGCTAACAGACGCGGTGACAGTGCTCGAGGACATGGCGTGATCTGCATTTTGTCCTCCCAGACTCCAGGGACACTCTCCAAATTCGGAGCAACTTGGAGAGTCGGGCGGAGGTCCATCCAAAAAACAGCAGTTGCAGGCTGGGCACTCTCAAACCAGCGAAGAGTGCTTTTCGAAGGTGGTTAGTGGCACTTAGTGCAACGATAGAAAACTCTCCGAATTCGAAGAGTGGAGAGTAGTGCAGCGAGATCCTTAATTTCTTTTTCAGGTGGGCCAGTAGTCATAGGGCTATTTCAACAAGTTTCCAATCGGGCCTGAAGCTCGACTAAGGGCTTGCCGAGTATTTTTGTGGTCAGAAAAGGGATTAAGTTTTCAGGTGGACTCGTGGTCACGGGCCACTTTTAGAAGTTTCCAATAAAGTTAGTCTTCTGAGAATCGGGTCTCATCTAAAGCCCGGAATAACTCGTAAGGATGGTCGGAACGACCAACTGTGGCATTGGGTCATGTTGTTCATGCGACCGACCCGTGGTTGATGACTTTTCTTCAGTTCGCGATATGCCCGTCGATTTCTTCATATCTTTTTATAATCGACGTGCTAGGATTTCCTATCGTTTTTCCTTCTTCTTCTTCCTTGCGTGTTTCCTATGTCTTATCCATTTACCTTGAGTACATGCTCACATGATTCATGATCAAATGCCGATGACAAGATGCATCATTATACACAATAACTATCGTTGCAATGATATTACAACAGAGTGATTGTGCTATAGTACACTATTATGTGCTTTCCTCTTTCATGCACATGTTATGTTGTTCATGCCGATGTATTCCCCTGTAGGTTCATCCGTACAGCCGTACGGACGGTTCTACGACTGTACGAACGGCTGGTTGAATGGTTCTACGGCTGTACGAACGGCCGGTCCAGGCCGTAGCATGTTGCATAGGGCACCAAAAAATTAGCAAAAAATATATATAAAAATATGGGGCTGTAGAGCACAAAGAGCTCTCTAGCCCCTTCTTTTTTTGGGGGGGGGATATTTTGACAATGGCGGGAGTTACAACAAAGGAAAGGCGGGAGTTACAAGAAAAACGGAGGGCGCTATAGGAGAGCGGATAATTGGTGGGTCCATAACAAAGAAAAGGAGAAGAATGAGCGATTCGGAAAGATGCGGGGGTAGTGTTCCGAAGAGATAAAAACCAAGGAGAAAGCAAAAACGAAACAAAGGATTAAAAGGGGGGACGAAGAGGGAAAAAAAGCTACAAAAGATTGAGAAAGCACGATTAAAAAAAGCGGGAGGAAGAGAAAAAAAAAAAAGCTACAAGAGATTGAGAAAGCTAAGAATAAGCAACGTGTGGAGAAGGAGGATTTTGAGAAGTTGCTGAGGGATATGGTCAAAACCGAGTATCAAAAAGTACGTGAAAATGCCATTTGTAAAAAGGTCGGTAGAAGTTACGAAGCCGCCACAATCGCAAAAGAGGACTTAACAAGGAGAGAGCAAGAATCACATCGGAAGAACGAGGATGCGATGGCGAGGGAGGAGATGATTCGTCCGACGACAAAGATCTCGAAAAGATGAAGAAAATAATAAAACACTAAAGCATCTCATTTATGAGAAACGTGAGGATGAAAGAGAATTGGAGTCACTTCAATTGAACAATCGAGCGCGAGATCACGATTTATTGGTTCTTCAGGATGAAGTCGAAGATTGAAGACGAAGTTGAAATGTGGCCCGCAGACCGTTATCGAGAAGAGCCCCCCGACGGAACCCACGCGGGGTAAGATGAAGGCAAGGAAGGACCATACTCGTGTTGAGTGGACAAAACTTACCGAAGCCTATCAAAGGCGCAGAGATGTGAACGACTATGCAAGAGAAGTCGCCGCCCTCAAGGAAAAGGACCAATCGGATGAAGGTTAGTTACCACAACTGGTTACAAAAAGAAGGCAAGCGTTCGTGTGAAGTTAATGGGTGTTACAAGTCCTAACGAAGGTGGGGTTGCGCCGATGTAATCATGGGCCATTTTTTTAAAGAAGTTTCCAGTAGAAGTCGCCATCTTCTAAGAGTCACTACATATTTTCTGCTGTTGTGCCGCCCATCCGCATCGCGCCTTTGCGCATGTGCCGTATAGTCTGGCTGTTGTATTGGTGCTGCCGTGTGCTTTGCTGTGCTGTTGCAGGGCTGCTCATCCACTTACCGTGTCGTCCATGCAGTTAGTGTTTGGCGTTGTGCAGTTGAGTTGCTTCCGCAGCGTTGCCTGGTGCTTCGCCCAGTTGTTGCCTGCTGCTGTTTTCCACTTGGGGACAGTCTGCCTTCAACAAATGCCAAAGGGTTCATGACCCAAACCATCAAATACGGAGATTCCGCAGATTGTCCAAGGTTCAGCCTCCTGATGAATCGGTGCAACTCCGACGAAGCAAACTTGTAATCATCAGCTTTTATTTTTTCTTTCCCTCGTCAGTGTTTTGGTTATTGATGTTTTTTCCAGGCTCTCGTACGTGGGGCTTTCTTCCTCTCGCTGCGTGGTGTTGCTTACTTGTCCACCGGCTTCCCCCTTACCCACCAGCCTATGTGCCTTAAGTTGCAACTGCTCGTCGTTCAATGCCTCGTCATCCTGCAGCCCTTTGCCCCTTGCCGTGCTTTTCTTTACTGCCTTTGCCTTGCTGCTTACCTGGTTGGTTGGTTGGTTGCCGGTTGCGACCTAGCGCCCCCGGGCTCTGGTCCTTTTGCCGTCGTAGTTTTTTTTTAATGAAAGATGGAGGCTGCTGTATGCATATTCTTTGGCTTTCTCGTGTTTGGGATATGTGTCTTCTTTGTTTACCGTACGTTGCGAAGCGCTTAATGCCCTGCTGATTTCCATAGCCCTGGCCTTTCAATTCTATTCACGCACGCACGCACGCACGCACGCACACATGCACACACGCACGCACGCACGCGCACACACGCACACACACACACACACAGCTGGTTGACTTCGAACGGAAAGTTGCTGAACATGCAGGCGAGGGCAGTCTCCTCGAACAGAAAAGGACTGGTTGGCGCTCCGGTTGATTCTGCGGGAGTGCTAGCAAGCGGGTCTGCCCATTGTTTCCTATAAGCGGACTTCTACCCAATTAAGGCAAGTTTCAGTATTGGGCCTTGGGATACTGACAGTGGTTCAGAGTCTGGCTACAAAAAGTACCGATTAACAGACAGTCTGTTCGCATTTTCGTTCTCGTACATCACTGTCATCACCATCACCCTTTCATTCAACCACTCATCCGTCAATTGCCTTATCGTCCTTACAGACATCCGTTCAGAATTCAAATCCGAACAGTACAGATACGATTAGCATGCCGGCCTGCACAAGGATAGCACACATAAATCGAAGGAAAAAAAAGAAGACGAAAAGAAATTGCCTATTGTTTGATTTGCTCTCAAGCATATGCATGGTTTTGGCCCTATCACACACTCTCTGACGTTCAAACCATCCGGCAGAACACCATTCAGATAATGTTGTCCTAACTTCTGTGCATAGGAATTAAAAAATGCACTGCTCATGGTCGTCACAAAGAAATCCAAGTACCAACTGGCCTAGCTCAGTTTGTACACTCTATGAATTGTTGAAATACAGACCCGAGATCGAATCCAGATGCAATCAGATGAACCAAAATAAATTCAAGGCCAGGCTATAGGCACATACATGCACATACATACATACATACATACATACATGCATGCATACACATTGTCGCATACGTTCTCTCTCCTGACTACTGTCTTTTTTTTTTTTTTTTTTTTTTTTTTAACGAACGTACACAAGCTTATCTTTCTGGTCTAGCGCCACAAAAATGAGGCTGCATTGTGCTCCGGCGAAGAAGGTTATCAAGGGCACCCAACAGTCCGGCGGGCAGGGGGGAGTACCACTGGCATGCGAAAGCTCTGGGATTTTTTTTTTGCTTTTGCGTTCATCAGTGAGGCTCTTCTCTCCACCCAAACGAAAGCAGAGAGCTAAAATTCGGGCTTTCGTTTGTTTTCCCAGTGTGGTCTTTTTGGAGTCGCAGAGGCTTTAAGGGGCGTAAAGGGTGGCATAAAACGCAACCCTGACGGGCTGCGAACAAACATGACCTTTTAGGACAAGTTGTACATAACACCCAGGCTTTATTTTCCACTGAAGACGGTAGTAATATAATAATAATAATACTAATAAATTTATAATTTTATTTCATTCCCCCCCACCCCGGTGTTACAAGAGACTGGCCTCGATAATCATTTAAAATAATCAAAATTAAATACTGAATTCATTATCTGTAAATTATTAACATACATGAAAATTGGCTCTTGGGAGAGTTGCCAAAGAAGGAAAGTAATTTATGACCAAAGGCCATGCTTAAAGAGCTCGGACATTCCGGACAGTGAATCTGGCCCCAGATCCGAGTCGCAGTCATAGTCCGAGTAGAAATGCATAAAAAAATCGGGAAAAAAAAGAGGTTTTCCCAAACATATAGCCACAAATGACGACTCCACTGCAGCATCACATGCTCATTTTTTGAAAAAAAATGTTGAACAAGTTAAG